>OY282513.1:57919588-58312088 GCA_958296145.1 Hydrotaea cyrtoneurina
TTATTCAGCAAACAAATTAAGCATCAAACATATATACATAACTTTTTTTTTTATAAATTCTATATAAAAAACTACTTGATATTTTCTCAAATTTTTTATTTGAAAGTACAATCCTACCGGTTAATAATGGAAAATAATTTCATTCAAATGGCTGCCTCGGCTGGCCAAGCAGTAGCCTAACGTCATCAGCTCTGCGGCTGATAATGCGATCTTCAAAAACAGGGCGCAAAACATGGAGTGTAGCTACGGCTGTGTGGCACGTAGCGCCGTCCTGTTGAAACCAAATGTTGCCAATATCCTCCTATTTCAACATGGCCCGATAACGAAAATAACGAAAACGAAATAAGCACTAGGTAAAAAAAACGTTAGATGGCGGACCTTTTATATTTCCCGTACCACAACAGTAACTTGTTTGTAGGTCATATGTATGTATGTCTATATAAAATTGTTTGTAACTTTTTATTAATTTTTCAATTTGTGAATCTCTATATCAATCTCTCAAAGAGCGTAGAGGCAGGAAAAAAATAAGAAAACAGCTGCAAATATGGACTCATTCGCACTCAAATATTGTATTATCTTGAATTTAATAAGTTTATTGCGTAATAATAGCAAATGAATTGTATTTGTTGCCAAATAGTCTTTGTGTTGAAGAAAATAAGCTTTACTTGATACAAGCTTCAAACACGCGATTTACTTGTGTGCAAACATTTAAAAAGGCAGATTTCTCAATGGTTCGTGACATGTGTCAAAGTCAAAAATGTTTGCCTTGACATTTAATTATCAGTTGAATTAGAAACGAATGGTTTTATTATCAAATTGTGTGCTCAATGGGAAGAGAAAAACTTCACTGTTTGGAAAGGGCTATAGGTCGATGGCATCATTGGACCAACTATTCGAATGAGTAATACGCTTGCAGCAAGTGTTTTTGTCTGCCAGCGTCAACGTTAACAAACACTACTCCGTCTCTTCTCCCTCCAAAACGAATATTTCCTAGCACTGACGGCAATTTTGTATGCCGATGACGGCGTAAAACTACCCAAGACAAGTCGAGGTGAAGACCTGCATTCGAGCAATTTAAAAATAAACTATGACTTTAACGTTGTGTCACTGATTATTAAGGATCTCTTCGGTATGTGCATTGTTCTCTGTCGAACAACATATTAGTTGTTAACATTTTTCTATAGGTTCTGTGTGGCTTTATATTTTGTCTCATCATTCTCATGCTAAACATCACTTTATATGTTAATGATCGTTTTGTTAGTATTTTTGCTTTGAAAACAAACTATATTCAGAAATGTTCTGAAACTGGTTACTAAGTTCCTGCTAGATGTATGTCCATTAAATATCGTATTATGATTTTTATTAGGTGTTAGTTGCTACTGATATATGTATCTACAATTAATTGGCTTTGTTCTACAGTTGGTGAAATTCACTCTTATTCCTTTTTCTTTTTCAATATAATTTGGATTGAGGAAATTCAAAAAGAGCGGAAATCGATGGCATTTCTGTCGTATGTCCAGGGAATGAAAAAAAAAATCGAGAAAATTCAAATAATACATGCGGACAATATGAAAAATGTCTTGAATTTTCCGTACATTTTAAACTACAAAGCGATGGAAAAAATCGACAAAATTCAGAGGAATTATTGTCATGATCTCAGGAAAAATGAAACAGTTTAAAATAAAAAAGTCAGATTATTTGCACGAATAGGAATATTTTAAAAATTAATTTACATTTTTACTGTAAAAAGAAATAAGAAGAAAGTGAAAGCGTTGCAGGAATGTCTTCCATAAAGTCATTGTCTGGACATCATTGGTTTGTATCATCGCTACCACTTTGATTCTCCATAAATGTAACGTTGATGCTGACTCTCGCCTGTCATGTGTTCTTTATAAGCAGAGCTTCCGCGATCATTTATCGAACGTTTTTTGTTTTGCTTTACAAACGTTAGGGGCAATTCAGAGTTTAGAAGAAGTAAATGCGGAGAAGGAAGTACAAATGGACCAGTCATTATCGAATGGGCTATCTCAATCGTTGTTAGTTTGTCCGATACTTAATTACCACTTACGTTTCGGTAGCCGGCACCATGAGTGTGCCGTTCGTTATGCTGTTCATAGAAGCCAACTGGCTGATTGGAGCTGTCATGAGGTACCCCCCTGAGCGTAAAGTATTTTTGAAATGTTTTTTTCCAATTTTTTTTTGTAAAGGTTATCGGATTCCTCATTGCTATCTTTCTTTCCTCATTACTATCTGTCATATGAAATCAGAAATAACCCAATGAGATGTCGCCAGAAAGTTATTGAAGTAAAATTCCGGATCATGTTCATGCATTTCAAGGACCCAATCACCAACGACACGACGCTGTTGATGATCTGCCGGCTTGATATTTTGTATTAACTGAACTTTATAGACCTTAAGACCCAAGTTTTCTTCAACACTTTGGGCTACAGCAGCAATATTCTCAGTTATTCTTGAGCGACGTGAACGGGTTTTATTCTTCACATCACTAACTTGTCGCAACAGCTCGAATTTTTCCACCAATTTCTGTATTTCGGTCCGACAAGGTGCTTCACGACGACTCAAAAATGCTACAGTTTTGCTATAGTCTGTGACTTTAAGATTTTCACCATTTTTGTAGTGAATTTTAATAATTTCAATGCGTTGTTGAAACATATATCGTTCCATTTTTAGTAATGGCTTAGTTTCTACTTGTCAAATGTCAGTGAATCGAAGCTTCTACAGTGACAGCTACCGAAATACCGGGTAATTCAACACCTCTTGTTGGAAAACCCTTTACTTTAGTAATTGACTGAGTTATTGAAAAATAGCCGACAATATTTCTGGCCACTTCTAGCACAAACTGTTTAGTTTTACAATAAAACTATGGAATTCGAAAAAAAAAACAGATTTTTTGGTTATCCTAGAGCACGGCTTACTGATTTGTAAGATGTTCTCCGTTTGTTTCTTCAGGGAATGTTGAGGTAGTTACGAATGGGTCGAATTCTACTACGATACATAGGAACGGGCAAGGGTATATTCTCACAACTCTACAGATTGACATAAATTGATTAATTGATTGTTCGCATAATACCGGTCCTGCTCGGAACCCCACAAAAAAGACTAACGACATTTAATTGTAGCTCCGATACGGCGGGGATTTAGAACCCGTGAATTGGAAAATTGTTATATCCATCGAAGAAATAATACATTACACAATTAAGTCTTTCGAGAAGCGATTGGCAAAATGCAAAATTAATTAAGCTAAAAGGAGTAAAAAATTTGTATTAAAAAAAAAAACAGTTCAAAAAGTGTTGTTGATCACTTCTCGTACATATTTCTTGAGATGGTTTTATATTATTTTTTCTGTTTGCAGATTCTCCAAATAACATAATCTAAATCATGGCTGTCACCAAACATCAACTATGAGTTTTCATCATCTTGCAATACGGCATGTATCTCTAAACGTGACAACCTATCAAGTTTATTCACCTTTATGTGAACACAAACAAAAAAACGGTTTCACTCCTTCCACCTCGCATCACTTTCTCGCCACTGGTCATTGATCAGTTGATCAGCTTTATCTATTTTCATAATGCATGTATATCAAGTTATGTATTTAAAACAAGTTGGCATCTTTTTTAAATGAACGCTTTGATTAATTTCCATATTGAATCATTTTGTGTGTTTAGTTTGGCTAATAGTAAGGCGGGAGAGGGGAAACAGACGAGACGTTAGTTTGGCTTGTTTGTCTTAGGGTCTTTTTATAATCTCCGTTTAGGAGTTAATTACCAGTAATGGTTATGAAATTCGGTAAAACATTAAATGATACAAAATTAAATAGTTTTCATAATCTCATCCTGCGTATGAGTAATGTCCGCTTTTTCGAAACAGTTGAACAATCGCTACGAAATTTGGCATGTGTTCCCAAAAACATGTTATTGGATTGCATATGGGCTACATGGCCACACTCCTTCGGATACCTCCAATACAAATCTTCTAGTCCGCCCACTTTAGAAATCGTGTAATAATATCAATACGGCCAAGGTCGCGTTGTACTAAGTAACGCTATAACGGGATACAGTTTTGGAGAAAAAAAATAGGAAGTCTGGCCACGCCCCTTCTGGCATCTTCCATTCAAAAGTATCACTTTAGAAATCGTGTAATAATATTATTACGCCCCATGCGATCTTACCCAAATTCTGCATTTTATACAGTTATAAACAAATAAATTTCTCTAGATAATGTGAGGAAACCATCGCCATGTTAGGCCCTGACCAGTATTACTAAACCTAACATTCTTTGCATAGGCAAATGGAAAAATGTGAGCTGCCAGAATTGATCGTTGCCAAACTTATTTGCCATTCACGACTTCTTTTCCAATTCCAAATATACGACTCAGCTTTGTGAATCAGAAATTATACCGTTGCCGATTATTGTTTTTCTCCTTTCTGCTATAACCTTCTGAACCAACTGTACGCAATGTTTCGCAACCATTTATAATTGGCTCAGCCTCCCTATGATACCATCAAGAAATAGCCTAATTCATATTTTGTACAATTTGAACATTCGATGGTGATTACCTCATCATGACCGTATGGTTATGGTTCATTAGTCATGACATAACATGTGACAGTGGGCTTGGTATGATTGATTTACATGAGGTTCTTTTTAAAACCATCTCTCACAATAAGATCTTTGGCGTTTTTGAGAATTCTTGAAAGTTTGCCGCAATTTTGGCGGTGATTTATTGTTCATTGGACAGAGGTGCCGCGACATTGAAATCTTGGCCAATGAGGTCATACGTACACAATCATATTGCAGAGTTTAGTGATGATTCAATATTTCAACATTGAATGGGTCACAGGTAAAAATGTTGGAACTTTCATTGAAACACATTGAACTGCTGGAAACGTAAATCATTCCACGCCAATTAACGAATTCCCATTCGAAAGTGAGACATAAGTCCTAAAGTGATTGGTTTGCATTATTCTAGAATTATCATACCCTACATCACACTGTGGTAAAGGGTATAAGAACTTAGTGCAGATGTTTGTAACACCTAAAAGGAAACGAGTCGGAACCGATCGACTCATACTTACTCGAATCGACTCAGATCTAGCAATGGTCCTCGGTCGGACAATTTACTTCTGTAATCAAAGTACAGGACGTAAATATTCTATTACCGTTTTACGTCCCAGTAATTCATCCTTGAATGGCGGATGTAATCGTAAGGTCCCAATTTTAGCCTTTCCTTACAGTGCACATTGTAAGGGACTGCATTATTATACAAAAAAAATATCTGCCACATCCTACATTTTAAAACTCTTCTTTTTGGTCAAATTTAATTAACAACAAACATTTACTTTTTCTTCTTCATTTTCAAAATTTTTATTTATATTTAAGAATCAGAACGCAAAAAGCCAATACTGAAAATGAGGACACAGTAATCAGCTTCTTAATTCGTTTTTTTTTTATTATGAGTGTTGCTGTTTGGTTGTTGCAGATACAACGTTTAGCTTTATACAGATATAAATACGGCGAGCAATAGCGCACAGTGTTCCGATGGATACGATTTACATATTAAATTGGACAATATGGAAATTGAAAAAATATTTTTTACTACTAAAATGGGCGATGCCACCAGCTTGTAAATATTACAGAGTCCCCATTTGAATAGTAGGAATTGGGTCTGTGAAGTCGCAGTTTGGCAAATTTGCCCGGAGTCGGAGTCTGGTGTCAAAAAAAAATTGGCTCGACTCCGACTCCGAGGTTTATTCACATACATTTCCCATAAAATAAATAAAATATATTATGAAACAAGTTAATTTAATATTTTTTAAAATTCGAAATATTTTCGATTATGTATACTGTTTTATGTTTAAGATCCAAACACATCTTGTAACTTGTAATGAATGGACGGAAATACAATTTTCGAAATTTTCTTATTGAATAGATGAAGTCAGAGTCCATTCCGGAGATGGAGTCGAAGTCAAGGTATTTAAAAATGCTGGAGTAGTAGTCCACAGCCCTGGTAGGAACTGTTAAAGCTACGAAGGTAAGAAATACATAGAAATACAATGGGAGGTGCCATGCATGTTCTTTGACAATTTTTGGTACTCAATGCTCCAACAGTTTTCATTCATGTTTAAATATCGATTCATTACGTTATGAAATTTCGTGCAGGAACTCTGGGTTAAGGCAAATGCAATTCCCGCCAAATGAATAGGATCGAATTTCCTTTTAATTCAGCTGTGACTCTGTCACCTGTTTGTGAGAATTATCCGAATATTTTTGTTTGTTTCTACATCTGAATGAGAATAATTGTGAGTATTCGAATTGTTTTTTCTACATCATTTTATAACCGTCCAAAAGATCCCCGCCATTAGCTAAAATTTTCTAATCCATGTGAATATGCAATTCCATCAAATTCGCACAATTTAGCACCGAAATCCCAAATTACCAACAAAAAAAAATCACCATTTATCATTTTATATTCATCTTTTTATTGCTTCAGCTGTGTTCTAGACACTATATTTAAATTCCATATATCTCAAATCATTAAAATACATAACTTGTAATTAATGAATGTTCTGATTTCTACAAATGGCATACGAGTGGTTTCGAAATACTGTAAAATGAGTTTGTATAAAAGAAATATATATGTATATTTAATGTGAATGCAATGAACAAAAAAATTATCTTAACATATGTAAACATTTTCATGACAGTGGTTCCCACAATGATAAAAATGCCAGATATTTTTTTACCTATAAAAACATTGATCACATCTGCTAGCACCATCATCACTTTAAGAATTACTCGAGAATCCCGGGCATGTCTGGAGGAGATATTGAGAAATTTATCGGTAACTTGTATATGACTTCCTGGGAATAGGGACAGAGCACTTGGTAAAGCTGGCGTTACCCTGATCTCAAGTAAGTGTAGTTGTGGAATTGTCATTCCTCGCACTGAGAGGTGACCATTTAAAACTTCATTTATTTGAAGAAGATAAATAGAGAATATAAGAAACCTGTCTGTGAACGACAAAAATCTGGCCTGATATAGATGTGGGACGAACGGGGACCGCAAAAAAATTCCAAAATTCCATCTGAGAAATTTCATCACTGGCCGCTGGGCATCCATCGTCTAGGTTTGACTCCGACGTCATTTATTCTCGAGAGGGGGAATCCAAGGTAGACAAATTAGTCCACTAAGACACATTTACTTCTTCCTACCACAACGATATCGCATTTCATTCGTCGCATTGTTTCTCCGTAGCCACATGTGATTTTGACCTTATTCACCATCATTTTCATGTTTGCTGATTCCTTCTCGATTCTGGAAAAAGCAGCAGTGCCGACTTGCTATATCTTACCGACGCTGTTGTTCGCTTTTTGTGGGGATGATATGACTTTGGCGTTAACTGTGCCGGTTTAATTAACTATTGCTTTTTCAAAAAGTTCTCCGGAATGTATCTGAGACTTCTTAGTGTTCAGAGAGGTTTCTTCTTATTTATACTTCCTCATCTTTGCGGGGAATTTCGAATCACAAACTTCATTCCATGATCACCAGTTTCAACTCATGATGACCATCCTTATCCATAGAATAGAAAGTGCACTTGTAGAAATCTTCCCACACTTCTGTTACATATTTTATCAACGCCGAGTGGTCTATTAAAGCTGTAAGCTACCGCATTGCCTCTTACTTAAATGAGAGCCCTTTAATTCTTATCGAAATAATACGAAATACTTTCCTTTACTTTATAAAAGGTGGCGCAAATGTCAACTTCCGATGTTTTTTGGCTGTAATTAAAAAAAAAATGAAAAACTTTGATTCTTCTTGTGGATTATTTTTATTTGGTCTTTTAATTTTTTTTTACATCAAGTCGAGAATATGATGTCATGTAAATGGCCGCCGCCAGAGTTGCCACTGACATTAGGGGCCAATCGCAAAATTTATAGCATTTTCTGATAGGAGAATTACTTTTGCGCCACCCTGTATAAAAAAAATAGTCTCAATTAACTTCAACGGCTGTGTAAGACAAACAACTATCGTCTATTTTTCTATTTTCAAATAAATATGATTTATACTATTTTTCTAGTGTGATAGTTTCCTAAAAAAGTAGCATAACTTTAGGCTTATTTGATAACCAAATGAACGACAGTAAATAAACAAAAATATTTTCCCTAACATTCCGTGAAGTAACAGACAGGTAACTCCTCTTCAATCACGATGTAATTTTGTTGACCCATTGGCCGGGACCTGTAGGTCGACTCCGAACGGTTAGATAAACTTGACAAGACTTACAGATTACTCTCTTACTCATAAAGAGCTAACATTTGAGAGGAGCAAACAGCCACTGACAAATGTTTTGATTTTCTTACCACGATCCTAACCCAGGCAGGCTAAATAAGTGCGACACATGCAGTCATCATCACTGTCCTGTCATTCCACTGTGCAGTAGTGCTTTGGGGTTGGTTGGTCAAGACAGGGGGGCATGTAGAGTTTTTTTTGCATTTAACGATATTACATTCAATGAAAGTGCATCAATAAATTTTATCTTACATATTTTGTCACTTTCTTCGCGAACCAAAACAAGAAAATCTTATCCTCTCAATTTGCGTGTTTAGTCGACTTGAGGTCATGCTAGCTAAAAAAAAAGAAGGAAAACTAGTATTAGTCTCAATGAGTGGGGGGCAGAGTCTCAGTGAGAAGGAATGAATGGTTGGCAGGAGTATTGAAAAACGCAACCACATTGGCATGGACGATAAGCCAACTCGTGGCAGGTGGAGATTATGATCCAAATTTGAAACAGAGCAATTTTATAAATATGCAATTGGAATTTAATTGAACACAATGTGAATTCTTTTCGAATGTTCAACTATTTCTATATTTTGATCGTCAACATTTTACTGGACATCAGAAGCACCAAGTATGGGCAGTGCCTCGCATAGGGTATCACTTGCCATCGTAAAAGTCAATGGTCTGTAAAATGTGCACACATTGAGGCGAACCTGTTCGGTATAAAAGAAAGTGGACCGACAATGAGAGTATTTAGTAAAGACTTACATTTAACAACGCCAGCAAGAAGATCAAAAAAACGGAGGTAAAGCATTTTTGCTTTAAACTATTAAAAACTATAATAAACGTTTCATATTCCCGCTCCTACCATAGAATGGGCGATTTGTTATGTGATCTATTGGTGAAGATTCTCCTGACCTGGCTTTTGCTAGTATCCCTAACACAGGCGGCCCTGATGAAAGGCGATAGTAGTGCCCCCATAAATGATTCGAGGGAAACGGAAAAGATTTATGTGAAAACTTCCGATTTAGTTCTAAAGGAAGCCGTTGGCCGGCCTTTGATGTATCAGTTCATTATTGATTATCCTCATCCTCCGGTGCCCGGGAACACCTACTACAAACCATGGAATACGGTATCATCTAATGCCATAACCGTAAAGAATGTGGAGAATGGCTTAAATCGTATATTGAAAAAGAAGAATATTTTGTATTTGTCCAAGGCAGAAGTGGATAAAATCGATCCATAAAATAAAAGATTCAAGTGTAAAGCATGAAATGTTTTAATTTATTTGCATTTAATTACGCGTTTAACAAATCTAGTAAATGTAGCCACCACCGGGGGCATAGACAGTACCAGAAGAGTGTCCAGAGTGCTCAGAATGTTGAGAGTGGCCAGAGTGGGAAGTGGCAGCCGGTGCTGCATAACTTTCGCTGG
This sequence comes from Hydrotaea cyrtoneurina, assembly GCA_958296145.1. Lineage (NCBI taxonomy): Eukaryota > Metazoa > Arthropoda > Insecta > Diptera > Muscidae > Hydrotaea > Hydrotaea cyrtoneurina. Next base: position 57,929,324 of record OY282513.1, read on the forward strand.
AGTAGGTGGTGGCAGCGGCAGGAACCGGTAAACTGGCACCAGAGTAAGTAGAACCAGTGTACGAAGATGAACCAGTGGATGAGGTTTCTGGTGACTCGAAGTTCGATCTTGATGCAAAAGAAGTCGAAGCCGCAGGGGCGGAGTAGCTGGAGCCAGTGTAAGATGTTGAATCAGTGGTGGATGCAGCTGGGGCAGTGTAGCTACCGGATGAACCAAAGTTGCCTGAGGAACCTTGAGTGCCGGATGATCCAAAGGTGCTTGATGAATCTTTGAAGCCACCAGACCCGAATGTACTGGTAGAAGCAGCTGGAGCAGTGTAACTACCGGATGAACCAATCGTGCCTGAGGAGCCTTGAGTGCTGGATGATCCGAAGTTGCTTGAGGAATCTTTGAAACTGCCAGAGCCGAATGCACTGGTAGAAGCAGCTGGAGCAGTGTAACTGCCAGATGAACCAATGGTGCCTGAGGAACCTTGAGTGCCGGATGATCCAAAGGAGCTTGAAGAATCTTTGGAGCCCGAAGAAGAACCGAATGAACCGGTGGAAGCAGCTGGGGCAGAGTAGCTACCGGATGAACCAAAGTTGCCGGATGATCCAAAGGTGGTGGCGGAATCTTTGGAGCCTGAAGACGAACCGAATGAACCGGTGGAAGCAGCTGGGGCAGAGTAGCTACCGGATGAACCAAAGTTGCCGGATGATCCAAAGGTGGTGGCGGAATCTTTGGAGCCTGAAGACGAACCGAATGAACCGGTGGAAGCAGCTGGGGCAGAGTAGCTACCGGATGAACCAAAGGTGCCTGATGAACCTTGAGTGCCGGATGATCCGAAGGTGCTTGAAGAATCTTTGGAGCCCGAAGAAGAACCGAATGAACCGGTGGAAGCAGCTGGGGCAGAGTAGCTACCAGATGAACCAAAGTTGCCGGATGATCCAAAGGTGGTGGCGGAATCTTTGGAGCCTGAAGATGAACCGAATGAACCGGTGGAAGCAGCTGGGGCAGAGTAGCTACCAGATGAACCAAAGTTGCCGGATGATCCCAAAGTGTTTGAGGAATCCTTGAAGTCTGAAGAAGAACCGAATGAACCGGTGGAAGCAGCTGGCGCAGAGTAGCTACTAGCTAAACCAAAGTTACCCGAAGAGCCGAATGAACCCGTAGAAGCAGCTGGAGCCGAATGGCTACCGGATGAACCAAATGTATCCGAGGAACCATGGGAGCCCGATGAAAAAGCTGGAGCCGAGTGACTGCCGAATGTACCCGCAGAGTCACCATGCTTATGATCTGGCGGCAAGTATTCGTTATTCAAAATATGGCTGACATCAGCTGCAGCTATGGCAACGACGGCCACTAAAATGGCTGTAAAAAGTTTCTAGAAGAAGAACGAGATAAAAAGGAAATGAAATTAGTTTTACAACGTCAATAAGGCGTTAGTTCTTGAAACTGAATATAATTTTGGTTTCATCGCTAAACGATGAAAACTTAAAGAGATTTCGAGTCGCTGTGTTGAAGCCAAATGATATTTTTTTAAAAATTTTTTGTTTGTTTCTTTATTTGCAGTCTATCTTAAAAGAAATAATATTCTACAGGAAAAAAAAATGGGAACTAGGGTTAGGTTTCACTGAACACTTCAAACATCACTGTTGACTGATATTTGACGTCACGCATTCCTAACAGGTAGAGCCCTAATATTTTGTAATAATATAAATTAAAATTTTGACTTGTCTGGACAATAACGACAGCCTGGAAGGTAGACTATCCAGGTCCGCTTGCAGAACTATTAATACGACTGCAAACTACAGATGTCGCTTAATTGTTTATAGGAACTCTGTTATATGATGGTCGAACAAAACATAACGGGCCCCATTAGGAACTATTCGCCATGCAAATTTCCCAGTTTCATACAATATTTTCTGACTTGTCTGAATAACAAAGGTTATCCCGATGGCAGACGGTTTAAGTCCGTTTGCAGAAGTATAACTGAGGCGGTAAACTTTAGATGTCACTAGTTCGTCTGTAAGAAATAAGTGATGCATTTGGAAGAAAAAAACTTAGAAAGAATTCGCAAGCGACTTAGGATGTCTAAGCTCTACACATTATCATTAATTGACAAATGTAATCGTCCATCCAATCTAAAGTTAATGCCATGCACAGGGTTGCCTTATTTCAATAGCACTGACATACACGTGCATCACACATATCTCCAAATGGTGTAATAGTTCGAACCGTAATAACTAAATGCCTTATGAACATTTGGAATTAGTGTCAAAAAGTTCTTTACAATAATGAGCATTAATTCATTGTATATAAAGATCATTATTCATTGTGTTGCTCAATCCACTGTTCACTTTATATTTATACTTTGTTATCCTTCCATGGAACTATTAACGTATGCCACTTCATTTTTTCATTTGAATATTTTAATAACCACATTTTTTTTCTATTCACATTTCTCTTTATATTCATTGGTATTCAATGGGAGGAACGTGTTTTTGTCACTAAAACCAATTTCACCAACTAACCATTTTGTGTATTCTGTCAATCTACTCGATCAAACTTCTGATACTGATTTGAAACCAGCAATTCTATTGATATTTATACCAATTTCAGCAATGCAGATTTCAATCATATGAAAGATGGAATATTCCATATCTCTGCCATATTTTGAATGCAAGCCTAAACTTAGAAACTTGTTGAGCCGCAGCGGCAACCGCATCACTTATCGCTGAAATTCCCCAATAGAGTCATCAGCTGATCTGTTCTTAAAATACATTAATACCAGCCAGATAAGTTTGCATATTTAATTGCAATCAGCAACCGGAATAAGGTAATTTATCCAAAGAGATTTGAAGTGCTTGATGGAGATTTGTGATTGGCGCTAATTAAATTAGGAGCAACCTGGAAATTCGAGATGACAGTGTCGATCAAAATTTGGCCACTTTGCAAGCGGACACCCGTTATTATAACCAAGTATATGCTTCATGATTTGTAAAGAATTTAAGAGAAATATACGAGTATTTCACCCATTTTGAAGCAATAAACTAAGATAGCTTGTGAGACCCAATAACTGTAGGGTTTTCTAGACTTAGACACCTGATGGTCATGAGTAATAAAGATGTGTCCTCTACACCCAAATCATCGCACCTAAATAGAGGCATTTTTTGACGTGTAGATATATTTGGGTGTAATAGGATTTTCGGTTGCTTATATGACAGGAAAAAAATTGTTGGGACCGATTTTATACTGATATGCTAACTTTGTCTTTCGTTTGCATAGATTTTCGTTCGCCTTGTAGTTCTGGTGACAGTTAATGGGTCGCAAATCTACTGTTTGTCGCTTATGAAGTGTGCGACTGTTAACGTTCGACTATGTGGGTCAGGCCGTGTTAATTTACTGTATATTGAATATATTATAGCTACCGGATAGACAAATGGTGCCTGAGAAAATTTGAGAGCCCGATGATCCAAAGGTACTTATAGAGCCGAATGTACTGCAGGCAACAGCTTTAGCAAAGAAGCTGGCCGATGTATAAAAGGTGCCTGAGAAACCTTGGGGTCCGGATGAATCAAATGTATTTGAGTTGGAAGAACCGAATGAACTGACGGAAGCTATAGAATCGAAGTATTTACCTGAGGAATCAAAAGTGCCCGTGTCACGAGAGTGTGGGACCCAGAAACATCAACAACTTATAGTTGCCTGACCAAGCTCGGACGTAATAGGAGGCTACTAGAATGGCAGATTATCAAATCGGAAATAAGTGGCCGTATCTCAGATCGATACTGACGTTTGTATGAGGCCTGAGAGCAAGCAGTATTTTGTACTTTATCAGTACTTTTTTTTATAGCCGATTTAAATATAAAATTTCAAATGGCCCACCCTGTAGTTCAGATTCTAGATATTAAACGATTAAAAAAAATTGAAAGAAACACAAAGTTTTCTAGTGTTCTGATGTTACTTAACCCCCACCAAAGACCTCAATTAATTAATACATAATTCTAAAATGAATCGAGATGAAGTCGATCTGCTATGAACCGTATGATGGCATCCTTAACGATATTCAAATCTATCGATGTCGGATTTTCCGTAATCAGTAGTGGCTACTTGGGAGTGCCAGCTTGCATTAGGAAGATTGATGTGATACCTTTGCTCGTGTACATTCAATTATTAACAATTTCATAAAAATGTTCTCACAAAATTAACAAATCTTTCATTAGCATCCATTAATGAATATTTCATTTAGCTTTTTAGCACTTTTATTGAAAAAAAAAAAAAAAAAAAAAAAAAACATTGTACACATTTATGGCTTTTCAATTGAGTTGATAGCTTTTGTTCAAAATGTTTAATTTATGTAAAACCATTTAATATTTGTATTCAGTTCTTATCAGACAAACTACCTGTCGATGCTTCGACACAAAACATGCATGATGCTGGTGATGAGAGCGAAGAAACCCGTTTACGCCAATACTTTTGTGTTCTAGTGTACGAATCTTTAGAATCTCCCCCCCATCCATTTTTCAACAAATATTAACCAGTTGCTGTGACCGTTTGTCATCCGGACATCAGAACTGAAATTGAAATACGCAAATATTTCCATAAATTTGAATGTTTATTAATTTTTGATTTTGCAACAGCCAATGCGGTAACAAATATGTGGTCAATTGTTAAAGCGTCAAAAACATTAGTTCTTTCTAATCCTCCAGTTCGAAAATAATAAAAAATATTGTGTTACAGTTAAAATGTCTTTGACATACAGCCAAAATGGGTAATAGTGGAGTGCTACACAGACGCATCCAAATTCGAGTTAGGAGTAGGCATATGGATCTACATCCACAATCCGAGGAATGAATTGGTATACCAGTTACCAAAAGTACTCAACGGTTCTACAAGCAGAGATCAAGGCCATTACAGAATGCCTAAAATGGCTGCGGAATAGGGTCACAGGAAAAACTATCTGTATTTTCACAGACAGTCAAAACGCAATTAGATCCTTCAGAGATGATAATGTCAAATCAAGGACACTCATGTACTGTAAGGAAACGATAAATGACGACATATTTATAAACTGGATACCGGGCCACCAAGGGTTTCCAGGCAATGTTAGGGCCGACAAACTGGCTAAAATAGGAAGGTAATCCGACCAAAATACTCGGCAAATTTCTAAACCCTTTCTGGAGACAAAAATGGGAGTAAAGGGAATGAATGAAGACGACCCATGCCTCCAGATGGCAAGATGAACAGGTGGGAAGAACCACAAAGGAACCTGGGGAAATCTCGATTACAAGAAAACAATATACATATATTCGGGTCACTCGTGGGGGAGGTGCCAGAAGACATGAGGCTTAGATTGCAAGTAAAGCATTTTAAATATATAAAATAAAAAAAGTCGAAATTCTCCACTTTGGTGAGAGGTAACACAAGTGGGACGACAATGTGGACCAATTTAAATGGAGGTCGAGTGGTAATTGAACTATAAATAGTCAAGTGACCTTCTTTCCTATCAGTATATTTCAGAAGACGCCCTTTTTGTCAAAGACAGCCAGCTTTTGGCTTTTCAATAAAATTGTACAATCGTTTTAAAACTAAAATATTCGTTTATTTATTAATACTAAAAACAACAATGCGATGAGTAACAATTGAACTAAAAATTGATTTAACAAAATGTAATGTAACAACAAAGAAATACTCCTTCAGAACTTTCATGAAATCCACTTGTATCACAACGATTTTAAATTCCTAAATAATTCGGAATTTCCTATAAATTTTGTAATTTAAAATTTCTTATACACGTAACCACCATTTTGACCATAAACAGTACCGACTTCCTCGGCGGAGGGACCCGCATGGTGATTATTTTGTGCTACCGGGACTGGTGCTTGTACACCAACATGAGCAGAGAATGCCTGCTGTTGAACGGGAGCGGGATAATTGTAAGAACTGCTATCACCATGAGCGGAGGCTGGAGCCGAGTAAGAGTGTTGAACGGGTGCTGGGGCAGAGTAAGACTGTTGGACTGGGGCGGGTGCTGGGGCAGAGTAAGACTGTTGCACTGGGGCGGGAGCTGGGGCAGTGTAAGATTGTTGAACTTGTGCTTGATTTTGATAATTGTAAGAACCGTTATCAACAGGAGCTGGAGCAGAGTACGATTGTTGGACTGGAGCTGGGGCAGAGTAAGATTGTTCAACTGGAGCTGGGGCAGAGTAAGATTGTTCAACTGGAGCAGGGGCGGAATAGGATTGTTGGACTGGAGCAGCAGCGGGAGCAGAGTATGATTGCTGAACTGGAGCCTGGGCTTGATAGTTGTAAGATCCATTATCTACAACAGGAGAAGAGTGGGATTGTTCAACTGGAGCAGGGGCGGAATAGGATTGTTGGACTGGAGCAGCAGCGTATGATTGCTGAACTGGAGCCTGGGCTTGATAGTTGTAAGATCCATTATCTACAACAGGGGAAGAGTGGGATTGTTCAACTGGAGCAGGGCCCGAATAGGACTGTTGGACTGGAGCAGCAGCGGGAGCAGAGTACAATTGCTGAACTGGAGCTTGGGCTTGATAGTTGTATGATCCATTATCCACAGCAGGTGCTGAGTAGGATTGCTGAGCGGGGGCTGAGTAAGATTGTTGAGCGGGGGCGGAATACGACTGTTGAGCGGGGGCGGAATAAGATTGTTGAGCTGGGGCCGAATACGATTGTTGAGCTGGGGCCGAATAAGATTGTTGGACTGGAGCCTGAGCAGCAGCTGAGTATGTTTGTTGAACTGCTGCAGGAGCAGAGTATGTTTGTTGAACTGGAGTAGCAGCATGACCTTGGTAGTTATAAGAGCCAGCAGGAGCAGCTGCCGGAGCGGAATAGCTCTGTTGAACTGGTGCCGGAGCGGGGGCTAAGTAGGATTGTTGTACTGGAGCTGGAGCTGACAAAGTGTGTTGTACTGGTGCTGGGGCAGGAGCAGAATAACTCTGTTCGGTCAAGGCAGGTTGAGCAGATTGATAGTTATAAGCACCAGTCTCTACAGCACCTTCATGGGACTGTTGTTGTGCTGGAGCAGTGTAAGACTGTTCCAGAGCAGTAGCTGCATTGGAGGTGACGGGAGGAAGATAGGCATTTTGAGAGGGAGCAGGAGCTGAATAACTTTGTTGACCTTGTGCGGGAGCCGAGTAAGTCTGTTGAACTTGGGCAGAAGCAGCTGCAGGCGCTGAGTACACTTGCACGGGGACAGCCGACGGTGCACGTGTGTTACTGAAAGTTTGTTCTTGTTGTACATGAGCATTGTTGTATGAGGAGCCCGAAGTGGAACCGGAATGGCCAGCTGATAAACTTCCGGCACTTGAACCAGCACCAACGGTTTGATGCATGGTAAAACTGGCAATGGGAACTGATTCTCTGATCGATTCAACATGAGCCGATGCCTGGCTGTAGCTTTGGACCGACGTATGTAGGGGAGCGTATGAAGCCACCTCGTTGGACGCGGAGGCCGGTGCAGGATAATTGTATTTGGGCAAATGACTGACATCGGCATAAGCCAATGTGGCCATAACAGCCAAACTCACGATGGCAAAAAGTTTCTACAAGATAAAGAAAGAAATACAACAAATATGTTATTAAACTAAGAGGGCAATGATGAGGTGCCTCAAGGCACATATGGATTATTTAAAAGATATACAGTGTACTCTCTCATAAGCGGACACCTAGGGGACTGAGAATTTTGTCCGCAAGGAGAGTTTATACTGTAGTTCGTTTTAGGACTACAGTTCAAGGTATATGAATATTCCATATGAGTAGATTTTACAAGGACAGTCCCCACATGTTGATAGGCGAGAAATATCAACCGGGGGCTTGCATTTTATGGCACTTGACACATTCACAGTTTTTTCAATTGTTTTTGGCGCAGCACTTCACTTAATTTGAAAATTATAATTTATTTCAATGAGATTCATAATTGTCGTTTAATGGTTTTTAAATTTTTTGTTTTATTTTTTTTGTAGTAATTCATTTATTTTGTTAACTTTTTGGAGGGGAGTATTTTGGTATTGTTTTGTATACTCTACTAACCATTTTGAATTCAGTGCGTTTGACGAAGATGCGTTGTATAGCACACGAACGGAAAGTCTCAACTGATGATGGCCTAGTGTTGGCCATAACCATTTATACGCCACCTCAAAACCATCGCCACATTTCACTTACAACAATAATGCCAAAATAAAAACCAAAACGAACGAAAAAAAACCCAATTTTTTTTTCTTTAATGAATGAATGTTTGAGAAAAAAAAAGACGGCGGAAGCAGAAGACGGCTGCTGCCAACAGAAATGGTGCCCATCTGCATGTCAATCTGGTGGATGGTATCTCCGGAGATGTCATAATAATGTATCGCCTAAATTGGTTCATCTCAGCAAAAACAGTCAGCAGACAGTCAACTGTCAAAAACATTTAATACGTCATAGTTGAGAGATTTGCGATACGCTGTAAAAACACAGGGCCCACCTTAGCAAGCTGCAGTTAACCACCAAAGTTTACCTGCTCTGCCGTGGCAACAGCCAACAACTTTAACGTCGTTAACACATTTCGCTTGTCCCTCCATTTTGCTTATCATAACAAGAATTTACCGCAATCAAACAATCTCTTCATCTACTCTGTGATTAATTTGTATTTGTTTTATATTTTTAATGTTTTAAATGTAAATGGAAATTAGCACCTTTGTATGAAAGATAGAAAATACAAAATTAACAGGTCGATGCGCCACGACCTTATGGCACCTTAAATGCTTGTTGATTGAAAAAATATGTACAAAGAAAAATGTAAAACCTGAAGTGCAATCAGTGTTAACAAAAAGTCAGGTAAACAAAGATAAAATGTAAACAGAAAAAACTAAAATATGAAACCTCAAAAAGCTGTCCCCGAGTTTAAACTTAATAATTGTTAAACTTAAATGAAAAGACAGAGATGAACTTTTTTCGAAAGCATTCAATTGTAGGTACCCACAGATTTTCGTGTGCATTTATAGGTCTTCCCCTTATAATAAAAAAATATTAAAATTTAAAAAAAACCACAGCTAAAAAGTTGCTTAAAAAGTCTAAAATCCAAATACTAATACTCGCTGAACTAAGTCTTTCCGATAGAGAAATACCAAATACCAGCTGAACTGAGTAGATTCGTTAGAGAAAGACTGACTTACTTCATTCGTTTTACCCGCTAGAAGACCGTCTTTCCACCACAAGTTGTAGCGAAGAAGTGAAAGCATTAGTCGTTGTGTGGCCCATCCCCCTGTACACATGCCGGCAATCGTGACATATTTTGTGATTGCAAATATTTGGATTAATTTTTTTCGCAGCTAACCTTGACTTTTACGTATAATTCATTATTCGAAACGACTAAACAGTGTCAAGGGTTGTCAAGTGTTGTGAGTTTCGACAACCCCGTCCTAAAACGGGGATTTCTGTGGACAAATTAAAACCTCACATTGTATTTGGGGTTTCCGGTGGAAGCCAGACCTTTCTAGGGAAAAGCACCGGTGAGAGATTGAAGAGCAAGCTTTTCCAGAATGTTTTTTTTTTTGTGTTTTCTTGAAATTAAGTTCACTTGAATTTGTATTCATTCTTTACCTATTGGTCTACAGACTTAAATTTTGTATTTACGTTCCAAAACAGAAACCCACGAATCATCATCGAGTCTTACACCTTCCTTGAGGTCGGGATTTGTAAAACATAAGTTCGAGAGCAAGGCCTCTTTATTTTCGATAAGCAGAAATTACGGCCTTTGCCAAATTATTCCATTTTTCACATATTCTTCTAATCACACTGCAGGTCCTATCTGTTTATCATCTGGAAGCCACTGCCATTACAAATAAAAAAAAGTTGACAAATTTTGTTTTTATCTGAAATTTCTGTTTGTTTATGTATATTCATTTGTTATCTATGCATATGTAGGTATTTACGAAATAAAATGTAAGAGGAGTAACTTTCAAAAATTCGAATTAACATTTCCACTGCGTTACAAATTAATTTTATGGCAAAATTGACACAGACTGCTCCATTTATCATTTTGCCATTCCAATGACGCTACTAAAAATAAATCCATTTAATCCTCTAAAGACCTAGTTGCGACCAATGAAAGAATTTCTAGTAGCTGTATGTGTCTTATTCAATATAGAAATAGACTAAAACTGATGACTGTATGTTAATAGGATTTAGAGAACTAAATGTACCCTAAACATCAAAAATCATTTTCATCGGTCAGTTTGAATTTCTAACTGTCAAAGACTTTAATAGGAATAATCCAATAATAATAATCGTTCGGAGCTCCAGGTCAATGCTCATTGATTTGATTTTCCCACTTGCCCTCTTATGGGATGTTAAGGGTGTAAGAGAGTATGGAGTCCATGAATTTGCTCAACCCCGACTACGAGTTTTGGTTACTTACCTTTCCCACAAAATAAATAAAATGTATTTCAAAACAAGTTAATCTGTTAATATTTTTTAAAATTTGAAATATTTTCAAGTATAATACTCTGTTTTAACTTCAAGAGACAAATGCACCTAAGTATTACGTAGAGTATATGAATAGTGGAGGGAAATATAAATTTCGAAATTTAATTATTGAACAGCTGCAGTCAGAGTCGAGCTATTAAAAAATGCTAGAGTCGGAGAAGAAAAACTTTCAGATCAAAGATGTAACTAATAAAGAAATTGACCAACTAATAGTGTTGATTTTCTATTAATTGAAAACATTAATAGAAAATCAACACTATTAGTTGGTCAAATATGACCAAAAAACGAAAAATTATGAAAAATCCGGCTCACAACGGATAATGCTTTTCTAGAGAAGTTTTACATGGCTTAGAGATTACTCTCTTACTCGTAAAGTCGCCAACATTTCAGAGGTGGAAACAGACGCTGAAAAGTGTTTGATGGTCTTACCCGGGTTCTTCTGTGTGATAGTCGCACACACCACCGTCGTCCACCTGGAGAATTTGCAATATAAAAAACATACTTGTTGTACCAAATGGACCCAAAATAATTTAGAATTATTTTTTTAATATTTTTAAGTTTTCGATCAAAAAGAAAAAACTATCCAAAAATATCAAAAACTCGGGATAATTTTCTATAAATAAAAATGGTCACTAAATCGAATAGGAAAAATCGTCTAAAATGTTCGAGCTGTTGCCTTCAATAGAAAAATTCGAAGCCATTTTTGTTTTTGGGTCATTTTTCAGGGAGCCGAAAAAATGAAAGATTTCATAGAACCTATGAACAATTTTATAACTACTACGTACACACTTTCTTTGGTGTAGTTCCCGTTTTTAAAATGTCTATTAAAAACCAGCTTCGTTTAACGGAAACGAACATTCAAACTAAGTGGCTTAATTATTTTTGCATATTTTTTGTTTGTTATATTCTCTTTACTAATCGATGAGTTCGATAGTCACTACTCGTGCCATAGACCCACTGAACTAAATGTGCATACATAATTTTGATCGATGTATTTCAGTTTTCATTCACAAATTTTAACAAAAAAATCAATCAGTCTTCGATGGGGTGACACACGTCAGCATTGACTTATTGTACCCCTTGTCCAGCTACAATGCGATGTAAATCAAATAAACGCATTTTAATTATCGCAGACATTTAAATTAGTATTCATTCACAAAATTGCAAAAACATCCACGTGCATTCCATCCGCTCTTCGCTAATGGCCATAATGACCTGGGCCAAATTAATGACTCTTTCCATTCACCGCAACTGTCTGCAGTCGCATCGAAATGTATATTTCATTAACAAAAACTAAGTAGTTTATTTTTTATTTTTTTTTTTCAGTTAATTATTGAAATTTGCAAAGAAATCATAAAAACGTATGCAAATATAAACAGCGCTTGTTAATTTGTTGAACATTATTTGCAGAAATGTAGAGACAATCGATCGTTTAATGCGATCACATGTACAGGGTGGAAGTAAGTGGTGGTCTACGTTTTTGGTCAAAACAGTATCCGAGCTGATGCATTCAGTGTCGCTGGTCGGATGCAACACAGCCGGTTAATAACTAAGATACGTTTATTTTTAATGGATTTGTTAAAGTACGACACGAATATGGCTACGAAATTCGTTTGGAGTTGATTTCGAAATATATTAAGCGGATCACAACTGACCATGGTTAGCTGAGTCAGCTGAAAAATACGTTTGCCAAGTGACCCTTAGGTGGGCCGTTGCCACAGAAGTGATACTTTGTTATAAATATTCAATAATAATTCAAATTCTTATAATAATTCGAAAAAATACGTGGACAAAAAAACTTTAAAATTGCCATTGTCGTTGGGTGTACCTTTATATACCAGATTAATAGAAAAAAAATGGAAGAACAAAACTTTTCAACATTTTTGTTCATTTTATTTTCGAAAGAAGAAAACAAGGCATATTTGTTAGGCCTCTATGGAAAAAGTAGAAGTTATGGTCCTTTTTTTAAAAGTACAGTGCTGTCTGGGTAGAGTGAACTAATTTTTGCCGGGCGATTTCATAATACCCAGGTTGTTCACTAAATCAAGGTTGATTTTTTTGTATTTAAAACGATTTTTTATTTATTTTAAATGCATTTATATATTATACATTGTATTTATTTCGATAAAATACTGATGTTTAAATTCAAGACTGAAAAAAATGTGTAATAGTTGTTTGTTTCTTCGGTTTGTTTAACGATATTTGCACTGCTTGATCGCGAAGGCAATGTAGAGCTTGTATATTCGCGAAATTTGTAGTATTAGCCTCAGCCCATTGGATACCCTTATCAAAAACCTTAATGGCTTCATCAGCTGATATCGGATTTCTGTATTCTGATGTTTCGCCATTGTCCTCATCATTCTCTACCAACACAAACCTCAATGAGCGCAACTCCTATATTAATAAAATAGCCAAATTATTTATATGGCACACCATCGACGCAATTTGTCCAAAAATACGACATTTTAATATGTGCATTGATCGAAGTAATGCCCTAACACCACTCAAGATATCTTTTCTTTGTTACTGCAGCTCCACGGTTTCTGCAACTTTCTGGATTTCTATCAGTTGTATTGATCGAGGGTATACTGTATTTGTGCGCGCAAATCGTTATTTTACCGTTATTTTATGTAATTTTTGTACTCTTTTTTATTATTTCTCTCTTTCGGCAAATCTAAAAACTTACTATAAAGTATGTTCACTCTATTCAGGTCCATGACTGTTCACTCTACAGAGTAGTCAATGTAAAAATTCTGGTGTTCACTCTAACGCGGTGTTCATTGCATCGGGTGTTCACTCTACCCAGACAGCACTGTACTACAATTTCAAATACATTTTTTTGGAAATTAACATTTCTAACTGCTCCGATTTGAATGAAATTTCTAGCGGAAATGTCTACGAATTTAAGTGACATGCGATTTTTTACAAAACATTGCAGCTTTAGTATTTTCTATGAACGGGACACACATTTACTGTGACATTACGTCTGCAAGACGTCTAAACGTTACTATGTCGGTCATAGTAAATGTGTGTACTGTTCGTAGAAAATACTTCGCATTCCAAATAGATTCGTAGACATTTTCGCAAGAAGTTTTTGTTGTTTCGTCAAATGTCTATTGGAGTGTCCAAAGAGGACCACCTGTAGTCCAAACTGTTTCTGCATCGTCAGGCATGTACTAGTAGACATCTATATTGTCCGTATAAACTAATAAAAGCTACCTCCATTATTTTTCGACATATTATGGGTTTATTGGAAAGAACAAAGATACCCTTTATTTATGGAACATGATTCATGTGGCTGGCATGGCTTGGCTGACTTCCTCAGCTCATTCAATTATCCAATACTTTGGTGACAATTTCAGGCTTGCTCAATTTTCGCCTTAACGTTCGCATAAATTCGGTCCTTCACGGTACCCACACCAAAAAACCCTTACAGCTTTAAATAGGAGCACCGCGGTGGCTAATTGGCATCCCAGAGTAAGCATGTAACGATTAGGGAAACTGGTGCGCATAACACCGATTGTGACATGGGATATGCACAAACCAAACAGCATCCATGTCTTCAATCTCTGGCCATAAAACGTGTTTTATTTATCATGCTCTGTAGAGCTCACAGTTTACCAACATAGAGTTTTCAGCAGGGGTTGATGCGAACACTCCAAAATCCAGACAACACTTTCACTCTCTAAGACTTTTCGACGATCACATGCTGGTTTTTCGATTCTGTATGATGTGGCAGTTTTGCTTTTCAACATAGCCAACCAAATGAAGAGATGATTTGTCGACCAAAATCATTTATCCAAAGCCCAAACTGAGAAGCGATTACGAATGAACCTGGCAGATGAATAATGCAAAATGTGCACCCGACTATTGCGAGTTTAACGGATTTCTTTTATTTCTTTAACAACCATTATAATTTTTACCATTCGCTACCGTTTTCGCATTCGCTTTAAATTGGAATACTATATTCGCTAAAATCTCTTTTCGGCTTTCGATATAAACAAATGGCATTACCATTTATTTTCAATAATTACCAAATATAAAATGCTGTCCATAGATGGACTCAATGTCATTATTTCAGATGTTGTGTTGATGTTTTAGTTGCGTTGAGTAATATTTATGTGATGTTATTATAGTCAAATTGATATTGAATACATTTTCGCTTATTTATTTCATTTCGAACCTGTCCTTTTCCATTAGCTAAATTTCATTTCTCTGCATTCGCTTCTGCATTTGTATTCGTATTGTTATACTTTAAGCTTTAGCATTGGATATAACTACATTCGCTACATCCCTAATAGATTTAAAAATATTGTGCGAGTTAAAAAATGAAAAATAAACCAATAATTGTATTCGTATGTAAAAGTATTTCCCATTTTTTTTAATGTTATTTCGACTCAGGTAAATATAGAGAAAAACAAATTCATGTTTATCCAATACTGTTCTCGTTTAAACCAACACTGTTCTCGTTGTACACTTCCAAGTTGAGCAATTTTTCTGACAATTCCATAATTTCTCAAAACGCTCTAAAACTAGTAAAATTCGTACACAAAAAAATAATAAATTCTAAAAATATGAAGCCGTTAGTTTTTTTAATCGAATGCGGAGTTAAATAACACCATTTATATGACAGCGCCACCTAGCGTGAGTTTTAGGTAACAATAAATATCAGAAACGTAATATGTACCATATAATTATTTCGATTTCTGTATTCATTTAAATATTTTAAACTGTGCCAATGGATCTTATGGAGGCCAGAATTGGGTTCACCAATTAATATGGACATTTCAATATTATTTGTTAACATACTAAAAGTGGGCATTCGAAAAAAATTTGGAGGAAATATAAAAAAACAAACATGGAATATGAAAACTACTTTTCAAGCAAAGCGTCTTGTGTTTGTTTTGCTGAAAAACATAAATCATTTTCATATTAAACATAATTTTGCATAGAAACATAAAATGATATTTACATATGGGCTTTTAATCAGCGAATTCATAATGCATATTTCTTTCTGATGGACACATCTCAAAAGAGTTGTTAATTTTGATAATAAACCAAAAAAATCGTATCTTTTCGACATACATAATACCCGTATTTGTGTAAATTAACATTTTAAATTCATCAACAGTGGTTTTTGTTTGTTGACACCTTTGGTCATTTTAAATTCAGCCTCCTATACAAACTGGAAGGAAATATTTGCCCAGACAGTGGTTCGCAGTGACTGGTAGTCAGAGTCCGACTTATGGAATATATACAGGGAGAAAAAAGAGGTTAACAATATGTTTGCATGCAATCAAATATATGTTTGGGGACTAACGCATTTATATATATATATGTATGTTTGTGTGTAAGCAATTATGTTTGAAATAAAATTTAAAATGTATACAATGTAACAAAATAAATATAACCAATATTTTTTTATATTTCTTCTACATGTCCATGATAATTTCCATTTTGCCAAGTCCAAATTAAAGTCGTTAGTTAGTGATATTTTTGTTGCCATTCTGTAGATATGTTAAAGATGTTGTATCGTTTTTTAAAACAACGGTACTATATGCAAGTACAATATTTTCACAAAAGATGTCCCAAGTCCCCTAGTGCACTTTCCCAAAATATGTAAAGCTGCCATCAGACGATATGTGTTTTACATGTCTACTGTCACTTTTTGTATACATATGTAATTCTGTATGTATGTCAAATTCGTCGTTTTACAGACGATTCATAATTGCATATGTATTTTCGTATGACATAACCTCTAAACGTAAACAAAAGCTGAGTTTTTAATGTTTACTTTTCAAAAACAGCTGTTTTGTTATGTTTGTCAGATGAAAGCAGAGCGCGCTCTTCCGAAAAAATTACACATGTATTTTACATATGCGATGTTTCATATCTATCAGACGATGTGTATAACTTTTACAGATGGAAAATTTGACAGTACATATGTAAAAAACATGTCGTCTGATGGCAGCTTTAGTTCCATTATTTGGTCATACGGGCGACGATAGTGTACTTATATGATTGCAGTTTTTCCATACACATATCTTTCCAGAGGCTGTTTTTATTTATCTCCGCATCCGATGATATAATACTCACATTTAATCATGGCTAATTGGGTTAACCCGAAGCACTGTGCAGAATTTATGTGTTTTTTTTTATATTTTCAAGACAATATTAATATGAATTTTATGTTAAACTGTCCCTTATTTGAAGTCAAAAAGCAAAAGATGTTTGCCCACAAGCGAAAACAAATCATCATGGCCGAATAAACTAGTAAGTGGGCAATTCATCAATAAATGCGTTCTCATGTTCGGCATGGCCGAATCTTATATGACCTCCACTATTGGCAGCAGGATGGAATTCAGTTCAGTTCTAAGCCGAAGATAACTCAAGGTCAAGACTTTAAAAAATTTTCGTTGCATTAACGTACGCTGAGTTGTTGCATAAACGAAACTACGAAAAGTATGAAAAACCGTATAGTGGTATAAACGTAACAATTGTTGCATCAACGTATGGATTTCAATGAAACGCTTTCGTTCATACAACAACCGGTATTTTCTTTCAGTGTTGTCGCCGAGATGAAAATGCGCTTCATCAGGAAATTTGATTTTTCGAGCAAACTCGTTATCCACCTCCAGCTGCTGAATGAAATGTTCAGTTATGAGATCGACGACTTTTTATTTTACACATTACCCTGTTATACTTTATAAGATCGCATACCAGTATTTTACAGTGTTACAAACGGAATGAACGATTTTTATGCGGACCATTCCATAGTGGAGGGCATACAAACATGTATTTATTAGCATAAGTAGATAAATGGTGGCAAATGTCTATGGATCGGATTAATTTTGAACAATAGCCAAAATCAGGCAAAGTGAGGATTATATTTTGTTCCAAGCTTAATTGGTCATGATATAATTAGGAGCATTTTCATTTTTATCTTTGCCAAAATAAATGTGCTGACAATGATTTCATTTCACATACAATGATTATCACATAGGGGGATCAAGGCCATCCTCGCAGATTAGGTAATGGATTTGCGGCTAACGAAGGTTCGGATTTTAGAAGCTGCGTGTTGGATAAGTGAGAGTATTTGGATCAACCACTTTATTCAGGTGAAAAACCTCTTCTGAAGAATGTCAGATACCTGGTTTGAACCTCAGTTTCGGGTGTGAGGAACTAACTGATATAATATAGAAACGTCATTTAATCTCATGTTTTTACAACATTATTCGATTGGGGCACATAAAAACTGAACTTGTTGTGCAGCGGGTGCATTAAATACACGCTGATTTTTTTACGATTTCCTTTTGTTATTTCGTAATTATGGAAATACAACATCTCAGATTTTATGATAACTAAAACTATTCAATGACAGATCTTTACCATTCGTTTTTATTGTTTGATGCGATACAACGATACTCGTAAAACTAAAGTAATCATTTTCAATTTGTTGCCAAATACAAAAAAACACAAAACAAACAAAAACGTTAAAGTGTGGATGAATAAATTAACATTTAAACTGTCATAAACCATATTGTGTCTATGATTATCTTTGCGAGCACATTGTTAGCCTTGGAACTATTATCATTGTTGGAGCAAACTTCCATGGTTTTCTTCTTGTTTCGCGTGTAACATAATAAGTGTGGGGCTGAGATTAGAGTCGTACCCGAATGAACAACGGCTGAACATGTTATTAAAGAACTGCGGCAGCTGTAATAGGCAAAAATTGTTACCAAAAAAAAAAAACAAAGGGGTTAACCCATCCAAATTTTAGATTTTTTTTTATTTTTTTTGGAAAAAAATAGATTTTGTTGAAATTTTGCTCATGCATAGCTGACCTTAATTTGATCAAAAAGACATATTAATTTTTTTTAAAATGGCTCTTGAAGCTGGACAAAAAGTTCGGCTCTCAAAATAGAAAAATTTTACTCTTCGTTGATAACTGCACCGCACATCCAAAGAACGTTAAAGATAAATTAAAAATATAGAGCTTGCTTATTTCCCTCCCAACATGACCTCATTATTACAGCCAATGGACCAGGGCGTTATCCACAACTTAAAACAGCACTACCGAAAGCAGATTTTAATTAACATTTTAACGCAAATGGAGGAAAATAAACCTCTTATGTCAATAAATTTACTTGATGCAATTCAAAATTTAAACAAAGTATGGAATGTTAATGTAAAAGCAGAAACAATTGCGAACTGTTTCCGAAAGTCTGGTTTTTCGAAAGATGACATGCAGACTCAGACAAATATATCGGATGAAGAAGACTGGGATGAAGAAGACTGTGTATCCTTATCCGAACTGCGTGCTTTATGGGCGTCCTACAGCGCAGTAGCGAATATCGGAGCATCATTTGAAGATTATGTAAATGTTGATGATGGTGCCTGCACTATGGGCATACCTTCCGACGATGATATTCTGCAAAGCGTTCTTGAAAATCATGGAGTTCCGGATATCTCAGGTCTTAAACCTTTAAAATTATTGCCAACAAATGCATTCTGAACATTATTTCTTCACTTTCAGATTCAGATGAGGATGAACAAGACTTTACTGCAATCGTGAATAAGGTACCCACATTTCAGCAAACTTCATCAGCAGTTGAAGTACTACGCAACTTTGTGGAGATAAGAAATAGCGTACCTGAAAAAGTATTTGCTTCTCTTAACGTGCTTGAAGTTTTTATTGCAGAGGAAAAATGGAAAAATCAAACGCAGACAAACATTACCAATTATTTTAAATAAAATTCAACATACATAAAAATAAATTTTTTTTAAAATAATTCTATATTACGAATTTTCTATATAACGAATTTTTTTTTGGTCCCCTTGAGATTCGCTATATGGAAGTTCGACTGTAATACTAATACTATTCAGATTCAGGACTAATTGTAACCCTCTGAGAGATCATTACCACAGGATTTATTGTGAATCTCATGGTGTACTACCAAAATGACTTTTTGCACATTAATCTTGAATAGCTAATGTTATATAAAGCTCAACTGGTTATATCTTCATCATTTTGAAGGCAGAATACATCCAAGTAACAAAAATTTGGAAATTCCAAAAAAAAATGTTGATCCAAAAAAAAGGAAAGGGGTTAACCCATTTAAATTTGAGATTTTTTTGAAAAAATAGATTTCGTTGAAATTTGGCTCATAGATAGCGGATAATAATCTGATCAAAACAATGTTTTCATTTTTTAGATTGAACAAATAGTTTGCGAGAAATTAGCATCAGAAAATGGGGTTTTCAAAATTTGAGATTTTTCAATTTCTTTTTTTTTTTTAAAGTAAGTACATTCATATACTAATACTAATACTAATACTAATACAGTGCTGTCTGGGTAGAGTGAACTAATTTTTGCCGGGCGATTTCATAATACCCAGGTTGTTCACTAAATCAAGGTTGATTTTTTTTGTATTTAAAACGATTTTTTTTTATGTATTTAATGCATTTATATTATTTAATGCATTTATATATTATACATTGTATTTATTTCGATAAAATACTGATGTTTAAATTTAAGACTGAAAAAAAATGTGTAATAGTTGTTTGTTTCTTCGGCTTGTTTAACGATATTTGCACTGCTTGATCGCGAAGGCAATGTAGAGCTTGTATATTCGCGAAATTTGTAGTATTAGCCTCAGCCCATTCGATACCCTTATCAAAAACCTTAATGGCTTTATCAGCTGATATCCGATTTCTGTATTCTGATGTTTCGCCATTGTCCTCATCATTCTCTACCAACACAAACCTCAATGAGCGCAACTCCTATATTATTAAAATAGCCAAATTATTTACATGGCACACTATCGACGCAATTTTTCCAAAAATACGACATTTTAATATGTGCATTGATCGAATTAATGCCCTAACACCACTCAAGATATTTTTTCTTAGTTACTGCAGCTCCACGGTTTCTGCAACTTTCTTGATTTCTATCAGTTGTATTGATCGAGGGTATACTGTATTTGTGCGAGCAAATCCTTATTTTACCGTTATTTTATGTTATCTTTAATTTTTGGAATCTTTTTTATTATTTCTCTCTTTCGGCAAACCTAAAAACTTACTATAAAGTATGTTCACTCTATTCAGGTCCATGACTGTTCACTCTACAGAGTAGTCAATGTAAAAATTCTGGTGTTCACTCTAACGCGGTGTTCATTGCATCGGGTGTTCACTCTTCCCAGACAGCACTGTACTAATACTGATACTAATACTATTCAGATTCAGGACTAATTGTAACCCTCTGAGAGATCATTACCACAGAATTTATTGTGAATCTCATGGTGTACTACCAAAATGACTTTTTGCACATTAATCTTGAATAGCTAATGTTATATAAAGCTCAACTGGTTATATCTTCATCATTTTGAAGGCAGAATACATCCAAGAAACAAAAATTTGGAAATTCCAAAAAAAAAATTTTGATCCAAAAAAAAAGGAAAGGGGTTAACCCATCCAAATTTGAGATTTTTTTGAAAAAATAGATTTCGTTGAAATTTGGCTCAAAGATAGCGGACCTTAATCTGATCAAAACAATGTTTTCATTTTTTAGATTGAACAAATAGTTTGGGTGAAATTAGCATCAGAAAATGGGGTTTTCAAAATTTGAGATTTTTCAATTTCTTTATTTTTTATAAGTTTAAGTACATTCATATACTAATACTAATACTAACACTAATACTAATACTAACACTTTTCAGATTCAGGACTAATTTTAACCCTCTGAGAGATCATTACCACAGGATTTATTGTGCATCTCATGGTGTACTACCAAAATGACTTTTTGCACATTAATCTTGAATAGCTAATGTTATATAAAGCTCAACTGGTTATATCTTCATCATTTTGAAGGCAGAATACATCCAAGAAACAAAAATTTGGAAATTCCAAAAAAAAAATTTTGATCCAAAAAAAAGGAAAGGGGTTAACCCATCCAAATTTGAGATTTTTTTGAAAAAATAGATTTCGTTTAAATTTGGCTCATAGATAGCGGATAATAATCTGATCAAAACAATGTTTTCATTTTTTAGATTGAACAAATAGTTTGCGAGAAATTAGCATCAGAAAATGGGGTTTTCAAAATTTGAGATTTTTCAATTTCTTTTTTTTTTTTAAAGTAAGTACATTCATATACTAATACTAATACTAATACTAATACTAATACTAATACTAATACTAATACTAATACTAATACTAATACTAATACAGTGCTGTCTGGGTAGAGTGAACTAATTTTTGCCGGGCGATTTCATAATACCCAGGTTGTTCACTAAATCAAGGTTGATTTTTTTTGTATTTAAAACGATTTTTTTTTATGTATTTAATGCATTTATATTATTTAATGCATTTATATATTATACATTGTATTTATTTCGATAAAATACTGATGTTTAAATTTAAGACTGAAAAAAAATGTGTAATAGTTGTTTGTTTCTTCGGCTTGTTTAACGATATTTGCACTGCTTGATCGCGAAGGCAATGTAGAGCTTGTATATTCGCGAAATTTGTAGTATTAGCCTCAGCCCATTCGATACCCTTATCAAAAACCTTAATGGCTTTATCAGCTGATATCCGATTTCTGTATTCTGATGTTTCGCCATTGTCCTCATCATTCTCTACCAACACAAACCTCAATGAGCGCAACTCCTATATTATTAAAATAGCCAAATTATTTACATGGCACACTATCGACGCAATTTTTCCAAAAATACGACATTTTAATATGTGCATTGATCGAATTAATGCCCTAACACCACTCAAGATATTTTTTCTTAGTTACTGCAGCTCCACGGTTTCTGCAACTTTCTTGATTTCTATCAGTTGTATTGATCGAGGGTATACTGTATTTGTGCGAGCAAATCGTTATTTTACCGTTATTTTATGTTATCTTTAATTTTTGGAATCTTTTTTATTATTTCTCTCTTTCGGCAAACCTAAAAACTTACTATAAAGTATGTTCACTCTATTCAGGTCCATGACTGTTCACTCTACAGAGTAGTCAATGTAAAAATTCTGGTGTTCACTCTAACGCGGTGTTCATTGCATCGGGTGTTCACTCTTCCCAGACAGCACTGTACTAATACTGATACTAATACTATTCAGATTCAGGACTAATTGTAACCCTCTGAGAGATCATTACCACAGAATTTACCAAAATGACTTTTTGCACATTAATCTTGAATAGCTAATGTTATATAAAGCTCAACTGGTTATATCTTCATCATTTTGAAGGCAGAATACATCCAAGAAACAAAAATTTGGAAATTCCAAAAAAAAAATTTTGATCCAAAAAAAAAGGAAAGGGGTTAACCCATCCAAATTTGAGATTTTTTTGAAAAAATAGATTTCGTTGAAATTTGGCTCAAAGATAGCGGACCTTAATCTGATCAAAACAATGTTTTCATTTTTTAGATTGAACAAATAGTTTGGGTGAAATTAGCATCAGAAAATGGGGTTTTCAAAATTTGAGATTTTTCAATTTCTTTATTTTTTATAAGTTTAAGTACATTCATATACTAATACTAATACTAATACTAATACTAATACTAATACTAATACTAATACTAATACTAATACTAATACTAATACTAATACTAATACTAATACTAATACTAATACTAATACTAATACTAATTCTAATACTAATACAGTGCTGTCTGGGTAGAGTGAACTAATTTTTGACGGGCGATTTCATAATACCCAGGTTGTTCACTAAATCAAGGTTGATTTTTTTTGTATTTAAAACGATTTTTTTTTATTTATTTAATGCATTTATATTATTTAATGCATTTATATATTATACATTGTATTTATTTCGATAAAATACTGATGTTTAAATTTAAGACTGAAAAAAAATGTGTAATAGTTGTTTGTTTCTTCGGCTTGTTTAACGATATTTGCACTGCTTGATCGCGAAGGCAATGTAGAGCTTGTATATTCGCGAAATTTGTAGTATTAGCCTCAGCCCATTCGATACCCTTATCAAAAACCTTAATGGCTTTATCAGCTGATATCCGATTTCTGTATTCTGATGTTTCGCCATTGTCCTCATCATTCTCTACCAACACAAACCTCAATGAGCGCAACTCCTATATTATTAAAATAGCCAAATTATTTACATGGCACACTATCGACGCAATTTTTCCAAAAATACGACATTTTAATATGTGCATTGATCGAATTAATGCCCTAACACCACTCAAGATATTTTTTCTTAGTTACTGCAGCTCCACGGTTTCTGCAACTTTCTTGATTTCTATCAGTTGTATTGATCGAGGGTATACTGTATTTGTGCGAGCAAATCGTTATTTTACCGTTATTTTATGTTATCTTTAATTTTTGTAATCTTTTTTATTATTTCTCTCTTTCGGCAAACCTAAAAACTTACTATTAAGTATGTTCACTCTATTCAGGTCCATGACTGTTCACTCTACAGAGTAGTCAATGTAAAAATTCTGGTGTTCACTCTAACGCGGTGTTCATTGCATCGGATGTTCACTCTTCCCAGACAGCACTGTACTAATACTGATACTAATACTATTCAGATTCAGGACTAATTGTAACCCTCTGAGAGATCATTACCACAGAATTTACCAAAATGACTTTTTGCACATTAATCTTGAATAGCTAATGTTATATAAAGCTCAACTGGTTATATCTTCATCATTTTGAAGGCAGAATACATCCAAGAAACAAAAATTTGGAAATTCCAAAAAAAAAATTTTGATCCAAAAAAAAAGGAAAGGGGTTAACCCATCCAAATTTGAGATTTTTTTGAAAAAATAGATTTCGTTGAAATTTGGCTCAAAGATAGCGGACCTTAATCTGATCAAAACAATGTTTTCATTTTTTAGATTGAACAAATAGTTTGGGTGAAATTAGCATCAGAAAATGGGGTTTTCAAAATTTGAGATTTTTCAATTTCTTTATTTTTTATAAGTTTAAGTACATTCATATACTAATACTAATACTAATACTAATACTAATACTAATACTAATACTAATACTAATACTAATACTAATACTAATACTAATACTAATACTAATACTAATACTAATACTAATACTAATACTAATACTAATACTAATACTAATTCTAATACTAATACAGTGCTGTCTGGGTAGAGTGAACTAATTTTTGACGGGCGATTTCATAATACCCAGGTTGTTCACTAAATCAAGGTTGATTTTTTTTGTATTTAAAACGATTTTTTTTTATTTATTTAATGCATTTATATTATTTAATGCATTTATATATTATACATTGTATTTATTTCGATAAAATACTGATGTTTAAATTTAAGACTGAAAAAAAATGTGTAATAGTTGTTTGTTTCTTCGGCTTGTTTAACGATATTTGCACTGCTTGATCGCGAAGGCAATGTAGAGCTTGTATATTCGCGAAATTTGTAGTATTAGCCTCAGCCCATTCGATACCCTTATCAAAAACCTTAATGGCTTTATCAGCTGATATCCGATTTCTGTATTCTGATGTTTCGCCATTGTCCTCATCATTCTCTACCAACACAAACCTCAATGAGCGCAACTCCTATATTATTAAAATAGCCAAATTATTTACATGGCACACTATCGACGCAATTTTTCCAAAAATACGACATTTTAATATGTGCATTGATCGAATTAATGCCCTAACACCACTCAAGATATTTTTTCTTAGTTACTGCAGCTCCACGGTTTCTGCAACTTTCTTGATTTCTATCAGTTGTATTGATCGAGGGTATACTGTATTTGTGCGAGCAAATCCTTATTTTACCGTTATTTTATGTTATCTTTAATTTTTGGAATCTTTTTTATTATTTCTCTCTTTCGGCAAACCTAAAAACTTACTATAAAGTATGTTCACTCTATTCAGGTCCATGACTGTTCACTCTACAGAGTAGTCAATGTAAAAATTCTGGTGTTCACTCTAACGCGGTGTTCATTGCATCGGGTGTTCACTCTTCCCAGACAGCACTGTACTAATACTGATACTAATACTATTCAGATTCAGGACTAATTGTAACCCTCTGAGAGATCATTACCACAGAATTTATTGTGAATCTCATGGTGTACTACCAAAATGACTTTTTGCACATTAATCTTGAATAGCTAATGTTATATAAAGCTCAACTGGTTATATCTTCATCATTTTGAAGGCAGAATACATCCAAGAAACAAAAATTTGGAAATTCCAAAAAAAAAATTTTGATCCAAAAAAAAAGGAAAGGGGTTAACCCATCCAAATTTGAGATTTTTTTGAAAAAATAGATTTCGTTGAAATTTGGCTCAAAGATAGCGGACCTTAATCTGATCAAAACAATGTTTTCATTTTTTAGATTGAACAAATAGTTTGGGTGAAATTAGCATCAGAAAATGGGGTTTTCAAAATTTGAGATTTTTCAATTTCTTTATTTTTTATAAGTTTAAGTACATTCATATACTAATACTAATACTAACACTAATACTAATACTAACACTTTTCAGATTCAGGACTAATTTTAACCCTCTGAGAGATCATTACCAC
This sequence comes from Hydrotaea cyrtoneurina, assembly GCA_958296145.1. Lineage (NCBI taxonomy): Eukaryota > Metazoa > Arthropoda > Insecta > Diptera > Muscidae > Hydrotaea > Hydrotaea cyrtoneurina. Next base: position 57,955,335 of record OY282513.1, read on the forward strand.
AGGATTTATTGTGAATCTCATGGTGTACTACCAAAATGACTTTTTGCACATTAATCTTGAATAGCTAATGTTATATAAAGCTCAACTGGTTATATCTTCATCATTTTGAAGGCAGAATACATCCAAGAAACAAAAATTTGGAAATTCCAAAAAAAAAATTTTGATCCAAAAAAAAGGAAAGGGGTTAACCCATCCAAATTTGAGATTTTTTTGAAAAAATAGATTTCGTTTAAATTTGGCTCATAGATAGCGGATAATAATCTGATCAAAACAATGTTTTCATTTTTTAGATTGAACAAATAGTTTGCGAGAAATTAGCATCAGAAAATGGGGTTTTCAAAATTTGAGATTTTTCAATTTCTTTTTTTTTTTTAAAGTAAGTACATTCATATACTAATACTAATACTAATACTAATACTAATACTAATACTAATACTAATACTAATACTAATACAGTGCTGTCTGGGTAGAGTGAACTAATTTTTGCCGGGCGATTTCATAATACCCAGGTTGTTCACTAAATCAAGGTTGATTTTTTTTGTATTTAAAACGATTTTTTTTTATGTATTTAATGCATTTATATTATTTAATGCATTTATATATTATACATTGTATTTATTTCGATAAAATACTGATGTTTAAATTTAAGACTGAAAAAAAATGTGTAATAGTTGTTTGTTTCTTCGGCTTGTTTAACGATATTTGCACTGCTTGATCGCGAAGGCAATGTAGAGCTTGTATATTCGCGAAATTTGTAGTATTAGCCTCAGCCCATTCGATACCCTTATCAAAAACCTTAATGGCTTTATCAGCTGATATCCGATTTCTGTATTCTGATGTTTCGCCATTGTCCTCATCATTCTCTACCAACACAAACCTCAATGAGCGCAACTCCTATATTATTAAAATAGCCAAATTATTTACATGGCACACTATCGACGCAATTTTTCCAAAAATACGACATTTTAATATGTGCATTGATCGAATTAATGCCCTAACACCACTCAAGATATTTTTTCTTAGTTACTGCAGCTCCACGGTTTCTGCAACTTTCTTGATTTCTATCAGTTGTATTGATCGAGGGTATACTGTATTTGTGCGAGCAAATCGTTATTTTACCGTTATTTTATGTTATCTTTAATTTTTGGAATCTTTTTTATTATTTCTCTCTTTCGGCAAACCTAAAAACTTACTATAAAGTATGTTCACTCTATTCAGGTCCATGACTGTTCACTCTACAGAGTAGTCAATGTAAAAATTCTGGTGTTCACTCTAACGCGGTGTTCATTGCATCGGGTGTTCACTCTTCCCAGACAGCACTGTACTAATACTGATACTAATACTATTCAGATTCAGGACTAATTGTAACCCTCTGAGAGATCATTACCACAGAATTTACCAAAATGACTTTTTGCACATTAATCTTGAATAGCTAATGTTATATAAAGCTCAACTGGTTATATCTTCATCATTTTGAAGGCAGAATACATCCAAGAAACAAAAATTTGGAAATTCCAAAAAAAAAATTTTGATCCAAAAAAAAAGGAAAGGGGTTAACCCATCCAAATTTGAGATTTTTTTGAAAAAATAGATTTCGTTGAAATTTGGCTCAAAGATAGCGGACCTTAATCTGATCAAAACAATGTTTTCATTTTTTAGATTGAACAAATAGTTTGGGTGAAATTAGCATCAGAAAATGGGGTTTTCAAAATTTGAGATTTTTCAATTTCTTTATTTTTTATAAGTTTAAGTACATTCATATACTAATACTAATACTAATACTAATACTAATACTAATACTAATACTAATACTAATACTAATACTAATACTAATACTAATACTAATACTAATACTAATACTAATACTAATACTAATACTAATACTAATACTAATACTAATACTAATTCTAATACTAATACAGTGCTGTCTGGGTAGAGTGAACTAATTTTTGACGGGCGATTTCATAATACCCAGGTTGTTCACTAAATCAAGGTTGATTTTTTTTGTATTTAAAACGATTTTTTTTTATTTATTTAATGCATTTATATTATTTAATGCATTTATATATTATACATTGTATTTATTTCGATAAAATACTGATGTTTAAATTTAAGACTGAAAAAAAATGTGTAATAGTTGTTTGTTTCTTCGGCTTGTTTAACGATATTTGCACTGCTTGATCGCGAAGGCAATGTAGAGCTTGTATATTCGCGAAATTTGTAGTATTAGCCTCAGCCCATTCGATACCCTTATCAAAAACCTTAATGGCTTTATCAGCTGATATCCGATTTCTGTATTCTGATGTTTCGCCATTGTCCTCATCATTCTCTACCAACACAAACCTCAATGAGCGCAACTCCTATATTATTAAAATAGCCAAATTATTTACATGGCACACTATCGACGCAATTTTTCCAAAAATACGACATTTTAATATGTGCATTGATCGAATTAATGCCCTAACACCACTCAAGATATTTTTTCTTAGTTACTGCAGCTCCACGGTTTCTGCAACTTTCTTGATTTCTATCAGTTGTATTGATCGAGGGTATACTGTATTTGTGCGAGCAAATCGTTATTTTACCGTTATTTTATGTTATCTTTAATTTTTGTAATCTTTTTTATTATTTCTCTCTTTCGGCAAACCTAAAAACTTACTATTAAGTATGTTCACTCTATTCAGGTCCATGACTGTTCACTCTACAGAGTAGTCAATGTAAAAATTCTGGTGTTCACTCTAACGCGGTGTTCATTGCATCGGATGTTCACTCTTCCCAGACAGCACTGTACTAATACTGATACTAATACTATTCAGATTCAGGACTAATTGTAACCCTCTGAGAGATCATTACCACAGAATTTACCAAAATGACTTTTTGCACATTAATCTTGAATAGCTAATGTTATATAAAGCTCAACTGGTTATATCTTCATCATTTTGAAGGCAGAATACATCCAAGAAACAAAAATTTGGAAATTCCAAAAAAAAAATTTTGATCCAAAAAAAAAGGAAAGGGGTTAACCCATCCAAATTTGAGATTTTTTTGAAAAAATAGATTTCGTTGAAATTTGGCTCAAAGATAGCGGACCTTAATCTGATCAAAACAATGTTTTCATTTTTTAGATTGAACAAATAGTTTGGGTGAAATTAGCATCAGAAAATGGGGTTTTCAAAATTTGAGATTTTTCAATTTCTTTATTTTTTATAAGTTTAAGTACATTCATATACTAATACTAATACTAATACTAATACTAATACTAATACTAATACTAATACTAATACTAATACTAATACTAATACTAATACTAATACTAATACTAATACTAATACTAATACTAATACTAATACTAATACTAATACTAATACTAATACTAATACTAATACTAATACTAATACTAATACTAATACTAATACTAATTCTAATACTAATACTAATACTATTCAGATTCAGGACTAATTTTAACCCTCTGAGAGATCATTACCACAGGATTTATTGTGAATCTCATGGTGTACTACCAAAATGACTTTTTGCACATTAATCTTGAATAGCTAATGTTATATAAAGCTCAACTGGTTATATCTTCATCATTTTGAAGGCAAAATACATCCAAGAAACAAAAATTTGGAAATTCCAAAAAAAAAATTTTGATCCAAAAAAAAGGAAAGGGGTTAACCCATCCAAATTTGAGATTTTTTTGAAAAAATAGATTTCGTTTAAATTTGGCTCATAGATAGCGGATAATAATCTGATCAAAACAATGTTTTCATTTTTTAGATTGAACAAATAGTTTGCGAGAAATTAGCATCAGAAAATGGGGTTTTCAAAATTTGAGATTTTTCAATTTCTTTTTTTTTTTAAAGTAAGTACATTCATATACTAATACTAATGCTAATACTAATGCTAATACTAATACTAATACTAATACTAATACTGATACTAATACTAATACTAATACTAATACTAATACTAATACTAATACTAATACTAATACTAATACTAATACTAATACTAATACTAATACTAATACTAATACTAATACTAATACTAATACTAATACTATTCAGATTCAGGACTAATTGTAACCCTCTGAGAGATCATTACCACAGGATTTATTGTGAATCTCATGGTGTACTACCAAAATGACTTTTTGCACATTAATCTTGAATAGCTAATGTTATATAAAGCTCAACTGGTTAGCTTGTATATTCGCGAAATTTGTAGTATTAGCCTCAGCCCATTCGATACCCTTATCAAAAACCTTAATGGCTTTATCAGCTGATATCCGATTTCTGTATTCTGATGTTTCGCCATTGTCCTCATCATTCTCTACCAACACAAACCTCAATGAGCGCAACTCCTATATTATTAAAATAGCCAAATTATTTACATGGCACACTATCGACGCAATTTTTCCAAAAATACGACATTTTAATATGTGCATTGATCGAATTAATGCCCTAACACCACTCAAGATATTTTTTCTTAGTTACTGCAGCTCCACGGTTTCTGCAACTTTCTTGATTTCTATCAGTTGTATTGATCGAGGGTATACTGTATTTGTGCGAGCAAATCGTTATTTTACCGTTATTTTATGTTATCTTTAATTTTTGGAATCTTTTTTATTATTTCTCTCTTTCGGCAAACCTAAAAACTTACTATAAAGTATGTTCACTCTATTCAGGTCCATGACTGTTCACTCTACAGAGTAGTCAATGTAAAAATTCTGGTGTTCACTCTAACGCGGTGTTCATTGCATCGGGTGTTCACTCTACCCAGACAGCACTGTACTAATACTGATACTAATACTATTCAGATTCAGGACTAATTGTAACCCTCTGAGAGATCATTACCACAGGATTTATTGTGAATCTCATGGTGTACTACCAAAATGACTTTTTGCACATTAATCTTGAATAGCTAATGTTATATAAAGCTCAACTGGTTATATCTTCATCATTTTGAAGGCAGAATACATCCAAGAAACAAAAATTTGGAAATTCCAAAAAAAAAATTTTGATCCAAAAAAAAAGGAAAGGGGTTAACCCATCCAAATTTGAGATTTTTTTGAAAAAATAGATTTCGTTGAAATTTGGCTCAAAGATAGCGGACCTTAATCTGATCAAAACAATGTTTTCATTTTTTAGATTGAACAAATAGTTTGGGTGAAATTAGCATCAGAAAATGGGGTTTTCAAAATTTGAGATTTTTCAATTTCTTTATTTTTTATAAGTTTAAGTACATTCATATACTAATACTAATACTAATACTAATACTAATACTAATACTAATACTAATACTAATACTAATACTAATACTAATACTAATACTAATACTAATACTAATACTAATACTAATACTAATACTAATACTAATACTAATACTAATACTAATACTAATACTAATACTAATACTAATACTAATACTAATACTAATACTAATACTAATACTAATACTAATACTAATACTAACACTAATACTAATACTAACACTTTTCAGATTCAGGACTAATTTTAACCCTCTGAGAGATCATTACCACAGGATTTATTGTGAATCTCATGGTGTACTACCAAAATGACTTTTTGCACATTAATCTTGAATAGCTAATGTTATATAAAGCTCAACTGGTTATATCTTCATCATTTTGAAGGCAGAATACATCCAAGAAACAAAAATTTGGAAATTCCAAAAAAAAAATTTTGATCCAAAAAAAAAGGAAAGGGGTTAACCCATCCAAATTTGAGATTTTTTTGAAAAAATAGATTTCGTTGAAATTTGGCTCAAAGATAGCGGACCTTAATCTGATCAAAACAATGTTTTCATTTTTTAGATTGAACAAATAGTTTGGGTGAAATTAGCATCAGAAAATGGGGTTTTCAAAATTTGAGATTTTTCAATTTCTTTATTTTTTATAAGTTTAAGTACATTCATATACTAATACTAATACTAATACTAATACTAATACTAATACTAATACTAATACTAATACTAATACTAATACTAATACTAATACTAATACTAATACTAATACTAATACTAATACTAATACTAATACTAATACTAATACTAATACTAATACTAATACTAATACTAATACTAATACTAATACTAATACTAATACTAATACTAATTCTAATACTAATACTAATACTATTCAGATTCAGGACTAATTTTAACCCTCTGAGAGATCATTACCACAGGATTTATTGTGAATCTCATGGTGTACTACCAAAATGACTTTTTGCACATTAATCTTGAATAGCTAATGTTATATAAAGCTCAACTGGTTATATCTTCATCATTTTGAAGGCAAAATACATCCAAGAAACAAAAATTTGGAAATTCCAAAAAAAAAATTTTGATCCAAAAAAAAGGAAAGGGGTTAACCCATCCAAATTTGAGATTTTTTTGAAAAAATAGATTTCGTTTAAATTTGGCTCATAGATAGCGGATAATAATCTGATCAAAACAATGTTTTCATTTTTTAGATTGAACAAATAGTTTGCGAGAAATTAGCATCAGAAAATGGGGTTTTCAAAATTTGAGATTTTTCAATTTCTTTTTTTTTTTAAAGTAAGTACATTCATATACTAATACTAATGCTAATACTAATGCTAATACTAATACTAATACTAATACTAATACTAATACTGATACTAATACTAATACTAATACTAATACTAATACTAATACTAATACTAATACTAATACTAATACTATTCAGATTCAGGACTAATTGTAACCCTCTGAGAGATCATTACCACAGGATTTATTGTGAATCTCATGGTGTACTACCAAAATGACTTTTTGCACATTAATCTTGAATAGCTAATGTTATATAAAGCTCAACTGGTTATATCTTCATCATTTTGAAGGCAGAATACATCCAAGAAACAAAAATTTGGAATTCCAAAAAAAAAATTTTGATCCAAAAAAAAGGAAAGGGGTTAACCCATCCAAATTTGAGATTTTTTTGAAAAAATAGATTTCGTTTAAATTTGGCTCATAGATAGCGGATAATAATCTGATCAAAACAATGTTTTCATTTTTTAGATTGAACAAATAGTTTGCGAGAAATTAGCATCAGAAAATGGGGTTTTCAAAATTTGAGATTTTTCAATTTCTTTTTTTTTTAAAGTAAGTACATTCATATACTAATACTAATGCTAATACTAATACTAATACTAATACTAATACTAATACTAATACTAATACTAATACTAATACTAATACTAATACTAATACTAATACTAATACTAATACTAATACTAATACTAATACTAATACTAATACTAATACTAATACTAATACTAATACTAATACTAATACTAATACTAATACTAATACTAATACTAATACTAATACTAATACTAATACTAATACTAATACTAATACTAATACTAATACTAATACTAATACTAATACTAATACTAATACTAATACTAATACTAATACTAATACTAATACTAATACTAATACTATTCAGATTCAGGACTAATTGTAACCCTCTGAGAGATCATTACCACAGGATTTATTGTGAATCTCATGGTGTACTACCAAAATGACTTTTTGCACATTAATCTTGAATAGCTAATGTTATATAAAGCTCAACTGGTTATATCTTCATCATTTTGAAGGCAGAATACATACAAGAAACAAAAATTTGGAATTCCAAAAAAAAAATTTTGATCCAAAAAAAAGGAAAGGGGTTAACCCATCCAAATTTGAGATTTTTTTGAAAAAATAGATTTCGTTTAAATTTGGCTCATAGATAGCGGATAATAATCTGATCAAAACAATGTTTTCATTTTTTAGATTGAACAAATAGTTTGCGAGAAATTAGCATCAGAAAATGGGGTTTTCAAAATTTGAGATTTTTCAATTTCTTTTTTTTTTAAAGTAAGTACATTCATATACTAATACTAATGCTAATACTAATACTAATACTAATACTAATACTAATACTAATACTAATACTAATACTAATACTAATACTAATACTAATACTAATACTAATACTAATACTAATACTAATACTAATACTAATACTAATACTAATACTAATACTAATACTAATACTAATACTAATACTAATACTAATACTAATACTAATACTAATACTAATACTAATACTATTCAGATTCAGGACTAATTGTAACCCTCTGAGAGATCATTACCACAGGATTTATTGTGAATCTCATGGTGTACTACCAAAATGACTTTTTGCACATTAATCTTGAATAGCTAATGTTATATAAAGCTCAACTGGTTATATCTTCATCATTTTGAAGGCAGAATACATCCAAGAAACAAAAATTTGGAAATTCCAAAAAAAAAATTTTGATCCAAATTTGAGATTTTTTTGAAAAAATAGATTTCGTTGAAATTTGGCTCAAAGATAGCGGACCTTAATCTGATCAAAACAATGTTTTCATTTTTTAGATTGAACAAATAGTTTGGGTGAAATTAGCATCAGAAAATGGGGTTTTCAAAATTTGAGATTTTTCAATTTCTTTATTTTTTATCAGTTTAAGTACATTCATATACTAATACTAATACTAATACTAACACTAATACTAATACTAACACTTTTCAGATTCAGGACTAATTTTAACCCTCTGAGAGATCATTACCACAGGATTTATTGTGAATCTCATGGTGTACTACCAAAATGACTTTTTGCACATTAATCTTGAATAGCTAATGTTATATAAAGCTCAACTGGTTATATCTTCATCATTTTGAAGGCAGAATACATCCAAGAAACAAAAATTTGGAAATTCCAAAAAAAAAATTTTGATCCAAAAAAAAGGAAAGGGGTTAACCCATCCAAATTTGAGATTTTTTTGAAAAAATAGATTTCGTTTAAATTTGGCTCAAAGATAGCGGACCTTAATCTGATCAAAACAATGTTTTCATTTTTTAGATTGAACAAATAGTTTGGGTGAAATTAGCATCAGAAAATGGGGTTTTCAAAATTTGAGATTTTTCAATTTCTTTATTTTTTATAAGTTTAAGTACATTCATATACTAATACTAATACTAATACTAATACTAATACTAATACTAATACTAATACTAATACTAATACTAATACTAATACTAATACTAATACTAATACTAATACTAATACTAATACTAATACTAATACTAATACTAATACTAATACTAATACTAATACTAATACTAATACTAATACTAATACTAATACTAATACTAATACTAATACTAATACTAATACTAATACTAATACTAATACTAATACTAATACTAATACTAATACTAATACTAATACTAATACTAATACTAATGCTAATACTAATACTATTCAGATTCAGGACTAATTGTAACCCTCTGAGAGATCATTACCACAGGATTTATTGTGAATCTCATGGTGTACTACCAAAATGACTTTTTGCACATTAATCTTGAATAGCTAATGTTATATAAAGCTCAACTGGTTATATCTTCATCATTTTGAAGGCAGAATACATCCAAGAAACAAAAATTTGGAAATTCCAAAAAAAAATTTTTGATCCAAAAAAAAGGAAAGGGGTTAACCCATCCAAATTTGAGATTTTTTTGAAAAAATAGATTTCGTTTAAATTTGGCTCAAAGATAGCGGACCTTAATCTGATCAAAACAATGTTTTCATTTTTTAGATTGAACAAATAGTTTGGGTGAAATTAGCATCAGAAAATGGGATTTTCAAAATTTGAGATTTTTCAATTTCTTTATTTTTTATAAGTTTAAGTACATTTATATACTAATACTAATACTAACACTAATACTAATACTAACACTTTTCAGATTCAGGACTAATTTTAACCCTCTGAGAGATCATTACCACAGGATTTATTGTGAATCTCATGGTGTACTACCAAAATGACTTTTTGCACATTAATCTTGAATAGCTAATGTTATATAAAGCTCAACTGGTTATATCTTCATCATTTTGAAGGCAGAATACATCCAAGAAACAAAAATTTGGAAATTCCAAAAAAAAATTTTTGATCCAAAAAAAAGGAAAGGGGTTAACCCATCCAAATTTGAGATTTTTTTGAAAAAATAGATTTCGTTTAAATTTGGCTCATAGATAGCGGATAATAATCTGATCAAAACAATGTTTTCATTTTTTAGATTGAACAAATAGTTTGCGAGAAATTAGCATCAGAAAATGGGGTTTTCAAAATTTGAGATTTTTCAATTTTTTTTTTTTTTTTTAAAGTAAGTACATTCATATACTAATACTTATACTAATACTAATACTAATACTAATACTAATACTAATACTAATACTAATACTAATACTAATACTAATACTAATACTAATACTAATACTAATACTAATACTAATACTAATACTAATACTAATACTAATACTAATACTAATACTAATACTAATACTAATACTAATACTAATACTAATACAGTGCTGTCTGGGTAGAGTGAACTAATTTTTGCCGGGCGATTTCATAATACCCAGGTTGTTCACTAAATCAAGGTTGATTTTTTTTGTATTTAAAACGATTTTTTTTTATTTATTTAATGCATTTATATTATTTAATGCATTTATATATTATGCATTGTATTTATTTCGATAAAATACTGATGTTTAAATTTAAGACTGAAAAAAAATGTGTAATAGTTGTTTGTTTCTTCGGCTTGTTTAACGATATTTGCACTGCTTGATCGCGAAGGCAATGTAGAGCTTGTATATTCGCGAAATTTGTAGTATTAGCCTCAGCCCATTCGATACCCTTATCAAAAACCTTAATGGCTTTATCAGCTGATATCCGATTTCTGTATTCTGATGTTTCGCCATTGTCCTCATCATTCTCTACCAACACAAACCTCAATGAGCGCAACTCCTATATTATTAAAATAGCCAAATTATTTACATGGCACACTATCGACGCAATTTTTCCAAAAATACGACATTTTAATATGTGCATTGATCGAATTAATGCCCTAACACCACTCAAGATATTTTTTCTTAGTTACTGCAGCTCCACGGTTTCTGCAACTTTCTTGATTTCTATCAGTTGTATTGATCGAGGGTATACTGTATTTGTGCGAGCAAATCGTTATTTTACCGTTATTTTATGTTATCTTTAATTTTTGGAATCTTTTTTATTATTTCTCTCTTTCGGCAAACCTAAAAACTTACTATAAAGTATGTTCACTCTATTCAGGTCCATGACTGTTCACTCTACAGAGTAGTCAATGTAAAAATTCTGGTGTTCACTCTAACGCGGTGTTCATTGCATCGGGTGTTCACTCTACCCAGACAGCACTGTACTAATACTATTCAGATTCAGGACTAATTGTAACCCTCTGAGAGATCATTACCACAGAATTTATTGTGAATCTCATGGTGTACTACCAAAATGACTTTTTGCACATTAATCTTGAATAGCTAATGTTATATAAAGCTCAACTGGTTATATCTTCATCATTTTGAAGGCAGAATACATCCAAGAAACAAAAATTTGGAAATTCCAAAAAAAAAATTTTGATCCAAAAAAAAAGGAAAGGGGTTAACCCATCCAAATTTGAGATTTTTTTGAAAAAATAGATTTCGTTGAAATTTGGCTCATAGATAGCGGATAATAATCTGATCAAAACAATGTTTTCATTTTTTAGATTGAACAAATAGTTTGCGAGAAATTAGCATCAGAAAATGGGGTTTTCAAAATTTGAGATTTTTCAATTTCTTTATTTTTTATAAGTTTAAGTACATTCATATACTAATACTAATACTAATACTAATACTAATACTAATACTAATACTAATACTAATACTAATACTAATACTAATACTAATACTAATACTAATACTAATACTAATACTAATACTAATACTAATACTAATACTAATACTAATACTAATACTAATACTAATACTAATACTAATACTAATACTAATACTAATACTAATACTAATACTAATACTAATACTAATACTAATACTAATACTAATACTAATACTAATACTAATACTAATACTAATACTAATACTAATACTAATACTAATACTAATACTAATACTAATACTAATACTAATACTAATACTAATACTAATACTAATACTAATACTAATACTAATACTAATACTAATACTAATACTAATACTAATACTAATACTAATACTAATACTAATACTAATACTAATACTAATACTAATACTAATACTAATACTAATACTAATACTAATACTAATACTAATACTAATACTAATACTAATACTAATACTAATACTAATACTAATACTAATACTAATACTAATACTAATACTAATACTAATACTAATACTAATACTAATACTAATACTAATACTAATACTAATACTAATACTAATACTAATACTAATACTAATACTAATACTAATACTAATACTAATACTAATGCTAATACTAATACTATTCAGATTCAGGACTAATTGTAACCCTCTGAGAGATCATTACCACAGGATTTATTGTGAATCTCATGGTGTACTACCAAAATGACTTTTTGCACATTAATCTTGAATAGCTAATGTTATATAAAGCTCAGCTGGTTATATCTTCATCATTTTGAAGGCAGAATACATCCAAGTAACAAAAATTTGGAAATTCCAAAAAAAAATTTTTGATCCAAAAAAAAGGAAAGGGGTTAACCCATCCAAATTTGAGATTTTTTTGAAAAAATAGATTTCGTTGAAATTTGGCTCAAAGATAGCGGACCTTAATCTGATCAAAACAATGTTTTCATTTTTTAGATTGAACAAATAGTTTGGGTGAAATTAGCATCAGAAAATGGGGTTTTCAAAATTTGAGATTTTTCAATTTCTTTATTTTTTATAAGTTTAAGTACATTCATATACTAATACTAATACTAATACTAATACTAACACTAATACTAATACTAACACTTTTCAGATTCAGGACTAATTTTAACCCTCTGAGAGATCATTACCACAGGATTTATTGTGAATCTCATGGTGTACTACCAAAATGACTTTTTGCACATTAATCTTGAATAGCTAATGTTATATAAAGCTCAGCTGGTTATATCTTCATCATTTTGAAGGCAGAATACATCCAAGTAACAAAAATTTGGAAATTCCAAAAAAAAATTTTTGATCCAAAAAAAAGGAAAGGGGTTAACCCATCCAAATTTGAGATTTTTTTGAAAAAATAGATTTCGTTGAAATTTGGCTCAAAGATAGCGGACCTTAATCTGATCAAAACAATGTTTTCATTTTTTAGATTGAACAAATAGTTTGGGTGAAATTAGCATCAGAAAATGGGGTTTTCAAAATTTGAGATTTTTCAATTTCTTTATTTTTTATAAGTTTAAGTACATTCATATACTAATACTAATACTAACACTAATACTAATACTAACACTTTTCAGATTCAGGACTAATTTTAACCCTCTGAGAGATCATTACCACAGGATTTATTGTGAATCTCATGGTGTACTACCAAAATGACTTTTTGCACATTAATCTTGAATAGCTAATGTTATATAAAGCTCAACTGGTTATATCTTCATCATTTTGAAGGCAGAATACATCCAAGAAACAAAAATTTGGAAATTCCAAAAAAAAAATTTTGATCCAAAAAAAAGGAAAGGGGTTAACCCATCCAAATTTGAGATTTTTTTGAAAAAATAGATTTCGTTGAAATTTGGCTCAAAGATAGCGGACCTTAATCTGATCAAAACAATGTTTTCATTTTTTAGATTGAACAAATAGTTTGGGTGAAATTAGCATCAGAAAATGGGGTTTTCAAAATTTGAGATTTTTCAATTTCTTTATTTTTTATAAGTTTAAGTACATTCATATACTAATACTAATACTAACACTAATACTAATACTAACACTTTTCAGATTCAGGACTAATTTTAACCCTCTGAGAGATCATTACCACAGGATTTATTGTGAATCTCATGGTGTACTACCAAAATGACTTTTTGCACATTAATCTTGAATAGCTAATGTTATATAAAGCTCAACTGGTTATATCTTCATCATTTTGAAGGCAGAATACATCCAAGAAACAAAATTTTGGAAATTCCAAAAAAAAAATTTTGATCCAAAAAAAAGGAAAGGGGTTAACCCATCCAAATTTGAGATTTTTTTGAAAAAATAGATTTCGTTGAAATTTGGCTCAAAGATAGCGGACCTTAATCTGATCAAAACAATGTTTTCATTTTTTAGATTGAACAAATAGTTTGCGAGAAATTAGCATCAGAAAATGGGGTTTTCAAAATTTGAGATTTTTCAATTTCTTTTTTTTTTTTAAAGTAAGTACATTCATATACTAATACTAATACTAATACTAATACTAATACTAATACTAATACTAATACTAATACTAATACTAATACTAATACTAATACTAATACTAATACTAATACTAATACTAATACTAATACTAATACTAATACTAATACTAATACTAATACTAATACTAATACTAATACTAATACTAATACTAATAATAATACAAATACTAATACTAATACTAATACTAATACTAATACTAATACTAATACTAATACTAATACTAATACTAATACTAATACTAATACTAATACTAATACTAATACTAATACTAATACTAATACTAATACTAATACTAATACTAATACTAATACTAATACTAATACTAATACTAATACTAATACTAATACTAATACTAATACTAATACTAATACTAATACTAATACTAATACTAATACTAATACTAATACTAATACTAATACTAATACTAATACTAATACTAATACTAATACTATTCAGATTCAGGACTAATTTTAACCCTCTGAGAGATCATTACCACAGGATTTATTGTGAATCTCATGGTGTACTACCAAAATGACTTTTTGCACATTAATCTTGAATAGCTAATGTTATATAAAGCTCAACTGGTTATATCTTCATCATTTTGAAGGCAGAATACATCCAAGAAACAAAAATTTGGAAATTCCAAAAAAAAATGTTGATCCAAAAAAAAGGAAAGGGGTTAACCCATCCAAATTTGAGATTTTTTTGAAAAAATAGATTTCGATGAAATTTGGCTCATAGATAGCGGATAATAATCTGATCAAAACAATGTTTTAATTTTTTAGATTGAACAAATAGTTTGGGTGAAATTAGCATCAGAACCTTAAAGATAGCGGACCTTATTCTGATCAAAACAATGTTTTCATTTTTTAGATTGAACAAATAGTTTGGGTGAAATTAGCATCAGAAAATGGGGTTTTCAAAATTTGAGATTTTTCAATTTCTTTATTTTTTATAAGTTTAAGTACATTCATATACTAATACTAATACTAATACTAATACTAATACTAATACTAATACTAATACTAATACTAATACTAATACTAATACTAATACTAATACTAATACTAATACTAATACTAATACTAATACTAATACTAATACTAATACTAATACTAATACTAATACTAATACTAATACTAATACTAATACTAATACTAATACTAATACTAATACTAATACTAATACTAATACTAATACTAATACTAATACTAATACTAATACTAATACTAATACTAATACTAATACTAATACTAATACTAATACTAATACTAATACTAATACTAATACTAATACTAATACTAATACTAATACTAATACTAATACTAATACTAATACTAATACTAATACTAATACTAATACTAATACTAATACTAATACTAATACTAATACTAATACTAATACTAATACTAATACTAATACTAATACTAATACTAATACTAATACTAATACTAATACTAATACTAATACTAATACTAATACTAATACTAATACTAATACTAATACTAATACTAATACTAATACTAATACTAATACTAATACTAATACTAATACTAATACTAATACTAATGCTAATACTAATACTAATACTAATACTAATACTAGTACTAATGCTTATACTAATACTATTCAGATTCAGGACTAATTGTAACCCTCTGAGAGATCATTACCACAGGATTTATTGTGAATCTCATGGTGTACTACCAAAATGACTTTTTGCACATTAATCTTGAATAGCTAATGTTATATAAAGCTCAGCTGGTTATATCTTCATCATTTTGAAGGCAGAATACATCCAAGTAACAAAAATTTGGAAATTCCAAAAAAAAATTTTTGATCCAAAAAAAAGGAAAGGGGTTAACCCATCCAAATTTGAGATTTTTTTGAAAAAATAGATTTCGTTGAAATTTGGCTCAAAGATAGCGGACCTTAATCTGATCAAAACAATGTTTTCATTTTTTAGATTGAACAAATAGTTTGGGTGAAATTAGCATCAGAAAATGGGGTTTTCAAAATTTGAGATTTTTCAATTTCTTTATTTTTTATAAGTTTAAGTACATTCATATACTAATACTAATACTAACACTAATACTAATACTAACACTTTTCAGATTCAGGACTAATTTTAACCCTCTGAGAGATCATTACCACAGGATTTATTGTGAATCTCATGGTGTACTACCAAAATGACTTTTTGCACATTAATCTTGAATAGCTAATGTTATATAAAGCTCAACTGGTTATATCTTCATCATTTTGAAGGCAGAATACATCCAAGAAACAAAAATTTGGAAATTCCAAAAAAAAAATTTTGATCCAAAAAAAAGGAAAGGGGTTAACCCATCCAAATTTGAGATTTTTTTGAAAAAATAGATTTCGTTTAAATTTGGCTCATAGATAGCGGAAAATAATCTGATCAAAACAATGTTTTCATTTTTTAGATTGAACAAATAGTTTGCGAGAAATTAGCATCAGAAAATGGGGTTTTCAAAATTTGAGATTTTTCAATTTTTTTTTTTTTTAAAGTAAGTACATTCATATACTAATACTAATACTAATACTAATACTAATACTAATACTAATACTAATACTAATACTAATACTAATACTAATACTAATACTAATACTAATACTAATACTAATACTAATACTAATACTAATACTAATACTAATACTAATACTAATACTAATACTAATACTAATACTAATACTAATACTAATACTAATACTAATACTAATACTAATACTAATACTAATACTAATACTAATACTAATACTAATACTAATACTAATACTAATACTAATACTAATACTAATACTAATACTAATACTAATACTAATACTAATACTAATACTAATACTAATACTAATACTAATACTAATACTAATACTAATACTAATACTAATACTAATACTAATACTAATACTAATACTAATACTAATACTAATACTAATACTAATACTAATACTAATACTAATACTAATACTAATACTAATACTAATACTAATACTAATACTAATACTAATACTAATACTAATACTAATACTAATACTAATACTAATACTAATACTAATACTAATACTAATACTAATACTAATACTAATACTAATACTAATACTAATACTAATACTAATACTAAACTAATACTAATACTAATACTAATACTAATACTAATACTAATACTAATACTAATACTAATACTAATACTAATACTAATACTAATACTAATACTAATACTAATACTAATACTAATACTAATACTAATACTAATACTAATACTAATACTAATACTAATACTAATACTAATACTAAGGTAAAGTTTCTAGGAACAATTTGGCCCGTACTGATACCGCCCATACAAGTGTCCCATTCCGAACACTTTATACATCGTGTGATACTACGACTCCGACCATATTCATATCTAAATTATTGTATCCGCCAAGGCTGCGGCTAACGTGTGGGCTGCGAAACCTGTCCTCAGGTTAAGAGGGGCCCAAAAACGGCACTTGGAAATATTGACGTATGTGTACTCAATGATAAAAAGTATTCTCATGATATTTTGCGAATCGAATCCTGCATTCGACTTGGTTTCAAAATCTGTGTAAAAACCTCACAACTTACCCAATGGTGTACGGTGTATATAATTTGGCCCAGCCGAACTTTAAACCATAACATATGGAAATTGATATATACTCGTCATTTTTGTTTGTATTCTACTTACTCTTATTTGTTTGTTCAGTGTGGATCTAATATTAAAATAAATCGTAGTGTGATACAACAATTCGAGAGAGCTAAACTAAATACAAATAAAATTGAAATTAGTTATTAAATTCATATATTTCAATTTATCGATTCTCATGTGCCAACCATTCAGTCCCAGACCCCTCATTACTCCTCTGCACATGTGTTATTTCATTAATTAATTGCACTAAAGTCATTTTTTGTTGGATATTTTTTTTTGGTCAGGTTTTTGTCTTATTAATTTTTGGATGTTTGTTAATGAATAGCAGACAAACGAAAAATGGTATTAATACGGATTATGGGTATTCTTTATAAATTAATAAATACAATATTGGTTTATGGTTTTTATAGTGTACTAATGAAGTGAAATCGCAAGCATAATCCTTCCCACGAACCCATGAATATTGCGCGCAATCTTCCATCACTTTAACCATCTCTGTGCTGCTGTTATACTAATTTATCGAATCAGTTGATAGTTTATAATCATCATATTCGGATTGTGCGATTTTTTGGACAGGCTTGTGCGATTTGTTATGGCACAACTACCTATCTATAGTGTAAAACGGGTATAATGGATTGCAGATGGGATATGTGTAGGAATTTTAATTTAATAAACTGACTAATGACATCCCATTGCCAAAAACTGATAATCGCTCACTCTCTGCCTACAACCAATTTTAATATATCAAAAGTTACAGACTTTTGACCGATGGAAATGGAATCTGGACCAATGTGCCACGTACAACTTGCCCAAAACAAACAGTAGGTGCCGGTCAGTGAGTATACAAATTATATCGTGTATAGATAACTACTTTTAGAGAAGTTCCCCGGTAGATCTTTCGTCGAGTATTGAGGGAAATGTGTATTCAATGGGGCCTGGAGTAAATGTATAGCATCAGATATATTCTAGACCCATTACAATTTGTATGGGAGATTCCAGAAAGGCCCTTCACCAAAATGTGAATAAAATCGAAAATACTTAATCGCTTTTAATGATGTATACCTCATTTTATTTGTGATAAACTACTGAAATTTACAATTTTTTTTTGTCATTTTTCTATTGTTTATAACTGGGAGCTTTACTTTGGCCAAGGACTTGGCCGATGTCCAAATGAATACGAAATACAGAGGTTGGAGTCATCAACAGAATAGTAGATTGGGTTAACTGTCTGACCCAGCAGGTCGTCTGTGAAAATAAGGAATAGAAATGAGAGAGACACTCCTAGCAACTCGAGAGAAGGTCTTACCGACAATAAAATCGTTAATGTTTGGTATAAATGAACCATGCCATTCCTTATCAAACGTCTTAAATGTGCCCAGAGCAATGACCTGGCTTTCACAAAGGCGGTGAATGACTCAATCTACCGTCCCGAATGAAACGCCATCAGGCCTGCAGTGGATGGGTTACTGCGGCAGCTTTCCAACATAAAGGGTAGATACTGGACTTAATTTTTCGAGGGCGACTTCTGTTAATGTGGTTGTTGAGCTATATAGAGGTTATGTTTGGTGGATACTGAAATGTTTGAAGGCTGCGTTTCCTGGTCTTCTATTTTTCCGTATTGGCGATTTGCATTGGCCTTCAACACGTTTTTGGAATTTTTTTGAAACAGGGCACAAACTCTGTATACTCGGTGAGAAATCATATTTTTACAAAATTAGGCTACGAAAATATAACACACCCGCCTAAACACCACATCCTCTTATGATTTCGGCGCCACATAACTTAACGACATTTTTACTGACAAATTGCTGCCTTCATTTTACTTCTGTTTATAATGATTATGTCATACTGCCCACTGACTACAATGCAGGGTACCGGGTGACACATTTTACAACAGATATTTATCAATCCCTTAATTATATGTTTATACAAACATTTATCATGTCACTTTGTTTGGTTTTTTCCGGAATACTAAAACAGCGTGTGAATATACTCCGATGTCGTTTGCAAAATTAGACTTTCTGTTGACCCCAAAACATTTACCTGATATTCTCACAGCAATCCCGGATTTCTCATCATAATCGCTTTTGCATTTTTGTTGTTATTGTGCGGTAGCGGATTCACATTGACATCGGCTGCTGTATGACATCGCAATGGGTCGTTCATCATCATTATCACATTGACCGGAGTTTGAATAATTATGTATGTTGCTATCAAACAAAAACGTTGTTTTTTATATAAATCGATAAAGTCAACAGCATGGACAGTGACTGAGGTCAAGATTCTGTGTATGATTGGTAGGTTTCAAATCACTATTATAAAAGGCAGATAAATAATTCATTAAACAAATGGGTATGGAGAAGTTTAAATGTGATCAAAGATATAATGTTGACTGAAGCTGATTATCAATAGAAAAGTATTTTGAACAAACAATTATAAAGCAACGCGATACGGCTTTCTCTGCATTTGATCCCTATCGTATATAGTCGGCAAATCGCAGTTGAGTGAGTTGGTCATCGACCTCCAGAGGACTTGGTCAATGGCCAAAGGAATAGGAATTTCTGAGGTTGTTGTCATCCACAACAGAGAATATGCGGAGGGTTTAACCCCTCATATATATATTTCGTTCCAAAAAATATCAGAATGTGAGCAGAGCTCAGAAAGAAAACACTCGGTAATACTAGTACATTTATTATTTTTGTTGGATCGTTAGGGTCTAGAATTCAATAAAAAAAAATATGATACCACTCAAAATTTCAAAGCGATTGCTAATTTCTTTCCGCAGAGGGATAGACAGTTCAAACAGTACGTTAAATGTTTTATTTATAACCATTTCCGTTTCCATTCAATTTCGCCGTGAGAAACCGGTGATTATCTAACTGTGGTAACCGCAGACCTCAGACAATGGCTCAAAAATCACACAACTTATGAATTATTCTTTGTAAAAGTTATGGTGTATGAATATGAACACTTTCTTTTATTAAGATTAATCAGACTTTCTTTGTAAAATTGTGAGTTTCTTAAATTATTTTATGTAATATTTTATAAATTATCACACAAAGATATTTTTCATTGGAATAATTAAACAAATTCATAGATTTTATGAAACAACATCAGGACTCGAAGGGGTTGAGAAATTAATATATTTTTCACGAAATCTGAATTGTTATGAAATTTCAAAGATAAATTCACTGTTTAAAAATTTTCAAGGACCTACCGTCGGTCAACAGAGGATTTATCTAGGAATTGTACAATATAATTCGTGACATTTGTCATTAGGTACAGGGTTCTCCAACAAGAGGTGTTATTTCGAATCACCCGGTATTTCCGTAGCTGTCACATTAGAAGCTTTAATTCATTGACATTTGACAAGTAGAAACTACCCCATTACTAGAAATGGAACGATACACGTTTCAATAACGCATTGAAATTTTTAAAATTTACTACACAAATGGTGAAAATCATGCAGTCACAGTTCGCAAAACTAAAAAGTTTCCGGACCATGTTATGAACGTGATATCTCTCGAAGAGGTGATCACAATTGGCCACCGAGATCTTGTGATTTAACACCTTGCGACTTCTTCCTTTGGGGCCACGTGAAAGATAAGGTCTACGCCAACAGCCCAGCGTCGATTCAAGACCTCAAAGATGGAATTCGTGAGGCTATCGATGACATAGGGCAGCCACTTTGCGATTTGGTTATGGAAAATTTCATGAAAAGGTTATGGTCCTGTAAGCGTGGTCGTGGTGGCCATTTGGCTGATGTTGTTTTTCATTATTAACGGCATACCTTCCTCTTTATTATGAAAAAATATCCGATCATTTATCTAAAAAAAATGTCATCTTTCTTTGAATTCCAAAATAACACCTCTTGTTGGAGAACCCTGTATATGAAGTACTTAATGCTCATTAGATTAATGAAACCAATACATAGATTTTATGAAAGCAAACATTTTTACATGGATTATATTTTTTTACATCGGCTGACTTATACTTACTTATTGCTCTTAACATTCCATGAAGGAACAGCCGGTTCCGAAAGACTAAGAGAAGTTGTACATGGCTTAGAGATTGATCTCTTACTCGTAAAGTCGCCAACATTTACGAGGTGGAAGCAGCCGCTGAAAACTGTTTAATGGTCTTATGGACAGTCGCACACACTACCTAGCACACCAAGGCTGATATATTTAAACTGGGCCAATTTCAATAAAGCTTCGCCCCAGATTTAGTTTGATGAAACTCCAAATATGTCCCATGAATTCTCGGATTACAAACCCTATGCCCTACCGTTTGTCCAATGCCTGCTAAATTCATCTTAAGAAACATAATCGTAATTCCCTAAATATTCCGTTAAGGTACTTTCAGAGAAATTCTCTAAAATGAGCAATGGCATTATTTTTATCCTTATTCGTACCACAAGGATTAATAGTTCAATGCAAGGATTAATAGTTTGATATACGCACGTATTTCCCTTAACATTCTATGAAATCATGAAAATATCCACCATGTTTCGTAAACACAGCTACGAAAGGGCCCAAAAGCGCCTACGCAAAATATATTATCAAATGACTGGTTTGAGCATTTTATTGGCACTACCAAAACTGTTAATAAAATTTAATATTTCGTGTATGTGTGAATGTTTAGGTGTTTTTTATAAAGATGTCCAAATTCGTATTCGAATTATTAGTTTAATTTTATGTTCTAGTTTTGCATAAAGTTTTAAACAAAATTCTGAATATTATTTACTTCGTGAGGTGAATAATACTAACGGTGGACCGTCTACTAGACTGCACGACCATTGCTGGAAGATCGGCTCACCATCTATCTCAACATTTCACGCAGAAATGGAAGTCACACGACCATTAAATTATTTATCGCTTCTCAGTTTGTGCAGCTTGAAATGGACAATGTTTTTTGTCGACAATTCATAGTTGCAGACATTTGTTGGCGACCACGGCACCCAACTGAATGTATGCTTCCTCCCAGCAATATTTTCCCTCTCATGCATGTGAGTGGTGGTCCTTCACTCTTAGATCATCATTACCATTTTTGGTTAAGAGCGGTAAACATACACAAGTAGTTCGCTTTAAACACCCGTTAAACTTGTACAGGGTAACTTGGATAATAACTCAGATAATATACAGCTAAAAAATACTGATTGTCTACTAGGATTTTGTCTTGCTTAAGTTTATTACTTTGTTGAATTCCCTCATATACTATTTTTTTTATGGCGTGACAAAATGATCGTGGCTCTGATTTTTATTACTTTTGCCCACAGTGGGTTGAACGCAATGATTAGAATATCCGTGTCATAGACTAGAATATATAAATATGAGTTAAGAATTTGGAACTTCACTTGCAAATAGTGGGGAAAATTCATAACATCAGTCATGTAAAAATGCGCAATTAACATGACAAACTGACAATAAATTGCACGAGTTTTTGGCTAGGAGGAGGCATATCTTCAAATGGGTGCCACGTTTGCATACGGTCCATAGTAAAGGCAGTCATCTGAATTAACCAATGTTAATTTTGGAACTTAAATCTATCAGAAGAATTGTTAAATATATCATATCAATGTGCTTTCAGGTAATGGCAATCTTAGAGACGGCCAGCGTCTAGCTAACAGGTACATGTGACTAAGGTGGGAAAAATCCGCTCGTTTCATGGTACGTCTATCAAGAATGTCTATGTTTTAAGGTGTACAGTGTACTCTCTCATAAGCGGATCCTAAGGGACTGAGACTTTTGTCCGCTTATGAGAGAAGCACACAAGAGGACTGAAGTGGATTGGTACTGGAAAAAGTGTCCGTTTATGAGAGGTGTCCGCAGGGAGAGAGAGTACACTGTATTTACCATTCTAAAAATACATCATGCGCTAAGCCGTAGACTTAAGTCGGCCTGTCCGACCATAATATTCCTGCTGTTCATTTTCAATTTACCGTCCCACTGTGCTCTATATAACTCGTTTTATGTTTAACAGAACAAAGAAGCGACTTGACGCCAAACATCGGGCTAATTTGCTTTACTTTATGTGGGATACAAGCAGCAAACTAAGCCAACAGCCGAAAACATCAACAAATCTTCTTTTCGGACACATTATTATATGAAACAATAAGAGATGATTTTTTTTTATATTATTATTTTATGCTTTTAATGTGTTGTTGCCTTTTTCAGGTTTTTTTTTGGCTTTTTTTTTGATGAAAACATTAATGCAAAATGTGCTAAACTTTGCTCCCCAATGGTGACGATTAAATCATCAATCAACGTAACATGAAAGAGGAAAGAAAGTTTCTCCCTGTTCCGCCAACGAAATAAAAGCAAATTAAATCAGTTTAGAATGGAAAGAAACGAAACGAAATCTAAACACACAACAACAAAAACTTATAAAAAGCAGCTGCTCAAGAAGAAAGTTTTCAATGTAAAAGTTGTTGGCGTTGGAAAAAGTTTAGCGAAATGGTGAGTTTAAAGATAGATTTCGATAAGGGAAAAAACCAAAATCCTTTCAATGGTGAAATGTTCTCCGTTCCATTTACAGTTTACTAGAATTATTGTATTGAGTGCGCTGCTGGCTGTGGCCGCTGCCGATGTCAAGGAGTTGTCGCGAGATTATTTGCCACCCCAGGCGCAGAGATTGACCAAAGAGATTCGTGAATATTTGCCACCCAAAGTTGAAAGCTTGCAGGAGATTCCTGAACAGCAACAGGATGAGGTTGAGGATAACAATATTGAATTGCCGATCTTGGTGCCTTTTACTAGACAAGCTGGCGGTTTTCCCGGTGCTTATCCCGGTGGCTTCCCTGGTGGTTTCCCTGGTGGTTTCCCCGGTAGTTTCCCAGGTGGTTTCCCAGGTGGCTTCCCCGGAGGCTTCCCTGGTCAGGGCAATGTACAGCCTGGCTTTGGAGGACCCGGTTTCCCCGGCCAAGGTTTCCCCGGCCAAGGTTTCCCCGGGCAAGGTTTTCCCGGTCAAGGTTTCCCCGGACAGGGTTTCCCCGGCCAAGGTTTCCCTGGACAAGGTTTTCCCGGTTTCGGTGGCTTTGCCCGTCCCGGTTTCCCAGGTCAAGGAGGCTTCCCTGGCTTCTTCTCGGAGCAAATCAAAGAAGATCCCAAGCCGGAAAATCAAGATGAAAACGCAAATCTGCGCGATGCCGTTGACACTACTTATGACAGCGACAATGGTGGCTATCTCTACAATAAACCCAACAATTTTTAAATAAATATGAATCACGGATCTGTCGCGCATTTTGCCAAAAATCGGCTTTAAATAAAACGGTTTTTGTTCCGAGTACCAACAAAAAAAAAAGAATACCACAAAACAAAATAATTTATTGTCGTTTTTGTTTTTTAATTTCTATTCAAAACAATTGTTATGCAAATTAATATGGCACAAGATTTGAACTAATTGTGTGGTTGCAATGTTTACCTTTTTGGTGGTTTTGTCCAACTTTCTTTCATGTGTGATGGTTTTTTTTTTGTATGTTAAAAACCTATTCTGCCCATCTTTTTATTTGTATCCACTTGATCTGTCAAGTGTTCCCTGAAATAATCCAAAAAACAAAACTGTGTTTTTGTTTTGGCACTTTTGTGGCAATTCAGCTGTTGATAACATCTTCAAATGTAGCACCAGTTGTCAGTGAGTCGACCGTTTTGCTATTGTTTTGATTATTCAACAAAACACTTCTTGTCCGAAATGGTTAACATTGTGAAGACCTGAGTTGTGAAGATTGTTGGATTCGATATCAATCAAGTGTGATGGAGCGCGATCAATTATGTGAATGGTAAAATATTATACAATACCAACTGTAACTCTCGTATTCATGAATTGTAATGAAGGGAAGCCGTCATCGTAGTACGTTGGGCGTAATTAAAACAGAAGTAAAATAGAAGCAACTTAAAGAGGTCAAGGCTAGCGAAAGAGGCTGCTACATCAATTTGGTTGTACAAACATTAATTAACTATTAATTTAATCTAGTTCAGGTGAAGTATGGTTCGGTCAGGCTGAAACTCTTAGATAGTTATCAGCTACCCTCCCCACAGTGGAGGTAGTCGAAAAGTTTTTAGAAAAAAATTCAAGGGTTTCTACATGGTCGAACAGTAACCCATATCCGAGAGTATGTGATGTATTCATCTGTGCTAATAAAGATAGCGTTATGTCCATCCTTAGCAGCAGACCGACGTTTGTGGAAGATTTCTACGTACCGACATCATCCTAAAGCCCTACCGGGGTTCTTCATCCAAAAAAGTTATTGGTACACCAATCGACCATACGGTATGAATAAGAATTCGATCTATCCAGTATTACAGAATATACTTTTTAGAACAGAAGCAGGAATTTTCAGCTCCTATCCTATATTTTCCTGAACGTTAATCGCATAGCTCTGGTGTGAACGCATGTTAGCTGATTACATACAACTATTTGATTCTAAGTCTCAAGTTGGAAACTTTTTGGTTTCAAATATCAAACTTACTGGGCCCCAGCACTAGATTGGTTTCCCGTCTATTACTTTTAAGATGCTACTTATATTAGCATGAAGTTTCTGTAAAATAGTATCCACTCTATAAATAAGATCCAACACTAAAATGTTCATAAACATTTAAGAGTATTTGAGAGGTAATTTCTAGCCCAACCAAAATAAAAATATTTTAACAGCCTAAAGTCTATTGAAAAATCATATGCGAATTTCTTCTTATGTGAATGGTAGAGAAAAAATGTTGCATATATTTTGGAAAAAATAAATTTATTTCTCAGACAAACTGATTTGTCGACAGACACACATCCGCAACACATACTTTAGGGGTGAAAATGTTTTAGGCGTTATTAACTTCGACAAGTTTCGTGGATTAGTTAACGCATTCATAACTAATATTAAAAGAGATCAGTCAATGGACAAAACAATTATTTTATATCAAAATGCAGTATAAACGAATACACATGCAAAAGTTTTAGTACAGAAATTTGCTGGATGTGTGATTTCAAAAAAGGCGACCATATTGATCTTGAGGTTGACCCCTCCGTATTTATTTTTGCGGGCTTTCAGTCTCAATATCTGACGACCCTAATTTTGCACTCTTAGATCTTTTTGTCATTTCTGAACATTCGATATGATATATTGGAAAAATTATAAAATAAAAATGTTGGAAAACTTATTATCACTATCAACGCATACTTTTTTTTAATTTCAAGTTTGATTGAGTAAACTACGTAAACAACATCATAAAAACTACAAAACAAATCTGACAAGTTAACAAATTTGGGTGTATGTGACCTTTTAGCCTTTACAGCGATATTCTCAAATTCATGACAACTAGTATGAACATGATATTTAGTTGTCATGGCCAACCACAAATGACAAGAGATTTGGTTTTAAACCCAGCATAGCAAATTGTGTTCTTGTCATGAAAGTTGTTATCATCGCATCAAATTCTCTTCTCACGAGTCCCTTGAATAATTCGGTTGTATTAAAAAAAATTACATTGGTATGATTTTTTAGATAGCGCTTCACTTGATTTATGTTCCTAAGCGCAACTTCTTTTTCAGGTAAAAAACCTGAATAAATATATCATTATCCAAAGCTACTGACGGAAATTGATACTGGAGCACTGTGCGGTAGTCAGCGAAATTTTACATAAACATATCTGCCTTAGGATTTCCATAAGTACGGTTGAATACATTTTCGACAAACTGCATTTCGGTCCGAAAATTTAAAATTCAGGCGCACCTTAACAACAACATACAAATAGAAGTCGTTGCAGTGCAAATTATTTAAAAACACGCACTTATTTAAAAACACTCAAAAAGATTCGTCTGATTATGTACATTTTCCGAATTACGTTCCACAGCACATATTGGTAATTGAGACTAAATGTATTTGAGCAATTGTCAACAATAAGCCAAACCTTGTGGAAACAAAGTCTTGAGTTTTTTTTGGAAAACGTAAACATGGGGTTCCTATGTATCCATGACACTGAACGGTGTGTACTAATGATACTAAATGTATTTAAGCTCTTTCCTAAATAATATCTACAGTGTTGAGGGGAAAGTAATCCACGCTGGCATTTGTGGACGAAGTTGATTAACTTAATGGTAGGTATTCAAAATCTGGTATCTCATATCCTGCCATCTGGTACCTCAGAGCATGGAAACATTTACCTACACGTCAATATTGTATTACATTACACTGTTTTATGCTTTTCATAACCCATAAAAAAGCGCCCCGGTAGGCGAGTTGGTAGCGTGCTTGCCTATCAGCGTGGGGGTTGTGGGTTCGATTCCCACCAGAGGCTTTGGTCTGTCGCTGCAAAAATCAAGCCAAATGGTCTTTGTCACCCGGTTTACCCTTGGACCCAAAATTATAATATAAATTTACTTTGTATTGTAATTCATAAATAAATAAATAAATAAATAACCCATAAAACAAGAGACTTAAGACACAAACATAAATAAAAAACACCCTCTTTGTATGAGATATTGAAAACTATTTCAGAATAGACTTAGGAAACATAAGTTGTCTTGGTTTTGAAGTTGGAATTGTCAATATTTGGATTTTCTAAAATTTCTAAGCAGTAAAACAAAAGACTTAAGACACAAACTTGCATATGTAAGGAACTCTCTTTGGCATGAAACCAAAGACTTAAGCAACAAGCGTCTTTCTGATATGTTTACTCTCATTTGACTAAAGAGAGAAACTTACATATGTATGGAACTCTCTTTGGCATGAAACCAAAGACTTAAGCAACAAGCATTTTTCTAAATTGTATACTCCCACATGATTTTATTCGATTGCCAATAGTTTGATTTCATTGCATTGATATTTCGAAGAACCGCATGGGACCCATGGTGGCCCATTTGATAAATGAAAATAACGTTTTATTTTTTCTAATTATTTTACTAAAAAAAAACAATATATTTATTTACTTATTATATAGATGTAATTGTACACAGTTTCTAACGATTTACTTCTTCTTGTAAACATAACCACCGTTGGCAGCATACTGAGTACCGAAGTTGCCGCTGGAGATGCTGACAGTGGGGGCGGAGAAAGATGGCTGGAAGGCTGGGGCAGAGTAGGAAGTCTGCACAGCTGGGACAGAGTAGCTAACAGCTGGAGCAGAGTATGTGGTTTGGACAGCGGGAGCAGAGTATGTGGTTTGGACAGCGGGAGCAGAGTATGATTGTTGGAAGGCAGGGGCGGAGTAGCTGACGGATTCTACAGCTGGAGCGGAGTAGGTCTGTTGGACAGCAGGGGCAGAGTAGCTGACAGCTGGGGCGGAGTAGGTCTGTTGGACAGCAGGGGCAGAGTAGCTGACAGCTGGGGCAGAGTAGGTCTGTTGGACAGCTGGGGCGGAGTAGGTCTGTTGGACAGCTGGGGCAGAGTAGCTGACAGCGGGAGCAGAGTAGGCCTGTTGGACAGCTGGGGCAGAGAAGGTCTGTTGGACAGCTGGGGCAGAGTAGGTCTGTTGTTGTACAGGTGGCAAGTATTCATTGATGGGGGCAACGGCTGGTGCACTGTATTCCTGATGAACAGCAACAGTTTGCACGGCTGGGCCAGTGTAGGTTTGTTGAACAGCTGGGGCAGAGTAGGTCTGTTGAACAACGGGGGCACTATAGCTAACAGCAGGAGCAGGAGCCGAGTATGTGGTTTCCACAGCGGGGGCAGAGTAGCTTACGCTGTGTGTCTGCTGTGCAGGTGGCAAGTACTTCTTGGACAAGTGGCTGACATCAGCGGCAGCAACGGCCAGAAGAGCAAAAGCAATGAAGAATTTCTGCAAAAACACAATCGAAAGAGAAACACACACACATTAAAATTGAAATCCACTTTAAAAGTACGCCAAAGTATATTTTTAGGCATTTTAAGAGAAACTTCGAAAAAATGTTCGAAAAATTTAATACGATTATTCCATTTCATTTCGACATTAAAGCAATTAATTTGTAACGAAATTTTTAAATTTGAAATTCATTATCAACACTCTTAGCACTTAGCACTTTTTGGATATTTTCCATTCAATTTTGTTTAGGCGGATTAACTAACCATTTTTTTATTTTGGGGGGAACTTAGAGTTGAACTGGTAGTTGACAGTTGGAAGTAAGCGTTGAAACTGATGATGTTAGTGTCCATCATCGATTAATTTATACTAAAACACCTCGATGTTGGCTCAACACAGATTTGACTTTTTGTTGTACAAACATTTAGCTACAAACTCCAACAAGACATTTCATAATTCTGTGGTTTTATGACCAAAAATCCTATAAATTTGTCTGGTGTTTGTATACAAAATATTGTTATAGTTTAAGTAAATTTATACACCGACGGACGGACCGGCGTGTGTGCAGGCTAATTTAAATGCTAATGTACAAATGTGTGTGTGTAAACTGTGTGTAGGTATGTGAGAGCATCTTTGTGGCTGCATAGAAAAAAGGCCTAAAACTCGTTTCATTCATCTTTAGTGGTCAGCAGGCGTCGTGACGGCTGTAGTATATTCGAGATGGACAAAGTAAAAAAAAGTTTCATGGATTTTGCAAAGTAATTATTGAATGCTGTCGCATTCTATTGTCATTGAAGTTCATCTAACTTTTAATCTCGTCTATAGATAGAGCTGTGTGGATTGATGACAGCTATCCAAACTAAGAGACAAAACAAAAGTCGTTAGTCAGCATAATACATCGTTAGCAAAATTTATTGGCTTCAGATAGTTGGCATTCGATTGGCAAGATTTCAGAATACTTAAAGTGTGTTGGGTAGTAGTATGCGATATAATGGTAATATCAGTTAAGCGGCGTAAAATGAAGTTGGTGCGAATCTTATGTACACTCCCTCATCGAATGTATTAGATGGAAAGTGGCAAAAACACAGGGTATTTAAGGGCGTCGTTGATTGGGAATAAATGAGCCCTATTCTTAGTTATTCAATAGCTAAATAAATTGCAAACTAACGATTTATAAAGGGTTACCCATTTGGCTTTTTAAAAGTAAACGTAAATAAAACACATATAAAATAATTTTTTTCATGATATTTCTTTTTTATTATAAAGATGACATTATGTGTGAAACACTACACTATTTAAATGACCACCACGCGAAGTGTTGTAAGCATTGATTCTTTTGTGGTAATTTTGGACCACTTTTTGTCACATATTGGGCGGTATCTCAGCCATAACTGGACGAATGTTGGTTCTTAAGAGTTAAAGGCATAAACACGGTCTTTCGCGTAGCCTCACAAAAAAAGTCTAATGGTATCGAATCGAATGATCTTGGTGGCCAGTTTGTGTCGCCACGACGAGAAATTACGCGACCAGGAAATGTCTCTTGCAATAAAGCCATCATCATATCATACGGCCATAACGCTCCGAATTGACGGTGACAGTCGTTCCCTCGTAGTTTTCGAAGAAGTAAGGTCCAATCATACCTTCGGACTAAAGAGCGCACCAAACAGTGACTTTTTGCGGATGTAATGGCCTATCTTCAATTACTTGAGGATTTTCAGAACTCCACATACGAAAATTTTGTTTATTAACATACCCACCGAGTGAGAAATGTGCTTTGTAACCATAAACCATAATCTCCCCTTAAGGCACGATATGTGGCAAAGGGGTTAACCCATCAACATTTTAGATTATTTTGGGAAAAATCGATTTTGTGGACATTTTGCACAAGCATAGCGTAGTTTAATCTGATAAAAACGACGTTTTAATTTTTGAGATTAAACAAATAGTTTGGGAGAAATTGGGTTTAGAAAATGTTTTTTTTTTTTTCAAAATTATTGATTAGAACTTCCCTTGAAACTATTTTTATAATTACTCAATAATAAATACAAATACCAAAATAAATACAACTACAATAAATGAAATCTAAATTTTGGGACCCACTGAGAGTTGTATGCCATGATCATTTTAAACGGATTTATTGTAAATCCAAAGATGGACTCTCAAAATGTATTTTTTCAAAAATCAAAAAAAAAAAAAAAAAATTTGACAACAAAAAATTTTATTTTTTTTGATTTTTTGGAAAAAAATATATTTTGTTGAAATGAATTGCTCATGCATAGCGGACCATAATCTGACCAAAACAATGTTTTCCTTTTGTAGATTGAACAATTAGATTGGGAGAAATTGGGTTCAGAAAACGTTTTTTTTTTTCAAAATTAGTGATTCGAAAGTCCCTTGAAATAATTTATTATTTATTCAGAATGATTTGGCTTCATTGAAATCGATACCATCTTACATTTTACAGGCAGACATAGTAATGCATAGTCGGAATATTGTACAAAAGGAATGGCAAAGGTTCACAATATGAATGACGCTAACACTCAGGATATTACAGGGTGCATGTTGGGTTTAAGTAACAGTACTTGATGATGCATAGGGCTACATCGTTTTGGAAGTTCAGGTAAGGTAAGGGTTATAAAGAAGCAGACCAACTTGGGAAGATTTAAACTTCACTACGTCATTACACATACCCCATGTGAGTCTGACTGCAACATATCAAAGAGCCAACGGGTCTACCGAGGTAACAGATTAGGTTGTCACCAAAGTCCACCAATTATATGGGATAAGAAGCTAAGGACGAATTCCGAAAATACAAACAACATTCGATGTGATAACTGATAATTGGGGTTGTGTCTGATGATATTTGGACATTATTGAAATCATATGATACTGGTCAGACGTCTTACAAAGAATAAAACAAATAATCAATCTGCTCATTTCTCTTTCAGAAACTTATACAATTTAGATTTCTATTTTGGTTCTGAACGGATTCTTTAACAAACTATTGTCGAGCCGAAGGCCTCGTTGCCAGTGCTCTCTCATTAGATTGTATTGTAATTTATTATAATATAATTTTTACAAATAAATAAATAATAAATAAATTGAAAAGCAAGTGTATTCATATTTTTAAAATCTAGAGTTAGGTTTCTTTAGCAAGTTAGTTCACTAGACGAGTATGTGAACATGACTCCACCAAATTGCGGTTATTGAACGCAGAGAACCTTCCTTTCTTAATGAATTATTTTCGGAAACCATCTTCAATACTGCTACGCAAGCAGGCAAGATCAAATTGTGCCAGAGTACTTAGGCGCGAAAAACTTCTTCACGAACAGCGTCTTCGTGCAAAAGTTCTTTCTTCTCCCAGGGGAAGTAAGAGCTTTTGGTCATTCGTTAAAAGGGTAAGGAACAATTCTTCATCTTCTATTTCAACCCTTGTTAACGGTGACCAGATATTCACTGACCCGGTTGACAAAGCTAATCTTATGGCTGAAATATTTGCAAAGAATTCATCTTTGCCAGACAGCAGTCAACCACTCCCCGTGATCGAGAACGTATCTAGTTCGATGCCTCAGATATTTTTTCGAACACGTGGAGTCAAAAGGGTTCTTGCAGATCTCAATGTAAACAAAACTCCGGGCCCGGATGGTATCTCAGCACTTGTCCTATGTAAGTGCTCTTCGACGCTAGCTCGTCCATTGCGCAATCTTTTCAACATGTCGTACCGTGCTGGTATTTACCCTTCACGTTGGAAAGTTGCCAATGTTCAGCCGATCCCCAAGAAAGGTGAGGCTACCAATCCTGCGAATTACCGTCCAATTGCAATATGTTCTGCGCTCTCGAAGGTTATGGAGAGCATGGTTAACCACCATTTTGTCAAATATTTAGAGTCTAACGGCCTTCTCAATGATTGACAGTATGGCTTCCGTAGAAATCGATCTACTGGAGACCTGATGGCGTTCCTTTCGGAACGATGGAGTCGATCCATTCACCGACTTGGCGAATGCAAGGTCGTGGCTCTGGATATTTCCAAGGCGTTCGATAGGGTCTGGCACGGAGCACTCATATCAAAACTTATTGCATTTGGTGTCGGTAATACCTTCTCTCGATTCATATCGAGTTTTCTCAGGGATCGCTCTGTACGAGTTGTTATAGATGGGGTCTCATCCAACGAGCATAGGTTGACCGCAGGAGTGCCACAAGGCTCTGTCCTCTCTCCTTCTCTGTTTCTTATTTTCATTGACGACCTGTTGGGTCAGACTGTGAACCCAATCTACTCCTTTGCAGATGACAGCAACCTCTGTCATTCGTACTCATTTGATCATCGGCCAGGTCCTCTGGAAGTCGAGGAAAAAAGGCGAACGATGAACGACTCACTTAACCGCGATTTGGCGACGATTTGTGAGTGGGGCCAAATGAACAGAGTAGATTTTAATGCACAAAAGACCCAGTGCTGTTTGTTGTCACACAAACGTTCACCAGATCCAGCATCGTCGTCAATTTCTATGGGTGGTGTGGATATCGACGAATCAGACACTCTTGATGTTCTGGGCATGAAGATACAGGGTGATGCTCGTTGGGCTAGCCATATATTCGAAGTGTCGAAAGAAGCATTCAAGTGTTTAGGCTTTTTAAAGCGGTGCAAGAAATACTTCACCCCATCTGATCTCGTAAATATTTACACCACTTACATCCGGCCTAAAATGGAATACAACTCGCATATATGGGCAGGGGCTCCATTAACACCTTTGAAGCTTCTGGACCGTGTACAGAGGAGAGCGGTGGTGATGATAGGGGATGGTAGGGTATCCAGCTGTATTGTCTCCCTACAGCATCGCCGTAATGTGGGTTGTGTATCGCTATTCTATAGATATTTTAATGGTATCTGTTCAGAAGATATCCGTCGTCTGGTCCCTGACGTTAGAACATTTAGCCGGAATACTCGGCTATCCAGGGTCTCTCATCCGTTCATTGTCAAATGGCCGGTTGACCGGACGACGCACTATAGAGAAAATTCGTTCTTTAGCCGGACTGTTCGTTTGTGGAATAATCTTCCTGAAAGTGTTTTTCTTGCCTGCTATGACATTACCAAATTCAAGGCCAACGTCAACAAACACTACTCCCTCTTTCCTCCCTCCAATACCCTTATTTCCCATCGCTAACACAGTGCATTGCATTTATAGGGGGCATCCCCTGAGTGTTAGTCAAAAAAAAAAAAAAAAAAAAAAAAAAATATAAATATTTATGGTTAATGTTACTGTCACATTATTTCTATTCGAAAACAAAAGACTTAGCACACGAACGTTTTTTTTATTCTGTTTCATAATTTAATAGGCAATTTTTTGTTTTATCTATCGTTTTAGTAACACCTACAGTTTATAATGATTTACTTGTTTTTTCATAATAATATATTCAAATTATTATATTTAAATTAATTAAAACACGATCGTGGTCTGACAATAAAGGAAATGACTTAGCGTGCGGAATATATTATTATTTGGCGAAGTTCAACAACCGGACCGGTCTAATAGCATGGATGGTCCTAGAAGAAGAATATTCGCGATAAAACGTACGGAAGTGCGCACAGTGGGGGAATGTGTTTGTTCTTTTTACAATGGAAAGAAATGTGGCGCTTATGAATGGCTGTTGCTCTGATCTAATTGAAATTGCACTTAGACCAAGCTTGGGTGTTTTCGTACTCTACACTGTATGTAGGTCCGAAGCAGAACTGAGCTCTTTTGTCAAACAGTGGTTGCTATTGAGTGCACAATAGCTGCTATGACAAACATCATGTTAAGAATTAAACTGTGTATGTAACGCTTGTCCGAGTATTGTGATAGCTCTTTTAATCATATTGTCAGCGCTGCAACAGTCTGTCTGCTACTTATACAACATTACATGTGGTACATCAGATGGGGTAGAGCAGACGTAATGCTCAGATTAGCCATTACTTGGGTCATATCTAATATCCTAAAGTATGTGAACTTCAGAGAATTATTTCACTCGAAAACAGCTTCATTATCATTCTTGCTACTGGAGTATACAACCACGGGTCTTTAACTCCCATTCTTTCGCTATTGCACCTCTTGTACGCTTAAGGTCCCACTATCTGGAATGGAGAACCCTTCCACCTATCCAAATCAGTATTGCATTCCTTTACATCTCTTCAGTGTCAAAAGTTCTGTTGGTCAAAATTACAATTCTAAATTTGAAAATAGTTGCTACAACCAAACTATATTTGATACAAATAAACTATAGTGAGAAGAGCTCTTTGAAGGATGTCTCTGAGTCCACTCGAAAACTTCCCCCTCGTGGTTTGAATATGCGACAAAGATCTTCTATAAGGAAAATAGAATAACGTTTAGAGCAAGGTTCTTTAAATTTGCCCAGAGTCGGAGTCTGGAGTCGACAAATTTGCTCGACTCCGAGTTTTATTTTCTAAGGAATCGAGCAATTTTTTCTAGGCTCCACAGCACTGGTAAAGATACATCTTTTTGCTTGAAAATCACCCTCCTGACACTGAGGTCTACTACAAACTGCTTAATAGAAAAGATACAAAATATATTATAACGAAATTCAATGAAAAAATTGCATTATCTGAATGATCATCAATTTTATAAAGATTCTTTGAAAACATTTCTATTTTCTTCTTTATCCTATCGCTCCTATCCTCTTTTACTTTATTTATGTTCTCATAATTGACCAAACCCAGGTTTATATCCGGGAAAGAAGTCAAAACATTTTTCAGCTCATTTGCCATTAGAACACAACAAAAACTCATTGTTTTTTTTTAATATCTGATTCGGTCTTAATATTATTAAGAAATGGGAATAACTGTTATGATAATTATCGACAAAGAATGGAGTCTGCGTTTACTTTGCAAAGACACTTCTCTACAGTATGTTTTGTTTGCTGGATAACAATCAGAAGCCAAATGTTTAGCAGATATCAATGGAATCATTGTGGCAGCTCAGTGAATGTTGATAGTGGGTTACGTATTGTACGGATAGCCGTCACTGGCCATTCATGCGGCTGCCATCACTATTGTTGTTCACACATCAGCGCTATTCACGGGCAGCAACATCATCAGCAGCCGTCAGCTTTGAAAACACTCCCAGAAAAAAGTCCAAAAAAAAGAGAAGGTGTTAAAAACTGCATTTGATTTAAATACACACTTAGTGGATACGTATTTAAATATTTACCTGATTTATGTTTATGCTCATGTACATAATGATATTATGTCTATGTGTATTATATACAATAATACCTAAACCGGTACGTATGTGGGTAATATTTATGTACATAAATTAATACAAGTTGCTATAAAGTCTAAAATACACACATGTACAAATATCACCGGCCGGTAAACAACACAATGACAGACGTGAAGATACCTGTCCATAGAATGCCCGCCAATCTCAGCGACCATTAATGAGGTGCCCTCTTGACTTTGCCAATTGTTATCGCACGTTGACTGATAGGCCCGCTGAAGACTCTTGAAATTCAAACCAAATTCAATGGAGCGTATAAATCGGAACGCATTAATTATAGGTTTGTTTCTATGTCATTCGAAATTATTTATAAAATCAGTTGACTAATTAACCGATTGATCATTGGTCGTACGATATGATCGGATGCCACGCATTTGTATTTATTTGTTGTGCCTCAGACATGGGCATGTATATGTTTTTTATGAAATGATATTGAAGTTGATGCTGAGCTGTGTGACTGATGTTGCCAATTAATCAATCATATCGAGCCCTTACCACAAAAGAGACGTAAGCGCCACGTTTTTCAAAAGTCGTTTTTTAATGGAATTCGAAAGAAAATTGTACAACGTTCTTCATCTCAAAATATTAAAAAATAAAAAAAATAAATAAATTGCATCGTAAGCTGTAAACTTTTCTGTTTTTTGGCCCTTATGTCTTTTTTGCGATTAGGGATAGATATATAAAGGGTCCGCCATCTAACGTTTTTTTTTCAACCAGTGCTTATTTCGTTATCGGGCCATGTTGAATGAATTTTTGTTTACAAAAATTGAAGAGGAGGATATTGACAACATTCGGTTTCAACAGAATGGCGCAACGTGCCACACAGTCGAAGTTACACTCGATGTTTTGCGCCCTGTTTTTGGAGACCGCATTATTTGACGCAGAGCTGATGCCGTTAGGCTACTGCATGGCTAGCCGAGGCAGCCATTTGAATGAAATTATTTTCCAGTATTAACCGGAAGGATTGTACTTTCAAATAAAAAAAGAAATTTGAGAAAAATAAATATATATAACAATATAATATTATTGTTATTTTGGGAAAAAGTAGAATTTGTGGAAATTTTTTACAAGCATAGCGGATCAAAATTTGACTAAAACGATGTCTCTATTTTTTAGATTGAAGAAATAGTTTGGGAGAAATTGTGTTCAGAAAATGTTTTTTTTACAAATCGAAAGTCGCTTTAAATTATTTATCCAATTTTTCAGCAGCTACCAAAACGAATACATCTATGTATAGTGGTAGATCGAGTAGGACTATAAGATACCAGTCTAATAAATTCAGAAGCAACATTTTCTGATCACGATCAGTAATCTTTCTTCTTACATTAGCAAGAAGTACCATGTCTGTGATGCAATCCATAAAATTGTCTAATATGTCGCAATATTCTAACCAAATAGAGCAATTTTTACTATAAAGTTGAACGATTGGTCACCTTATAAGATACCCCATAAATTTACAGCCAGGTATTGCAACTTGTCACATAGCTAGTCCTGTGATGACAGAATTGCTGCGAAAATTCTCCAGTAAAAAATCAACAAATAAATAACAAAAGCCTAAGATGCTCAATTTGTACAGCCGAATTCCTGAAGTCTCTTAAGTTGACAGAAATCAACGATTTTTATCAATTATCAGATTTTCCTAAATTTTTTTTTTTTTTAAATGGTCATCGTTTTTTTTAAGTTTTCAGTTCAAAAAACATTTTTTTTGTAACGCTTAAGTAGTTTAAAAATTTGGAGTCTATTCAAGTTATGCTAAGAAAAGTGAAAAAAATATTTTTTTTTCAAAAATAATACAAATTGGGGAAAATCTGAGAATTGATAAAAATTGTTTTTAAAAAATTTGACGTGATACAGACATGTCCACGAGTCTGCCTGCCAAAAATCAGCTCGATTGGATCACTGAAAAAGGGTTAAAAATCGGTCGAAAGGCTTTCACACAGGCGTGTACATGAAAATCGCCGATACAAGTATATTTTTATTTTTTTTCCCTCTTTCCGAATATGTGCATTTGGTTCATAGGACAGAAAAAAATCTATTTTTTGTAACACGGTGTAATAAATGAGCATGCAGAGTATAGGCCGTGGGCAACAGAGTGTATTTACTTACTTATTTCCCTTAACATTCCATTCCAAGGAACAGACGGGGAACTTCTCTCGAATCAGTGAGCTGCTTTACGGTACTGCTCTCATATTTAACTATAGGGATTTTGAATACAATTGAATGTTTAATATGACCGGACAATGTAAAGTCGCGCAAATCGGACTAGGAATTAATTTAAGATCTATGATTCATTGGGAAAAAATTTTTAGAATTGTCCCCTATTGTATGATCGTTAAAATTTAACATACAAATTGTACACTTAAAACAGATTTAATTAAAAAAATATTTGTCTCATAGAAAATATTTATTAATTTGATATTTTGATTCGTTTAATTAATTTGTTGATTAAATTAATCAATACATGAACCAAATTGTTTTTTTTTCTGTGTAGATAAAACTTACTTTCCCATACCGCACATTTAGGTTAAGACTATCATAACTCAAAAAATGCCTTTTTCAATTTGTTGAAATGTGAAATGGTGCCATAATACGGTGCTTATGATACAATTGAATTTTCTCTATTTTTGTTAATATAAATTGTTAGTATTTAGCATTTTGGTGTTAAGCGAACTTTTAACAACGAGTATCGAAAAAAATTTAGCTTTTGTCGTTTTCGCGAAACATGACGACTTTAAAGTTATGACGTTATTCTCTCAAATGCTCGAAATGTGCATATTCAAATATTGAATTAAAAAAAACAATCGCAGTTCAACCACTTGTCTAAGTCATCAAATTAATTGTTCATGTGCGTTCACCTATGGCCAGTTAACGAGTCAATTAATGCCCGAAGATCTAGAGCATGGTGATAATAATGCCATAAAAAACGTCTTAATAGATCTTGATAAACGATTTGCTGTTCAAACGAAGCAAACTTTCAAATTGTATTGTCATACAAATGTTGCAAATTTTATAAACGTTTTTTTCATTCACAACGGGGAGGTAGCATACTGTTATCATCTTGATAACAGTCCGTAAGGTGTTGTGAACTACTGGGGAATAATACTGTTTTGTAATGTGAGACATTAGACATATTTTATTATGTCCTGTGCCCAGTACTTGGAAAAGAAGGATAACAATTACCGCAATTAAACAATTATGGACTGTCAGTATTGTTGTTGTCCTCCAGTTCAAAAGTTACGTTGATATTTGTAATGGTCGGCATCTCTTGACGCATCGCTTGGTATTTGGAAACTTTGCAGAACATGTATCCGATCTATCCAGATGGTGGTTACCCATCCTCTCCCTAATGCTCAGAACATATTGCATGTGGGCGGTAGCTCGAACATATTGCATGTCGGCAAGTTTCCAATGTGTAAGGGTAAGTACCAGTACGGTACGACTTGTTGAAAAGATTACACAATCAACGAGGTAGCATGAAAGACCACTTACATAGAACATAGGAAGAAATACCATCTGCGATCCGGACTATTTTTACGTTGAATTCTGCAAGATTTGTATTGTCATGGTTCGAAATTAATTTGAATGGAAAAATTGTTCTCATTCAATAACTAAATAATAATGAAAATGTTGTTATTTATCTAATAAAGCGTCAGTTGTCCCACAAGAAAAAGTTTCATGATTTCCGCCTGGAAACAATCAACCTGAAAAAAGATGAATTAAACAACTCAGCAAAGCCTCTGTGAAATTGCTCTGAAATTGAACCAGACAACAACAAACTGCCGACTCATTTGCAAACAATTTTCAAAATAACCCGCTGTCTATTGTATGGGTTTCATTAACCCAATATGTATTACTTAATTCTTAAAATTTATTTGTATTCAAATCATAATTTATTTTGCAAAGTAAAACAAGTGTGCGATATTAGCAAATTCCCAGACATCAAAGTTCTATCACAATTTATATAGGGAAATACTTTGGATTGTTGACAATATACAAATCAAACCAGTTCAAAATCAATCAAAATATTTGCAATTTATCATAATGAAATTGTTCTGAAACACCTGTCACCATTAATATGCCCGACATCAATGAATGGCAGCAGTTCGACAAGAACAATTCGCAATATAATTATTCTTCGAATCGTCAAGATGACTTTAATATAACAGCATAACGAATTCCCGTCACAGTGATTCCCATGATTTTAATGATCGTCCAAACATTTCATATCGATTTCATAATCATCATCGTTCATATTAATTATGTTACCGATATTTCAAATGTATTTAAAATATTTTGTCTGGACAAAACCGAAAAAAAAAATTAACAAAATAATTAACACTCATGTCTGAACAATGCGGGCAAACGAATAAATGTTATAATTATTCGCAATTAAAAAGCTTCGATAACATTGAAATACCGAAAGAAAAAAATGTTCATTCATATTTTATTTCTTGGTACATAATATACATATAATTAGCAAATAACGTTGAGTGTACTTGACGGCGGTAAAAATCTCTTTGATTTCAAATATAATTCATCCTCAAAATACTTATTTTGCGCGATGATCATCGCGATTTGTTGTTGGCCTATGCGGGTTAGTTTACCAAACCCAAATCGTTGTGGTACGTGTGTGGTCAGTTTATCAATCCGCACGTGATTTGTGGTTTTGTTTACATCCCAAAAAATTTGATTTTCTGTTAATGGGTTATAAGGTTAAAGTTATGGTCAAATAAACACAAGAGTACATAGATGATAAATTGTGGCATTTCGGTTTGGTAATTGATGGTAATGTTCTTGAAATCGGAAATCGTTGGAAGTATTGGATGGTGAATGGGTTGGATGTGTTTGTGAAATACCGGAAATAATGTTATTGAATTAGTTATACTTTATACAACCTACACATATTGAAGAACGCACGTATTTCCTTTAACTTTCCAGGAAGGAACATCATTGAGCTGCCATCTCTACTCGTGATCCGCTGTTTGAGATAGGCTCCGAACGGATATTTCTTTAACAGAGAAATTGTCCATGGCTTAGAGATTATTCGTAAGTTCGACGGCATTTACTATGTTGGATGAGCGATGTTCTACTTTTCATTGATTTCGGCATTTACGAAGTAGAAACGGACTCTGAAAATTTTTTAAACGAAACTGAGAGGATAGAAAATTTGAAACAATTTGTCAACCGAACCATTTAAATATTTTTTTTTTTTCAACTTAATGTTCAATAGTATTTTTTTTTTAAATATCGAGAACATTTTTTTTTGTGATCTATTATTAAAATATTGTATTTAACAACGTGTTACCTTCTTCTAATAAACAAGGAAGATGAAAAAAAAAACAAAAAAAACACACATTTCGATGCTAAAAATTACAAAAAAAAAATAAAATGTTCAACTTTGACCTTGAATTCCTCTACATCGGTTTACCGAGTTTGGGACAGTAAAAAAAAAAGATTCTGAACCATTGTGCGGCATAACATTGTCCACATCAATTGTCTGATATTTCGAGCCTTCCCTTGCTAATCATTGGCATTTTCATTGCCCACGATGCCCCGGATTCCTACGATTTCCTACATTTGCTGTTCCATTTTAAAATACTTTGCCGAATTAGATCAAGATCTGACTTCATAGTCGGCTTCTATGGGGGTTAGAAACACAAATTGAGAGACTTGTTTCTATAAGGTCCAACTTTTCCCGAGTTATTTACTGGTTCATTCTTATATATTGTTCAATAATGTTATCTACATCAAACATTCAAGAGCAACATGATTTCGAATCGGAACGAAACTTTGTATGCCAAACTTTGTATGAAAAAACAACCACTTCGAGATTTATATGCGATTATAGAGCACCGATAATTTAATTCGGCAGGTACGCTTGTTATTGCAAAGCATGAAGCGATCATTGTAAAAAAATGTCACCAATTCCAATGTTTTAATGAAATCGTTTGGTATAAAACAAATTTTGCCTGGAACCCATTAAGTTAGTTTTCGTGTGCATTGAGGCAAAGAGTTTTCTAAAATCAGAAAAAAAATAATAGACACATTTTTTAATTGCCTTTTTTTTTACTATAATTTCGAAAAGAGACGTCTGTTCAACCAATGCAACATATATAAGTAAAATAAAATATTAGAGCTAGTTTAATTAACGTGATCTTTATATAAACTTAAAGGTGGGCAAAAAATAAAAAAAACTTATTTTTTAGATGAAAAAATTAGGAAAAAATTCATAAAAATTTTAAAAAAAAAAAATCAAAACTTCATATTGATTTTATTATGAAAATACCAGCACTCTTTAGAAGGAAATAAGCCCGATTTGAAGGATATCTATGGAGTAATGCAGAAATTGTAAAAGTATCATTACAAAGAAACACTGTTTTTAATTTCGCTAACATATTGGGTTACTGCTCATTACTAATTATTTTTATATAAAAATAATATTCACGAGATTTTTAGATCAGATAATTATGTTCTATTTGATGTAATTTATTTCCTGATCGGACGTCTCCTTCCAAAATTATAGTAAAAATAACAAAGGTACATCCGACAAAAATGTTGATGCCATGGTGCTACATTTTCAAAGGGCTTTCGAT
This sequence comes from Hydrotaea cyrtoneurina, assembly GCA_958296145.1. Taxonomy (NCBI): domain Eukaryota; kingdom Metazoa; phylum Arthropoda; class Insecta; order Diptera; family Muscidae; genus Hydrotaea; species Hydrotaea cyrtoneurina. The sequence continues at coordinate 57,998,976 of OY282513.1, forward strand.
TAAAGTAAACTTTATATAATAAAAATGTATCGTTACTCTGTTTTATTTGTTAATAAAAACGTCAGTTAATATTTTTTCCAGAAGCGGCAATTTTAAAAATTATTGGTTTCGATTACTATTATAACTTATGTTGTTATGCGTGAAAACCACAGAATTTTAAAGAAAACTTGTTTATCATGTTTGTTTTTGGTTCATTATCGAGTTCCAGATAATTTATTTTTTAAAAATAAAAATCAAACTTATAGATTTTTAATGAGTACATTTTTGAAAAAAACCAAAAAAAAAAATTACCCATAATTTCTTTTAATTATTTCCGATTGTACGACGGTACACCAGAAAATCTTAATTGAATCTTCCAACTGAAAACCACAAAATGCCGGAAATATTCAAAAAAAAAAAATATTTTGCCCGCCATTATCTTTCTAATAAAGTCAATTTTATTGTAATTAATAAAGTTCACCTGTGTTTCATTTCATTCGCAAGACATTTTATTGATCCAAACAGCACGAATCATAGTTAAGCCATGATTGATGGCAAACCATGGTGCAGGCCTTCACAGTGATAATCATGTCACACTCAAGAGACTCCAATACAATCGTATGTCAAATTAAAGTGTCGTACCACATTTCGTTTGATTGATGTCATGCATTTAACTGACAGATGTACAGTGGAGGCATTTTCGAAGTAGCTCATCAATAACTCGGATGATACTCATTATGTATTTATGAGTTTTTTTTGGTTATAAAATTTATAAAAATCTATAGCAAATCTCGATTGCTAGTTTAGGCTAAATATGTACAATAATTCTGCTCTTTTTCTTCAGTTTTTACCAAAGACTTTGTTTTAGTGCAGATGTCCTAAGTCTAGTATTAGTTTTCCGGCAAACTCTAAATGTCTATAATGGTTTTATTGAAATTCTATGTTCTACGTTCGAAAAAAAAACACAACATAGGACGTCAGCCCACTAGATAGTCGTTGGAAAATTGTGGAAAATATACTCTGTTGAAAATTCCTATATTTATGTTCTAAAACAGTATTACTTTGGTTCACAAATGAAGAAAATTTTTTTCATTTATAAATTTCTATATTTTAGAAATATTCAAAAACAAAATAGTCATAGCGATTTTGGTCACCCTATACACCACCTAAGACTTGTGTGCTGTGTTCTCATGATGTCCGATCGCAACACCCATTCAACATCTTGCTAAAACAACTATTCTGATTCTCAACCTCAGAATGATTTTGTCACATATGTAAATATTTCAAAAAACAAAAACCTTTAATATTTAAAAAGTATATATTAAAATCATAACAATGTGAACTCAGAATGCTATGATATTTTTATTGTCCCACAAGTCCAGTGTGACAAAGGTTTTTTTTTATTTGCTGAGTTTTCCTTACACATGTTCTGTTTGGGAATAACTTTTGCTTCAACATTTTCACACCAATGATTTTCATATACACTGAAATATTTGTTGTTTGTTTTATATATAAAAAAATACTTTTATTTAGAAAAGAATATGAATTCATTTAATTAACAATAGATGAGTTTAACAATTACGAATAAATGATGCTATTTTTAAGCAAAAATACTAGAGTATGAAATTCGAATCACATTTTATCAATTCCAAAATGATTTACTTCTTCTTGTAGACATAACCGCCGTTGGCTGCGTACTGAGTGCCAACATCAGCACCGGAGGAGTAGCTGCCGGAGCCGGAAGAGAATGATTGCTGCTGTTGGTAAGCGGGGGCAGAGTAGCTGGTTGAAGGAGCCGAGAACGATTGAGTAGAGTAGCTGACCGAGGGGGCGGAGTAGGTTTGTTGAACTGAGCCGCTGGAGTAGGATTGTTGGGTGGGAGGCAAATATTCGTTGGTGGGAGCTGAGTATTGTTCTTGAACGGTGTATGACTGTTGGACAGCTGGGCCGGCCGAGTAGGATGAGTAAGATTGAACAGCCGGGGCGGAGTAGGTGGTCTGGACAGCCGGGGCAGAGTAGGTAGTCTGGACAGCTGGGGCGGAGTAGGTTTGTTGGACGGCTCCCGACGAGTATGAGTGCGATTGTTGTACAGGTGGCAAGTATTCGTTGGTAGGAGCCGAGTATGACTGTTGGACAGCTGGGACCGAGTACGTTTGGGAAGAGTAGCTTTGCTGTACGGGGGGCAAGTAGCTCTTGGTCAAATGGCTAACATCGGCAGAAGCCAAAGCCAAAAGAGCGAATGAAGCAGCAGCAACGAAAAGTTTCTGTAAGTGAAATGAAACAAAAGCATATTTTTTTTTAAAAAAAACCTGTCACAACCGCCGCATGTTCTAAATATTATTTAACAACTTGTGCTCATTGTGATGCAACACAATTCGCCATTTATTTCAATTAACACTTGTAGTTATTGTGGGATTTTACCCATATGAATAAATCACTTGATGAATTACTAACCATTTTGAAAGGAAATGGAGTGAATTGAGTGCTTAACCACTGATCTTTGCGAAGTAAGTGAGGGAACTGATGTTCTTCGTCAGTCGCACTTGCCAATTTATACCCAAAAACTATGTTTCGCAGGGGGGTCCATGCCAGCGAAACCTTTAATACGCAAACTCAGCTATCAGATCTCTGCTGTTGCTGCTGTAAACAGGGCTAAACGAGTTTTTGCCATTTTACAATGTTTTCATAAAAATCAAAGTAGTATCATACAAAACAAAGCAGCAAACAAAAGCTTGCTGCAAAAAAAAACCGAAAAACAGCAAATGACCAATATTCAAAAAAACAAAACAAAAAAAAACGCAACAGATATTAGCCGCAAATAACACAGAGAAATGAAAACAAAAATGATGATAATTAAGAAATTTGGAGAAACATCGACTTTGGCAAAGATTCTCCTCTTAGCTAGAAGAGATAGAGAGGGCGGTTACTTTAGCTCATCGACGAAAAAAAAATGCATATCTAGTCATCTCTCGTAGCTAAGTATCTTTAAGCTCGTACACTTGGAGGAATTGTGTTGGTAAACGATTTCAAATGATGAGAAATGGAATTTGAAAGTATTAACCAACCCCCACCCGAATTCTTTACAGAGTTGCATCCGAGTTCATATAAATTAAATACTTAGAAGGGACAATCATATGGCATTCAAGCATTCAAAGAAATAAATATTGTTGTTGAGGTACAATAAAATTTTTTTTTTTTTAAATCAAGAGAACAAAATGCTCTTTCAGAAAAAAATAGGTTTGCATGCGCTGACTACATTAGTATTGAAAATATCACCTGGTAAAAATTTGCATACGGGTAAAAATGCTTGCCGTACGAATTAATAGTGGTCGGGGCTCGTACTATGAGGCCCAATAGTCCATTTTCATGTGACGTGTGGCGCATTTTTTTCACATTTAGTGGGTAGTTTCGTTTTACACTTATTGGATTATTAGGGTAGATGTTCTTGGAGCCCAATTTCATTCAACTTTGGGTTTATTTAATTTTGCCAGATATCATCTGTTTGGGTAGTATTTTCCTTTTGTATTCAAATAACTCCATGAAGATAGAACACAATAAACATTTTAGAGCCCATTTTCGTAGCACTTTTCCAACGGCTTGTTGTTAAATATCCAGGGGTAATTTTCATGACGCAATAGGACCCCAACTTCGGAGCTATGGGAAAAGCGTACCCGACAACTCCAGTGGCACCACACTAGAAATTGTTCAGTCTGCCTGCAGTTTCATGAGAGGAGTTGAGATCGAAAAGTACCATCATGAACATTTATTTATTTTATTTATTTTATTTATTAATTACAATACAAAGTAAATTTATATTCTAATTTTTGGGTCCAAGGGTAAACCGGGTGACACAGACCATTTGGCTAAATTTTTGCAGCGACAGACCAAAGCCTCTGGTGGGAATCGAACCCACAACCCCCACGCTGATAGACAAGCACGCTACCAACTCGACTACCGGGGCGCCTATGAACATTTATAAATTGTATTTCGTATTTAAAAAGAATCTATGAACATTTCTCTAAAGTATGCGAAATAAAAAACACTCAAATCCTCATTTATGTATATCCAAGATTATAAAAAAAAATTGAAAAACTAGGTCCATTTGTTTTTTTTTTAGTAACATTTTAGGGCTTTCCTCCAAGTCTGAATGGGTTTTGGTGCTATTTCTCTAACACTTGTTGGTTATCAATCACGTCGTATTTTCTCAGTGTATTTCTATTTGTTTTTTTTTTGTGGTTTTCGCTGTTTTTTTTTCTTTATTTACTTTTGTGATTTATGAATGCGAATATGACAAAATTAGAAGACTACAAAATTTCTTAATTACCCACTAAATATTTACTACTGTGTTTGAGAGCATCACTTAATTTGCTGGAATTCAAAATGTTTGTGCTGTTGAAATTGACATCAGAAAAAAAATTGTCCGCACACAATAAATAAATCATTAGTTTCTGTTTTTTTTTTTTGTTGGTTTTGGTGGCAGGCGATTCGTTTTCATTAAGCGGAGTTTAACCCCCACATATACAGGTCGCTATTGAGAGCATTTCAAGAGATCAGGCGCATTAACGAGAAGCAAAAAAACTCAGAGATCTACTAAATACATTTCAAATATATGCAGCTAATTCTAAATGTATTTTTTTTGTAAATCTTATTAAGATGTTGATGAATTTGACACTTTGTTCGGAGATGTTGAAGATGATGTGGCAGTTGAGTTTGATGATCTTTTTAATTAGTCAGTGGCAAAAACCGCGCAGAACTCCCCAAAAGCAATAATAGAAATGTACACTCAGAAAAAAGTGGCACGTAAAAATAAGTTTAAATTTATTAAAGATTTCATTAAAATCAGAAATAGTCAATTAGTAGTTTCAGAGTTATTTTCAAAACAGTTCTGAATTTCTCAGGTAGTTCCAATCCATTCATTAGAGTTTTATTGTGCCATAGTTGTACAGGGTGTTTTTTTTACAGGTTCATTATTTCGAGATGGTAACACTGCTTTATTTGATGGCTTTGCCATTTCCCGAGCCGGCGAATAACACGATTACCGATTGGTGCGCAAAAGATAGATTGTGGATTGGAACTGTATGGCGTGACGCCCCTTCCAGCTGAAAGCAAACGTCGCCTAAGTCCACGTCTTCAATCTCCTCTGTAGCGCTCAAAATTAACCAAAATGATTTTGAAATAAAATTGTGGAATTTCTGCACTTTCGACTAGAATTTAAAATATGAAAAATTACACCACATTAAAAAAACAAACGTATTGTTTAGATTAATGGGGTCATTTTTATAATGTGAATTTCTCCCAAATTACAAGAGGAACAATTCTTGTCCTGCAGGCTCCATGAAAATGCAAAATTCCCAAAAAAAAATAAGGAACGCCCCAAATGAAGAATTCTCAAAAATAGATGCAAATTTCCCCGTAAATTCTCAAAAAAATCTCCCAAGTCATATTTTGAGCCTGTGGATTTCAATGGGTCCATATGCGTACTATCTTTTTTGTTTCACCATTGGATTCTTATGGACATTTTCATTCATTTGAGTACACGTTTCAATGATTGACTTTTGTTTTAATTGGGTTTAATATCCCCGAGCTCATAATCTGCCGTTCTAAAATTTCATAATTCAGATAACGTGAATGGGATTCTGATTTTTTTGTTAAATTATAAAACTCCTTTTCAACTGGAATATATTTTAAACTAATTTTTGAAATATGCACCTCGGTAGTCGACTTGGTAGCGTGCTTTCCTATCAGGCTATGGGTTCGATTCCCACAAGAGGCTTTGGTCTGCCGCTGTAAAAATCAACATTGTATTTTTACTTTGTATTTTAAGTTAAAAAAAAACATTTTGTTTTCGATATTTTTAGAAAATATTTAATTTTAAGGCAATTAAAATAAAAAATAAAATGTTTTTGAAATTTTTAGAAAATATTTCATTTTAAAAGCTAAATTTGTCGAAACTATTAAAATTTGAGATGTGACTGTATGGTTTAGGATGGCAATATTATTGCTAGATATTAGAAACAAAACAAAAACCGACAGGCCATTTATGATCACAATTTTTATTTCAGATATAAAATATTGAAAAAATAAATGAGGACTACTATATTGGGACAGTGATTGCGGTGGTCCAATTTCATCTGCAATTTACAGATAATTTCTACTTCATATGGTTTTTGTTCGCCATCATATTTTTAACCAAAAATAACATTCTTAGGTGCACTGGTCGTGGCATTCAAAATAATGTTCATGATAAACAAGGCCATGATTTATGGTGTTAATATAAATAAATGACGCTTAGCATATGTGTCGCCGACACATAACAAACAGAGGATTAAATGCCAAAAGTGAAAGCTTTTAATTCGATCTACATTATGTGAATACAGAGGACAAATTGAAAGGATCAGGGATGGCAAAGTAGAGACTAGCGTACTTTTTGGTTAATGCTTGATTTTCAAATATTTCGAGAGTATTGTGTCGAATATGTTGCACAAAGGATTGTTTCTTTATATTTATTGTACAAAGGCTTGGTAATGATGTGGTTAATATCGAGCCTTTACCGCGAAAATGACGTAAGCGAAACTCGCTTTTTAATGAAAATGTCCAACTCTCTTAATTCAAAATATTACAAATTTATATTTTCAGATGTAGCAAATTCAATTGTATCGTAAGCATCACACGCATTTATTATTGACCACACAAAAACACTCTCCTGTAACAGTTTCTTTCTGCTCGATATGATGAATATTGTGTGGTTTAGCGATGTCGAACCTTAAATTAGAATGTTCCTTTGAATGTGTCATCACACTAGATCCCAGTAATTATGTGCCCACACTTCCTCAATCCTTCAGTGGTAATCTCAATGGATCCTACTGAGAGAACCTCACATCAATTATGTCAATCGACCCGAAGTCTATTATGTCAGCCGAACTTTTCCAGTAGTTTCGCTATTAACCCACATTTTATTATGCACACATTTGAGGCCTACTAAATATTAATTGATAAGACATTTACATAAAAGTCTCGTCGCTTAACCAAAAATCACCACAGTCAGCTTTTCAAAAAAGGGCATAAAACACATTTTTCACAATCACCACTGCCAGCTCTTCCAAAAAGGGCATAAAACTAATTTTTCATTAACCAACTCCTCCGGAACAAAAAACGAAACGGCTTTCAATGAACTTCAAACTGCTCCACAAATTAGTGAACCACGGAAGAACCTCCAAATGGAAAAATGAATACGAATTTGTCTCATTTTATGTAAACACTTTTTATTGTTGTTGTTGCTGCTGCCGCTGCTGTGGTAATGAAGGCCAGCAATGACTGTTTGGCTGCCAGTCTGATTGATATTCGAAAAACCACTTCGTGTGTGTGTGTTGTGCGTGTCTCTGATAATTGAGAAGATCTAACCGGCAACATAAATCTGTGGTTATCACAAATTCAAATGGCAGACATTTTTACGATCCACCATCAACAAAATATCAATAAAATACCGCATAGTATATCTCATTTTGGTCAAAAAGATCAACTTCAATCACTGACTCAGCATACTATGAGAAAAGCCAACCAACCGAATAGTTAGTGCTGATCTTGACTAGCCAAGATAGCCATCTGGCCAGTATCAGCCTTAACCTTTTGTCTACACAAAAATGTGTCGCTAGAGATACTTGTTCCACCATAATTTCAACAGTGGAGGAGCTGTAACGCCCATCACTCTGTGTGGTGCAGTCAGTGCAAATTATGGTGTTCGGCGTTCCAACAGCTAACGGCACAGACTCTAAATGACAAAGGCGGCATTCCCTGAACTTTATTGAATTAAGTGCAACAAAAAAAAAAAAAATGTATCAAAAATTGTATAAATTCATAACGATTTTCTTATGGTTTTAATTTTCATATAATCAAACTGATCCGTTATGAATGGCACCGTAAACAACAAACAAACATTACTTTCCAATGATCGCCGTTTTTGCTGCTACTCTGAATCACCAACACAATGGAAAATAATCGAAAAGTCTGTTGGGTGATGCTTAAGAAAATGTAAAAAAAAATGTAAAATTAAATTCGTTTTTAACCCAATTATGGAATGAGTGCTAAACACAGCATCTATAATTACATATAACAATTATATAAAATTAACCCATTATGAGCTACGAAGCATATGAGGCAAATATTGTTTCACAAATTTGTTCATCAGGAATTATGTACAACAAACGGACTATTTGGGAATCAAAATAAAGGTGTTCAGAGGCATTCTGCTTATCACAGGTTGGTTTGAGAGAAGGGAGCGTATTCGAATATATTCGATATAAAGGGTGATTTTTATTGGGGTATAGAACTTTAAGTTGGCATCAAACTGGCGGCCATTTTGTCAGCTGTTAAGTGATTAATATTTAGTTTGGTTTGCCATTTCATCATGAACAGGTTGACAAAAGAACAACGCTTGCAAATCGTGCAAATTTATTTCGAAAGTAATGGTTCAGTTCGCGAAGTTCACCGCAAGCTCCGTCCGAATGAATCGATTCGCCACCGTGCACAGCAATTGGAGCTTTGTCCATCAACTTTATGGAAGATTTTGCGCAAAGATCTTGGCTTGCGAGATCCAGCTTGTGCAAGAATTAAAGCCGCGAAACCATGCAATGCGACGTGATTTTGGTGTATGGGCCGAAAATGAGATTCATCTCGATGCTGATTTTCATCACAAAATTTTGTTCAGTGAAATTGGACCTGTAGAATTGGCTTTATTCGAGCCAGCCGCGGCGGCCACATGCCCGAAATCATATTTAAACATTAATGGCATAAAATTATCCTTCCAATAAAACCAAATTGATGGACATTAAAACGATTTTCTTGTGTTTTATTTCAATTCGAAGTTCTATGCCTCAATAAAAAACACCCTTTATATATATATGGATGCTATGAAAAGTCGTTTTTTCCAGAACTTTTCTTTCAACAATCCTCATCATTTAGTTTTTCAGAAACAATGGTGACAACTACATTACAAATTGATAGGTTAGGATCTGCGTATATGCTATGAGGTCTTAGATAAAACTTAGGAGTGGGATTATCTCTGCCGACTGTCAGCATTTGATCTTGGTCGGGGTTTTCTTCTCTATCACATCTAGCCTATATGCCGTCTATCCGACATCGGGAATCCCCCAGTAGTCTGAGAAAGACGAAAAATGCCAGCCAAGACACTTTTTTTTACTTTTAGCAGCATTTTGTCTGTAGCTTCCGGTCCAAACGCTTCAAAATATTAGTTACCGTTGTAGCCAAATCACCGATGTCGATGGCGTCTCTTGCTGTCTATCGCTACTAGCACAAACCTCGCGATATGAAAACGATGCGATTTATTCCTCCGCAATCGAAATCTATGTATTGCCACGCATTTTATAAGACCATAGGCTTGAAGGAATTTCGAATTTCAATTAGGAAGTTACATGGTCTTTTCTTTATTGCGGATGGTGACATTTGCGTAGAAGAAGTCATGGCGACAGTGTAATAATCATTCGTTGTGAAATACACAACTTCGGAGACCCTTTGGTGCCCGTGACCACCTGAAGACTGTCTAAGTTCATCGCACGTTTCGTCCACAAATCATTATTTTACAACTAGTAAGTTGTAATGCGCCTATGGCGCCCGTTGAAATATGGAAAAAAAATTTAGTTGAAAAAAAAATTTTTTGTGGAAAAAAAAAATTGTGTTGAAAAAAAAAATTTTGTTGAAAAAAAAATTTTTGTTGAAAAAAAAAAATTTTGTTGAAAAAAAACATTTTTGTGGAAAAAAAAAATTTTGTTGAAAAAAAAATTTGTGGAAAAAAAAAATGTTGTGGAAAAAAAAAAATTTGGGGAATACACAATTTCTGTACAAAAAAAATATTATTTTTTTATTATTATTATTTATAGAATTATTATAGAATGCCTATTTAAATTCCTACGTACTGCGTGACAGAGTCAGTGAATCAGTGAATCAGTGAATCAGTGTCGAGGGTAAATATATATTAAGATAATTACACATACAGTGCTGTCTGGGTAGAGTGAACTAATTTTTGCCGGGCGATTTCATAATACCCAGGTTGTTCACTAAATCAAGGTTGATTTTTTTGTATTTAAAACGATTTTTTATTTATTTTAAATGCATTTATATATTATACATTGTATTTATTTCGATAAAATACTGATGTTTAAATTCAAGACTGAAAAAAATGTGTAATAGTTGTTTGTTTCTTCGGTTTGTTTAACGATATTTGCACTGCTTGATCGCGAAGGCAATGTAGAGCTTGTATATTCGCGAAATTTGTAGTATTAGCCTCAGTCCATTGGATACCCTTATCAAAAACCTTAACGGCTTCATCAGCTGATATCGGATTTCTGTATTCTGTGTTTCGCCATTGTCCTCATCATTCTCTACCAACACAAACCTCAATGAGCGCAACTCCTATATTAATAAAATAGCCAAATTATTTATATGGCACACCATCGACGCAATTTGTCCAAAAATACGACATTTTAATATGTGCATTGATCGAAGTAATGCCCTAACACCACTCAAGATATCTTTTCTTTGTTACTGCAGCTCCACGGTTTCTGCAACTTTCTGGATTTCTATCAGTTGTATTGATCGAGGGTATACTGTATTTGTGCGCGCAAATCGTTATTTTACCGTTATTTTATGTAATTTTTGTACTCTTTTTTATTATTTCTCTCTTTCGGCAAACCTAAAAACTTACTATAAAGTATGTTCACTCTATTCAGGTCCATGACTGTTCACTCTACAGCAGCGTTCGGCAAACACATACTACTTTATTATTATTTATTTTGTGTTTGTATTAGTGAGATGCTCTCTCAATGCACTGAAAGAAATTGGTGTGTAATTTTTTCATGCCCTTGTTTGGAAATAAAAATAAACAACAGAATTCAAATCTGAAAAAAACTTAATTATAAATTTAAAAAAGTGCATATCGATTGTACTTTAAAAGATTTATGATTGCACATCATACCAAAAAAATGTATTTACATAAAAAAAAAGTAAAAATAATTAAAAACGAAATTTCATTTCATAAAAATAAATAGAACAGATTTCAAATCTGAATTTTTCCGGAAACTATGTTATGGAAAAACTAATAAAAAACTTAGTTATAAATTCAAATAACTACATATTTCAATTATTCATTAGTATATTCCCTATGACATAGTAAATAATGCCTCTGCAAATAATATTGCCGTAAACGTGGCAATGTACGCTGACAAAGTAAACATTCAGCTTAACCGAAAAAATTTTCGTTAAAAAAAAAAATCATATTCCCATTTGACATCAAACATTTTGGTAAGTGTATCGCTTGTAGCACGCGACTGCACAACCTCTTCCATCGAATGCTCAAGCGAGACTAAATGAAATTTGGTTTTTGTTTTCAATACATGAGAGAGCGTACATGTGAGAGAGATGCCCATGGGCGGGTGTTTGCCGATGCCTGCTCTACAGAGTAGTCAATGTAAAAATTCTGGTGTTCACTCTAACGCGGTGTTCATTGCATCGGGTGTTCACTCTACCCAGACAGCACTGTATTTCTTCTATGATATTCAGGATTTGTTTTTCTGTTTTTTGAGTTAAAAAAATATATTTTATCAATTTGTTTAACTGCATATTAACCGAGGCTTATCTGTTCAATATATCCTACACAAAATAAATCCACATGTTACACCCCATGGGTTAACTGATTTGCATACACAGCGCATAATTCCTTTTCGGGCTTAACGAACGCGCTGGTCAAAGAGAAACGATACAAATCGCATGTAATTAAATTCAAAGAAGAAGAGAAAAAACAGCATAAAACCTGATGATAGATGAACTACAAACAAATCTTTAAAATGTTTCGGACAGCCGATAACCGGCACTTAAACGCAATGAACCGACCAATGAGTTCACATGCGAAAGCTGTTTTACGTTGTGTTGACCTGTCGTACTGTCATGTAATTTTATTTTTGTGTTCGAACATTTGCCAATGGAGCAGAGGGCAGTCCGACATATAAAATGACGGATCATGTCTTCTTATTCGTGTTCGTCATGGTACTCGCCGGTGATATAACCTTGCACCATCGATGGCACCTTAAACCACGGTACCGTACAGTAGATACACTGGGAGGTCTTAAATGTGTGCGACAAAATCAGTTTCCATTTGAAGATCCTGGGAAACATTTCCAAAATGACTTAAAACATGACTTATATATAGGGTGTTTTTTTTAAGAGCTTGAGAAATTAAACTGACATTGATTATATGCAGCATTTTGTATAAACTTTTATTATTGTATATTATTATTCACCGGAAACATATGTTTTCCGCAAAAAGTGTTAGTGTTGCCACATTAACAGCCGAAAATGTTGACTAGTTTGACTGACCACTCAAAAACGTATTTGAAGTTTAAACTAAGTTTTTATATAAGCGTATGGCTAGCAACACCAATTGTGTTTTATCTCTTACTAAAGTTCTGGAAGATTCCGTACATGGATTCTCCCATAGTCCATACTGGGGTTTCACAAGCTTAGCATGTATTAAGCCCGTCCGGTTCGGATCAGCAGGATCTCCTCCATCTGAAACTCAAACGCACATTTCCACACTATGCTGTTTGTAGGTTACATGGCGAACGGCGTTAACCTACAATAAAATCCATTACGTATTTCCCCTCTAACATGTAAGATCAACAAAATTGTATCTAATATGACGACCGTCCGTTTATCTGACGGTGCATTAACAAGAGTTTCGGGTGGATGGAGCTGACGCTGCGGCACTGTGATCACCCAGCAACTCAAAGTGATGGATTGAAATTAATTTAGACGAAAGAAGCGAAAAACAATCGAAATGTTGTTTGTTTTGTTTCGCCTTTTATCGGTTAACACCGATTTTGACAATGAAATTGAATTAGCGTTTATTAGCTCCGCTGATTTCTTCTATGTTTGTTTTTGCTCTGTTGATTAAATAATGCATTTGAAATCTTTACGTACATACATACATACGCAAAGTGTGTAGACAAATTAACAGACAGACGAACGCTGTTCAAACGCACGACAATGGATCGACAAACAAATAAACGTTGTCTTTCGAGATTTGTCTCATAAAATGCTGGACCTGATTCTTTTGGCATGTTCTTGTCTACTTTATTTTATGATTCTTAAATTAATTTAAACTTAATATATTTAAGCATTTTTGGCTGGTTTTATGTGGAGCTTTTATTTCAATTTAAATTAAGTGTAATTGGCAGGCGTTAAATTAAGACAACCAGAAACTGCAGGTGATTTATTGCGTTAAACTTTTAAAAATGTTTTCGTAAAATGCAAACATTTGGAGTTCGCCATGGACTTGAAGTTAATAGCGCATTATTATAAAATGGATGTTGAAAATATTTTGGAGAACATTATCACCAAGTTTATCTTCGATAGTCACTACGTTCGTATGTGGCGCAAGCCACATTAGAATGTATTTTTATTTAATCACGTTTAAAGAAGAATTATTCGGCCAAGTGCGAACGACCTCCAGTTGTTTATACCAAGACTTCTCAGATCCCTTTTGATGTTGGTATATCCACCAGAGTTTGATTCAGAGTTTTGCTTTATCTCTCAATCTGACACTCAGTTATTATCCTTTTGCACATCATTGCCAACTGAATCTTTACAAAACTCAAAAATATTTACTAGGTCCCGGTTGTAGTTTGGTAGAATATTGTTATATTTGACATAGAATTCATGTACAATTCGTAGCCAACAACACTGACCCACCCTAATATATCAAGATACACTTCTTTCTCAACGTGCCACAAATTTTTATTCAAAAGATTAACACCGAACATGAAATGCATTAATCTTCCAACGAAACCAGACTGTCCGTCGTTTGCACTCTCGATTTTTCGTCTACGTCCAAACGTCGGCACAATTACTCATCATGTTTTTGTCTTTATTATATCATCGCTGTTATGTGGTACGAGTACCCGTACACGGTGGGACATCACATGAACGAAGCTCTCAGCTGAGTGTTACCGGTTGGTCTCATTAAAAACACGCTTTTTGTTGTTGTGGTAATAACCCCAAAACACAGCTCGGTCGCATTGTTAAGAACTACACATTTATGGTTACATGTGTAAATGTTCGTGAACTTGACGGGCGTTTGTAATTTATTGTTTATTTTCTGTGATGTTTTTGGCAGTACAGTGGTGAACGTTCAAATTGGGACATCGCAGGCAAGCAGATACCATTGAAACATCTATTGAACAGCGGCGATGCTGAAGGGAGACAATATAGTGGGATGCTCGAATATCGTCTATCGTCAGAGAGTAGAGTAGACTTGGTTTACAGTCTGACCCAACAGGTCGTCAATAAAAACAAATCATATGGAGGGATCTGTGACAAAACTCGATATAAATCGAGAAAAAGTGTTACCACCACCAAATGCAATAACTGTTAATATGATTGCACCATATCAAACGCTATCGAATACTTTGGAAATATGCAGAGCCACGTCCTTGCCAACGCGTTGAATAGTATGACTATTTACTTACTTATTTCCCTTAATATTCCATGAAGGAACAGAAGGGGAACTCTTCGCTTAGAGAGTATTGTCTTACTCATAAGTCGCCAGCCGAACAACAAATGTTCGATGGACTTATTCGCATTTTTTGTTTTCGTGAAGAAGTTTATCGGACCTAAATACTCTGACACACTTTGATATTCCCTGAGTCAAACGCCGATTTCTGAACGCTTCGTCTTTGACTCTGACAGCTTCCTTGCATTTCTGATTAAACCAACAATTCTTTGAAAGTATGATCGAAGTAGTCTTTGATGTGTTTATTTCAAGAATATCTTTTCAGTACACGCGTGTTTCAGTCTAAAGTTTTTATATTCGTAAAATCTATTAAACAAATGCTAATGTTAAATATTCCAAATGTGAGTGTTCCCACCATTTGAATATTCTTCTCAAAGGCGCCAGCCATGAGATGTGTTTAAAAATTCACCGGCCAAACACCGTTGGACAAAAAATTAATCCGATCAATAATTGTGTGAGTAGTAAATTCAAACTTATTGCTCTTATGTAAATACTCACCACTGTAATCGATTAACTTGTTCAACAACATCAACAAAAAAAAAGATCTCGTGGAAAACAAGTACGTAAGTAAAGAAAACACTCAAACATATTACAATTTTACGGAGGAGTGTGTGGCGTTGTGGTCCAACTGGTTATTGGCATTAAACTGCACTGCGTTTGGTCAACATAAAACGAAAGGGTAATTAGGACAGTGCGCTTGGCAACAACATGAAATTGTCTGAAATTGTCCATTCGTTCAATCCTTGTCTTTTACATAAACTAAGAAAATGAAAGGCGTGTACGGTGTGTACCAGAGTTTCCATGCGAAAGACGTTTCGAAATTAAGTCAAGGTTGATGAGAAAAAGAAAAACAATCGAAAGAAACCAAACTGTCCATGTCAAAGCAAGGAAATTGATCAGACATAGGGATATGGACTGTTTAATGTAAGCTGTATAAAATGATATGATCGGATAAAAAAAAATTAAAACATTTACTAACAACGGATGATCTTATATTTTAGGAAGAATATCTTCTTCGCCCGATACTTTTGAGATGAATTCATAATTTATATGAAAGGTTTAAGTTTTTTTTACCAACCGCCGTATTCATACACATTTATAACAGCTTTATAAAGCTTTAATAAAAGAAATGTGTTAAAAAAATAATTTGTTAAGAAACATGTGTGAAAATACAAAAAAATTCCATACATTTTTGTTAACAAAGCTTTATGAAGCTGTTATAATTTGTTCTGACAAAAACTTATAAATTGCGAAAATATTTTTTCTGGGCCAAAAAGGTAAGAAATTGTTCTTCACTGCAGTGAATGCAGATAATTCACTCCATTTCCAATGAAAATGTGAACCATCAAGCTAAACGGAAGTAACGTGTTGGCAATATCCTCGAAGAACACGGCATGGTCGACTGCATCGAATGCCTGCGATAGGTCGAGCAGCACGAGGGCCGTCCCATCATGCGATTGGTCTATTCCGCTGAATATGTGTGTGGATATGTCATGGATTGCAGTCGTCGTACTGTGCCGCTTACGGAATCCATGTTAATGGTCAACTGGGAAATATCTATTGTGGTTGGGAAGAAGTGGGGTCATACGTGTATTGGCTTCTGGCGAAAAAAGGGATACTTCAGTAGAGGTGCCACCCAGCCAATTTGCCAGGCTTGAGATAAGTTGAGGGTTTTTGTCGGGTACTCCAGTCCCGGTTGTCCCAATTGCTTCAACTCGGATCTCAATGCCTTTGATGACTTGGCATTTCGAATAACATAGACAACCTCGCCAGATGCAAATAGTGGAAGTGCGTCCTCGACTCGGGGTCCCTGTATTCGACGCATGACTCTCCTTTTCGCCTTGCCAATCTCGGGGTGATCTATGAACTGCCGGTAGAAATAGTACGCGCACATCTTCGAATCTGTCAGTGTTCTTCTGTCCAAAACAGAAGTCACTGCATCGCACATCTTTTATTAATGCCAGTACAGTCTTGATGCTCTGGTACTCTCATAATTATGATTATAATCGATACAAGAAATAAGCTTCCTATAGGAGTAGCCCACGAATTAATCCGAATCAACTCCTACATATTATTCCTAGACAGGTTGGGCAGATCTGGCATACTTTTGTCTTTGAGAGTCCATACAATTTCAAGAGATTAATTCAAGTGTTAATTATTAAATAATTTATTTTCTATCCTAAACGTTTCTTAATATCTGACTTAAACGGTTTCTAAATCTAATAAACATAACCGCCATCAGCGGCATATTGAGTATCAATACCGGCGGAAGCTCCTAGAGAAACAGATGAGGCCTCCTGTTGTTGACTGACACCGGTCCAGTGGGCAGCCTGTTGTTGGGTGAAGTCATCGGAACCGGGAGCGACAACAGTTTGAGAATGCTCTTCGACAACGGTGGTAGCCGAAACAGATTCTTGACCGGGTTGGTAAACCAAACCGGTATAGTATTGCTTTTCTTCAGCTTGATGTTGTTCCTGTTGTTGCTGTTGCTGAGTCCAGTGGGCGGCCTGTTGTTGGGTGAGGTCATCGGAACCGGGCGCGACAACAGTTTGGGTATGCTCTTCAACAACGGTATCAGCCGAAACGGATTCTTGGCCGGATTTGTAAACCAAACCGGTGTAGTATTCCTTTTTAGGTTCTTGGGCCTGTTCTTCAACAACGGCGGTTGAGGTTGAAGTGGAGGCTACATCCTGTTGTTGTTGCGAGTCTACGGAGGTATAATGTGCGGCTTGTTCTTGAGTAAAGGTATTAGAACCGGGAGCAGGAACATCCTGTTCTTGTACAGCTTCTTTAGTTTGGCTAACAGAGGTCCAGTAGGCAGCTTGTTGTTGGGTGAAAGTGTCTGAACCGGGAGCGGGAACCGAGGTTTCGGCGCTAATGGAGACGGCAGCGGCGGCACCTCCTTGCTGTTGGCCAACGGAAGTCCAGTAGGCGGCTTGTTGTTGGGTGAAAGTGTCCGAACCGGGAGCGGGAACCGAGGTTTCAGCGCCAACGGAGATGGCACCTCCTTGCTGTTGGCCAACGGAAGTCCAGTAGGCGGCTTGTTGTTGGGTGAAAGTGTCCGAACCGGGAGCGGGAACCGAGGTTTCACTGCTAACGGAGACAGCAGCTGCGACACCTTCTTGACCTGGCTTATACACCAAACCGGTGTAGTATTTCTTTTCTTCGGTAGCAACCTCGGCTGTGGGAACTTCCGGATGAGGAACAACAATGGCACCGGTATAGTATTTCTTCTCTCCGATTTCCACTTCAGTAGTGGGCACTTCGGGATGAGGCACAACAATAGCACCAGTGTGGTATTGCTTCTGCTCTGTTTGGAAGTTGACTTCACCGGCATAGCCAGGACCGTAGTTCAAGTTGTCGATTTGAATTTTACCAGTGTAATGTTTATGGTCTTCAGTTTGACCTTGAGTTTCTACGTGGGCGGAGGAAGCCTCTTCAGCGACGCTGTTGTCGGTAATCTCAACAGCAGAAACCTGTGGTATGTCCTCGCTTTGTTGGGCGTACTCCACATGTTTGTGAGCCCCCAAATGGGTCATATGTGGAGGCAGGTACATATTATTCAAATGGCTGACATCGGCAACGACGGCACCCAAAAGGGCCAAAGTAACCATAAGGAATTTCTGTAAATACGCAAAAGATTATATTCGAATTGTTATGTACAAATCCATTTACAACGTCTTACCATTTTTTTTTTGAGATTTTAAAGCTTCTGTGTGTTCGGTTCGAAGAGGTGCGTATCCAAAGACTCGTAATCCCGTACTGATATTCTTGATGCCGCTGGACAAAACTATTTATATGTGACATCAAAAAATAAAGGAAAAATAAACTCTGCTTAAACTGAACAAACACAAAAGCCAAAATTAAAACTAATAAACGTATTAGTGCCAATCGACACCAACATTTTCATTTGTATTGTGCGGAGTTGAGGCTGTTTTTTGTGTTTTTTTTTTCTTTTGTAGACTCAAATTTAAAATAAAACTCAAAATGAAGAAAAACAATCAGAAGCAAATCGAAAGATAAATAAATATTCATAAAAGATCATCAGTATAGACCGTATTTAATTAAGTATTCGCGCCGTCAGGCAGCATAGAAAGCGTCAGTCAGCGAAGAACTTAATTATGTTTAGAACTCTGTGGCCGAGATTGAGATTCTCTGATATTTCGTTAGACAGTCGGTATTCCACTAACAAACGGGTTGATCGAAGTTTTGCTCACTAACAGTGGTTTTATGATACCCTATGACACAACCAGCGAAATAATCGGCAGTCAGCTAAGGTTTTAAGGGGCGGTGTTATGATGTTGTCTAAAGCTAGAGACAAATTGTCCAGTCTTTGATAGACTTCCTGGAAGAAAACTTCAGCGCTAAGAAAGTTTTTTAATTTACCAACCTTTTTCAACTCCCGAGAATTGGGACTTTTCTCGCCGTCTTCCCGGGACTTAATTTTGTTTATAAAATATAATGAAAAAAAATTAAATTTTTCCAAAAAAAAAAAACTCTTTACAATTTCATTGTTTTTTTAAACCAAAACTTAAACATATTTCCTGTTTTCGAAAATTGTGAAACACCTTTACGAACCGTTGTTAAATAAAATGTATGAAAATTTAAAAACACACGTTTTTCTTTACAACGGTGTGTAAACCTGTTTTAGAATAAATAATTCAGTTATGTTAAGAACTTGAAATGATTCATGAAAACTTAATTAAAAATCTTAGACAATTAATATTGAAAAAATCCTATACATTATAAATGTAATAAGATCAACTAGTTCAGAAATGTTTCAGTAGGTAAAAAATCGTACAATTTCCCGGTTGAAACCGACAATTAAGACTATTAATTACGGGAATCGAGAAGTAAAAAATCAGCAAATTTCCAGGAAATTCCCGGGATAAAACCTCCAGTTGTAAGACATAAATATGCCCACAACCTAAAATGAATATTTGGTGTGGTGAAAGGCAGAGTAATTAAGAAAAGGTGAGAATGACACATAAATGTCATAAGTGAGTCCGCCATTCTCATTGCCTGTCTTCCAATCCGATATTGAGATGTACTCTTGATTTACGTGAGTACCTGGCTCGCCAACCTAAATTCACGATGGTCTTAGCACCGGGTGAGTACAATGCGTCTAACAACGTCCACACATGCAGCAAAGCTGTACGTGAGTACCAATTAGAATCAATTGATTTGGCATGGTTTCCTCTTGGTTAGGGTCAGGTCCTACATAAAACTCCTACCGTTCAATGGGTCACGGCACCCGGTTAAAAATTCAACTAAACACCGGGCCGAAGCTCTTCCCGGGATTTGTTTTTAAACCACAGCGACCACGACAGATAATGAGACATCGAGTCTCGACAGCGACAGCATTGGTTGAGACCGCTTCATATGCAATCGAGGCCATATTATTGAATGCAGCCAACGGCAGACGCCCATCTATCTCTTGTTTATCTATAAGCTGTATCACACAGTAGAAGTTTCCAAATGGTTATACGCATTCCTACGAAATCTACACGCTAAAAAATATGTATTTTTTTTTGTTTACACACAAGTAAAACGCGTGTTTGGTGTTTGTAGCAACTAAAGCTTATTTCCTTCCACACAAAGCTTATTTGGATGAAAATATAACTCGTTTGCTATTAATATTACATATTTGTGTATAAGCAATAGCGTGTTTGGGAAAAACAGACAACGAACTTATTAAATTCAACAAAGCACAACATTTGGGTGCGAATAAGTGTGTATTTGCAACTGGTTTCGTAAATTTTTTTTTTGCATTTACGCTCATTAAAATAATATCAATACCGAGGGAATGAGATGGATTGTTATATAGAAATTCACAAATTGAAAAAAAAATAAAAAATGACTCAAAACTGCATACATATATATTCGATATTTATCACCTACAAACAAGTTAATGTTTGTGGTATGGAAAAATATATATATATGTTTGATGCGAATTTGTTTGCTGAAATTTGTTAAAATGCCCATTTTTTTCAGCGTGTAGTTGGAATCTGTAAGAAAGCCACGCATCTGTTCTTGTCTGGTATGTCCCTGTGGCCTTGCATTTAGAGGAGGTGAATGATGAACTGCTTATCCATGTCGTCTAGATATCTGCGTGAGTATAGGGCTGATTTTGAGTTCAGGAGATTTCATGACAGCTCAAGTACCTGTCAGAGAATATGTGTGGAACACGTCATATCTCAGCCGTTCTGCCACTGCTTTAAATATCAGACCTATTAACACTCGATGTTATATTAAGCTCTAGATCTTTGGAGTGAACACCGAAACCTACATGTATAATTAGTTTAATGTCGTCGACATAGAGTCTTGTCAAATAAAGACTGCACTTTCATTAATTTCTATCCGCGGCAATCTGTCTTCTAATTTTGTTCAGGATCTTTCGTTGAAACCTTATCTACAGTGTCTGTCTGGCCTTCTGAAGAGCCTTCCAACTGACAAAAGATCCTTTAGTTATTGTAAGCCTTACTAATGCAGTACACAACCAATGAGCAATGTCAGTCTTTCAGTCTCATTGTTTCCCTATTGCCCTCTTGAACGCTGTGGCCATTTTCGCCCTGTCTACGATGTTGAGCTCGAAATTAAGCTTCTTGTCCAATATTTTGCCGTCAATAAAGCGAATTTCAGTGTCCCCACGTGATAGGTTCTACGGATACGAGTGTGTCTCCTGGTGAACGGACCGTTTTTACCCGCCCACTTTGCAATTGTGAAAAGGTCTCTTTAAGGATATCTCCGAGTGAGCTCGGAAAATTCCCATGATACAGTCTCACTTTCTTTTGAACAATAATTGTTTGTACTGTAATTACAATTAATTACACTGCTTATGCTGGCTGTAGGGTGGATGGTTTAAATCAAAACAAATGGTGACGACACAACGGACACTAAATTAACGTTAATTCTCGGCGAAATGATGAAAACTAATACTTCAAACGTGTTATCAAAACGTAAGAAGCTACCTTCATAATCCATAAAATATGAATATGTTTTATGGATTTAATGTGAAGAACGAGTCACGATTACCACACTCGCACACACAGACAAATATATAGACTGAGCATTGATTAACGAAAAGGCCATAAAGTCATACAAAATTGCCAGAATATAATTTTACAAACAGATTCAAACAAATATGCGATTCATTAAATCTTTTCTATTGTAGGCCGACTCATAAAACGTTACAAGTTTCGTAAGCTTTTGTTTCGATATGTTTGTTTGTGCAAATGGCTTGGTTAATTAATTATATTAATTAATTTCTTAATGATGTAATATGTTGGTTTATCCATCCGGATAGACAAGAGACTAAATGTTCTTTGCGCATATAATGAAAGAAGACAAACAAAAAACCGAACTAAATCGTATATAACGCCATATAATAGTGAGGTCCGCAATTGTCATTGTGCCAGTGTTGTCGCAAGCGGCTTTTGAAATAGTCCAGAACATTTTAAAAACTGTCCAATATTACCGAAAAAAAAAAAGAATTAATAAAAACTTTGACTCTATTAAATTGTTTACCACTTGTTATGGTTTCAGTTGAGTTTTTGTCTTTACTCATTTTTCATATAAATCGAAATGTATACGTCAGAGTATGATTTAAATGTATCGAAAATCGTTATAAGTTTCGTAAGCTTTTGTCTCGTTATGTTTGTTTGTTCAAATGGTCTGGTTAATTAATTTTGTATCCTCTAATTTACTAAAATTCCTATTTGAATGTCTCGAGATGATAAATGGTCTGAAAAGTATTATGGACACTTCTGCCATATAGAGCTAATATTGCCCATTAAATGGCTACAGCTAGACTCTAAAAATAAGCTTTATTTTTTTTTTTATTTACAATACAAAGTAAATTTATATTTTAATTTTTGGGTCGAAGGACAAACCGGGTCACACAGACCATATGGCTACATTTCTGCAGCGACAGACCAAAGCCTCTAGTGTGAAAAATTTAATTCACCATTTTTTATTTTTTCCCCTTTTTGTTTTTTTTTATCCCTTTTTGGTACTAAGTCCACTTGATAAATCCCTTTTTTTTGTTCCATTTTATCCCGTTTTGGCACATTTTTCGTCCGATCTCTAACCTATTTTGTCCCGCTGTTGCAAAATGTAGTTGTGGACCAATTTTCGAACAACAGTCACACTATTTGATTATTTTGTATTTTTAAGGGTTTTGGGGTTTTCCCAAATCTTCGCGGCAAGGACTACATACTTCCAAAATTTAATGATTTTAGCTTTAGTTTAGGTGAGGACAGGATGAATCATTCAGTCAGTCACACAAGCATTTTATACAACAGTTTTTGGCCCGCTTTGTACCCTTTTTGTTCTTGTCGATTACAATTTTTTTCACAGATTTTTGTTGTTCCCCCTTCCCCCTAGGGCAACAATTTTATTCACCTCTTTTTGTTCCTTATTTGTCCGGTTTTGGCCCGTTTTTCGACCGATCTCTAACTCATTTTATACACCAGTTTAGGGCCCGTTTTGAACCCTTTTTGTTCACTTTTTCCATTTCTATCAAAAATGTAATCATTCCTGTCGATTAAAATTTTTTCACACATTTTTGCCTTTCCCCAAAAATTTTATTCACCTTTTTTTAAAAGTTTTTCCACTTCTGTTTCATTTTTGTATCCCGTTCTGGTACTAATGTCCACTAGTTGTTGCCAACAATTTTGTTCACCCTTTTTTATTTGTTTATCCTCTTTTTGTCCCTTTTTTATTCCGTTTTGGTACGCTTTGGCAAAATATTCGTCCGATCTCTAAATCATTTCCGCCTGTTGCTGCAAAAAATTGGATTAACCTTTTTTAAATTTTCCCCTTTTGTTCCTATTTTATCCCGATTTGGTAAGTTTTGGAACCGTCGGGGCAACGACTATGAACTCCCCACATTTTATGAGTCTAGCTTCAGCCGTGTTGTCAGGACAGTGATGAATCAGTCACTCAAGACTTTTATATATAGATGACTTCTGCCGACTATTTCCATTTCAGCTTTGTCTAATTTAATTACTACTTGATTTCTCTTAAATAAAAATTATAATTTCTTGACAAAAATAACTTTTGATTATTTTAAGCAATAAAAGCAGTCTATAAATTATTCAATCTGTTTAGATCAATCAATTATGAACCGGTTTTTGAATGAATCGATTTGTTTGTCTATTTTATTCTCAATCCGAATTTACAATGTTCTCCGTAAAGCCGGACAATGATTTATATTTAGTCATAAACGTATTACGAGTTGTTTTTTTTTATAATGTGGCAAATGTTAATTTTTTGGGTACAGATAGCTAAACAACATGTTTGTTTGTAAATTCGAAATATTATCAGTAGATTTTGTATAATACAAAATCCTCATCTGTTTCATAATGTGGGCTTACCAAAGTCACCAAACTGGTAAATAATGGGTATCCCAAATGAGACCTAGTAAGTTATCTGATTGCGTTTCCTCAATATCCATAGCTGAGCCTATTCGAGATAGTTTATCCGCAGCCTCATTTCATTCAATATCGCCGTGAACTGCACCTAGCAAAAGTCTACGTTGTAGTCTCTTCTAAGGCATAGAGCATGAGATTAACCAACCTAGAAGCTACCGGATGGCTTGATATAGCCTGCAATGCTACCTGATTGCATAGGTCTGAGTATGAATGACTCATTGAGTGGCTGCCTCACCCACTATGAACTCTCTAATGGAGAAGTGGGTGCATTATAACATCCACTACATCCCGAAGTAGGAACTGATATGTGGACGTGGTCACTTAATTAACATTTACCGGATTTAACATTATTTGTTAACAAAACTATTTTTTTAGATTCTGGGAATGTGGCCAGAATTTGCTTTCGACTTAATAACAATCTCCAGTGAGATTGTGGCGATGTAAATTCCGTTTAATATGTTCTTTAAAAAAAATTAGTTTTGCAGTAATAAATATCAGAATATTATTTAGGATTAGGAAAACATACTAACATTGCAAAATATTTAAAAAACAAATTTTCTTCAGCAGTTATTGAAACATTTTCTTTGGACGATCAAATATTTTCTACAGGCATACGGATATGGCCACATCTTCGTATAACTTTCAGATCAATATCAGGGTGTAAATAACTCAATGACAAATTTAATGAATTTTGTTTGTTAATAATTAAAATTGTTTATCATAATTGTCGCTAGCTATCTGTGATCGTCTTTGCACTCTCGGCTCTAAATTTATATTTAGTTCTCTATCACTTTTTAATTCCATCTGACAACTTGACGGATATGGAACGGTAAAGCAAAAGAACTTTTATCACTTAGTAAAATGGACTAAAATATAGGATTACATTGAAGATTGACAAATATTTGCTTAATCTTCAAGTACATCAAATTCGAATGCCTCTGGCGAACATTTGCATTCATATGCCCCTCTACCACAATCCAATTCGCACTTGTTGACATGAGCTTCAAAGTTAATATTGATTAACTTCGGAGCTAATAAGGAAGCGAATGAGACACATGTCGTTGTTGTTTAACGCCAAAAACCTAAAACATACTTCAAAATTAAAATGTGGGTAAAATTGCAAATTCCCATTGCTGTGCGTTCAACAATACTGGACGTACTTACTTATACAGGCATTCGTGTGCCGAGTTTTTTTTGTTTTTTGTTAAAATGACAACAAATACGGCATATAACAGAAAAAGAAGAAGAAAAAACAATCTGTTTGAATACTTAAAGTCAATAATCGCCGACAACAATGTCGTCAACATCATCAAATAGTTCAACCTAAGATGATGGGCTTGCCGCCACAAGCATGGTATGGTGATTGCCATATGAGTCTTTTTGTATGAAATATCCCATCTGAAAATATGACAAGTCTGTAGTTAAGAGGTGATGATTGCAACTAACAGTCATTTCGTATGAAATATGCGGACACAAACAAATGCGAATCAGTTTGAAGAAAAAAAGATGAAGTCAAACCTTTAATAAACCCGGCTTAGAACCACAGATGACAAAAAAATGCATCAGGACCAATTTTTTTTAAAAACAAGTTATTCTGTTAATATTTTTTAAAATTTTAAATATTTTCGTTTGTTTGGACTTTTTTATCTTTAAGATACAAACGATCCTCAGTCGGATATTGAGGATGGGAATAATGGACGGAAATACAGTTTTCGAAATGTTGGTATTGAACAGCTAATATCGGAGTCGAGCTATTTAAAAATGCTGGATGCGGTATCGGAGTCGAACAATTTTGGCTCGAGTCCACAGCCCTGAGACCATTTGTTATGCATGTTCCAGGTCTACAGGCAAGTCGACTTACTCACCTAGAAAACCTTGAATAGCTGGTTAGTGCACCTCTCACTTCTCCAGCAAAAGTGTTAGAGTTTTCCGAAAGGTTCTAACCCTACACCATCATACTCCACCACCCTCTACATATATCCCCTACTTCTGCCGGGAAAGGGAAACTTAATCGGTTAACTTAGGGCCTCCGATATAAACTGCTCGGACGATCGGAAAACCCATTCAACCGTACCCAACCTAATCTGTATCCCAGATCGTCGAAAGGAAAATTTTTAGATAATATGAGGAGAAAATATTTTTTCTAATTAATTTTTTAAATATATCTTAATATATATTTACCCTCGACACTGATTCACTGATACACTGATTCCCTGATTCACTGATACACTGATTCACTGACTCTGTCACGCAGTACGTAGGAATTTAAATACGCATTCTATAATTTTCTATAAATAATAATAATAAAAAAAATAATATTTTTTTTTGTACAGAAATTGTGTTTTCCCCAAATTTTTTTTTTTCGAAAATTTTTTTTTACAAATTTTTTTTCCAAAAATTTTTTTTTTCAACAAATTTTTTTTTTTTCAACAAAATTTTTTTTTCCATAAAATTTTTTTTTTCAACAAAATTTTTTTTTCAAGAAAATTTTTTTTTTCAACAAAATTTTTTTTTCAACAAAATTTTTTTTTTAACAAAAACTTTTTTTTTTAACAAAATTTTTTTTTTTCAAAATTTTTTTTTTCCACATACATTTTTTTTTTTTTTCCATATTTCAACGGGCGCCATAGGCGCATTACAACTTACTAGTTGAAAAAGAATTTTCCAAAAAAATGCAATGTAATCCAAATTGGATTACAAATGCAATTCCGCAGAGCATTCAAAGTTTGTACATATCCGATGTAATCACCACAGAGACCCTGAAGACCACCGAGGCTAGTGAACGCTAAAACTTCTCAGCTAAAGCAACGGAAAATTTCATTTCTGGTCCGGAAGAATTCGAATGAGCCAATCTGTGAAAACATGGAAATATCCATGAAATCGCCCATATGTCTCCGGAGTTTATACATACATATGTACAAATACAATATGTATGTATGAATATTTACTAAAAAAACCAAAAACTCTATGCTCGGACACAATTTGTTCGCCGGGTTTGTAGAATTCCAACAACTACAAAAAAAAACACGACAAATAAACAAATAAAGTGAGTTTTAAAGTAAACACAAGTCTTTCGGTTGATTCAAGTTTCGTCAGTCAACATATATTTCTGTGGCTTGGTGCTAAAAGGGCCAATGTCAAAATATTCAGTTTTGAGATAATTGAACTTGAATGTTTTAACAAAAACTATTTTAACTACAGCAGACAAATCTTCAAAGTTTTACTTATCAACTTGGGCTTAGATATAGAATATATTTGAATAGAATACGATTGTAAAATTAATTATCTAAAAAGTTGCAAAATTTAGAAGATAAAGATGACATTGGCCCTTTTAGCATAAAGTAATGTTTTAATTTTATGTTTTTATTGTGACATTGGCCGTCATAATAAGAACAATACCAAATAGAAAACCATTGTATTTTACTTTTTTATTATGTTGTTGCAAAGTTTATTGTAATCAAAGGATATAAAAACAAGAAATAGTAGTAAAGTAATGCAATAATAGCATATTATTGTGTTAATTCACATTCCTCTTCCATACCTTCATCTGCCAGGTAATCCACATTGTTGTCATTTGCAGTTATTTGTTCCATGAAATGATTGTAGTATGTGCGATTCGTATTGGTAATGCATGGCAAAAGTGCCTTTAAGTCATTCAATTTTTCTGTACTTAAAGGAACAGGTTGCTTGTTGAGTGGTTGAAGCTTGGGAAGATTTCCGTGTCGTGTTTTCTTGTGATTTCTGCATATGTCAAGAGATTTAAACTCGCCCTCAAAGGAATGTTTATACAAGATACTTGGAGAGTTTGTTGAATACTGCATCCATTTAATTCGTAACCACTGAACTTGTTCATTTATAGTGTTATTTTTCCGATGTACATAATGAGTGGTTAAACATGATTTAAAATTTAAAAATTGTGTTTGGTCCAATTCTATTACTTTTATAGGGGGGGTTCTTGGTACCAAACGTATTAAATTTGCCCAATCTCGAAGCAACGCTATATCAGCTGTAGTATGTTTTTTAGTTTTTTCTATTGCCGCATGAATGCTATCCGCTTCCATATGTGTATGGCCCGCCTCAAGAAATTTTTGGTTAACTGTTAACTGTTTACCCTCAGCTTTCAATTCACTTACAGTTATCAGTAACATTGTTGAAAAATAAATATAAAGTAGACATTGGCCCTTTTAGCATTAAGTTTTATAGATGAGTTCATAATGACATTGGCCAGCTTTACGCTTATTTAACCCCTTCTGAGTAAAATTTAAGATTGACTATTTTATAATTATGAAAGAGAGCAAAAAAAGAAATCGAATGCAATGATTAACTCAAAACAGCAAAATATTGACATTGGCCCTTTTAGCACCAAGCCACAGATTTAATATTATTATTCGATTTGTTGGTGTGCTTTTATTTGTCCCCCCTTACGGTTTAAAATAAATAGTAACCGATTTTTATTACCCACTAAATGTAAACATTAACCAAAAGAAAAACGCATTTAGTGTTTGTGTGTGTGTGTTTGACTCCAGCAACAATTCGGAAATGACTCTATGCCAGATACTAATAATGACTGGTGGATGTCAATACAAATTTCGGCACATACTTTTCGCGTTTACATGTCAGTTAAAAAATTGTAACACAATATAATATCGGTAAATCCTCATACGGTGAGCAGCTGTTATGAGACACCCTTCAATATTTTGGATCGAATACACTGGAATTAGAATTTACCAGACATGGTAGACATTTTTTTCTATGAGTAGGTTTATCTTAATTTTTTTTTTTAATAAAATAAATTTAAAAAAATTTGCCTCAATTTTTCCCCTAATTTTTTTTTGTTTTAAAAAAATCATAAATTTTTTAAAAGTCAAAAAGTGAGCACATGAATTGCTGAAATAAATTTATAAAACTTTGCGACAAAATTATTTTTAATCTATGATTTACAGATTTAGAGTTTTTTTTTTCATAATTTTGTTTTTGTTTTAAAAAATCATAAAAAATCCAAAAAGTGTGTAATAAATCGCCTTACAAAGTAGCTGATCTAGATATTTCATAGAAACCACGGACGTGGCAAAACATATTAAGGGCTGATCTAAATTTGATACGAAAATGGCAAACGTTATTTGAGATTGAAGTTGGTCGAAAACGGCTGTGAGCGAAGGGCTTTAGTTCAAGGGTCTAAAATGCTAGTGAAAACTTTTCAAAATCAACAATTAAAAGCTACTTTTGGATTCCAAAAAATATGGTTCAAGTGATGCTTGCGGCCACAATGTTTTCTGTTGATAAAGGGTGTTGTTTCTGCTTTTTATTCAGATAGAACTTACGAAAATTGGTTAGCTGTCCAACGATCTATCATATTGCGTTCACTTTTTGATATTATTGATGAGTATACTCTGGCAAATCATCATGAATGGATTTACGCTTGAACGACTCCACCAAATTATCCCAAGATACTTTGAAAATCAGTATACGATTCGGGCAACTTATAGACGACTTTGTGATTTTTAGGAACATTTGATTTTTAAATGTTAACGCCATGAAAACAATTTTTGATTAAATATTTGTTATTTGTTATTTGTACCATTTAAATTTCTATCGGCCTGAAAAGGACACCATTTACTTGAACTGAAATTGACAAATATTCTGTTTCACATCTAATTTGTATCAAGTGCATGTACCGATGAAGCCATTTACTCACCCAACAGATTCAGCCAAATTTATTCGGAGCTCCACTCGTATTGTTCAAAAGGCAGTCGATGCCGCCCAATAAAACAAACATTTCCACTTTCTGGCATCCCAACTTATGAACAGTCGTATCAAATTTCATTACGCCGCCATAAACCGCATAAAACACTCGTGCATACATTATCTGATGAGTGCACATACGGCACGGCAATGAGGAATCTCACAGTGGCTGCAAATTACGACAGCAATTAGCTCAAGGTGAATGAATGGATGGTTGAACGGATGAAGTGGCTTCAGTTTGTTGTCGGTGGCGGTGTGAAAGTTGTCTGCACCAGATGCGATAAGACTACCGAGTGCCAAACCCCTAATGCCATTCAAATACAAATTAACGCAAACAAAACGCGATCAATTGTCTTAAATCGCGTCTTTTCACGGCAATGTGGAATTTGATGTCAATGCTGATGTTGATGTCACAACCGTCATTTTATTCCCAATATTTATCATTTCAATTGTGACTGAAATAAAATGAATTGAATTAAAATACCAACGACGATATTTTAAATTTATTGGCGACATCATTAGTCGAATTCAACCGGTTTTCCAGTCGTTGTTATTGTTTCTTATTGTTGAGAATTTACTAAAAAGTTCTAAATATTTGTTAACGATTATACCCGGTCGGTTGAGTATTCAAATTTGATTTTAATTGCATAATCTTGTATGTTTTGATGTTATTGATTAAGAACTTTTAGAGGAATTGAGTCATTCTAGGAAAAAATACCGATAAAGTCTGATTTTTTTTTTTGTATAAATACAAAGTCGTAAATAAAGACATGAGACATTGCTTGGATAGAATTCAAACGGAAATAAAGAATAGTCTATTCCTAAACAGATAACGTCATAAATGGGACACAATACAGCATCCATACAATAATTTCAGGGGAATGAAATACAAAGTTTATTAGCAAAAAAGACAGTTCATTTAAATCGTTGACATAATGACGACAACAACATGAAAAGAATGGTGTTGTATTTAAAAACGCACAGAGGGGTGTTATTGGAAATAATTCCGATATTTTTATAATCGAACTGTATTTGACAAGCGACCATGGATTTTTCTCTGATACTGAAGCGGTATGTCAGGTCTTCAGGTTGATTCTGAGCCCTTTATCGCAGATGAAATACTTCCAAGTCTTCATGGATTTGCAAAGGGCAGCCTGTAATGCCTGAAATTAAATTGAAATTAATTGATTTCTTGACAGAGAAAAAACGTGGATGTTCAAGTCCAAATCTGTTACTGAAGCGTATGTAAGATCTACAGGTTGATTCAGAGGTTTTTCAGAGCAGTCCGTAATGCCTGAAATTAATTGGGGCGTAATTTCCATATTCATTTCGCAATTCGTATTAAAAACACAAAATAAGGGTCAAAAATATGAAATTAAACCCCAAAAAATCATAAAATTTCTTGTTGTTCGTCCACGTATAAGTTTTGGTGCCAAATTTCATTTTCAATTTGTGGTGTATTTTTGTGGGGCCTTATTTTATTCCGCCATATTCACAGCGCTCCCCATGGCACAAAATGGGGCCCTTGACTACGATAGAACTCAAGCCCAAGGAAAGTTCATAAGGATTCGAAACATTTCAATTGTATTCTACATTTTCAGTCGGAGAAAGTCGTCCGAAAACCGAATTAATTATTAATAATGACACTAGGCAACAAAAAAAAAATACAAAAGTGTTTGTATATGAGTACAAAAAGGGGCGAATTTTTTCCGACATAAATTGTCATAATTAAAAAAAAAGTCCCATTTTGTTAAACTTAATTTTAAAAATTGATCACTAAATTATTTTTATCCGTTACTTTAGTATCTTTTAATATGAATGACAGTTTCAGAGTGATAGACAAATTGAAGTCGAAAATATTTTTTGGAAATTGTATTAAAAATAAAAAATACGAAAATTCCAGATTATAAAAATATATGTATATTTGCAATTTGACTACCCCTATATACATATTTATATGGGCCGAATTGCAGGCAACAACAAATGCATATTTGGATTCCAAAAAAAATTCTTTTGATTGGTGTGTTCATTAAAAACATCTATTAGGGCCAATAGCCACGCCCCTTAATGGTGTCGTGCTTTCACCCTCACAACTTCAAAAGTAAGAATGAGGTATTAGTGTTTATAAAATATATAATGTGTAATTTTCCCAAGGACTACTTTAGTCCTCGAATCCAGTGATTATTTTAGTCCCTCTCTTCCGTTGCGGACGATGCATAACTACAGGTTGGCCCAATTGAGACAAACTGATATGAAACACCAATAATTTATTTTATTTTCAAAAATATTTATTTTTCTTTTCTCATTTTCTAACTGAAGTCTTGGAAATTTAAAATAAATACGTACAGTAAACAACAAGGCATTAAACCTATCGAATCTTTCTATTCTTGGTGTTATTTTAACTCAAGATCTCAGCCCACATGCTCCATGATCATATCGAGCCCTTAGCGCAAAACAAAAAACAATCGCAATTTTTTTCTCGCTTATTAATGAAATGTGATAGAAAATTTATATTTACAAAGACATAGCAAAGCACTGTACGCCTTTAGTTTGGCCATACAAAAACCCTCTCCTGTAAAATGTTCACACTGAAGACAACTTGGAAGCAGAATGTTGCAAATTATCCACCTCTGTCTCAACTCCTCTCCTCTTAAGAACAACTTATTGAAAATTCAAATGTGCCACAATTGCAATCACAAGACCCCGAACACTAGGCCACTAGGTCTCGTTTGGGAGACCTACGTTTTGGACTCCATCATGGCCTCAACAGACAGATGATCATCGTTAAATCGCATCGACTTTCAATTTACCCAGAATATAAAAAATGTATAGTAGGGCTCAAAATATCAAGATGTTGCAAACGAATTAATAAACATGAATTCCTACATTGGTTGGATTTCCAAATGAAAACAATTTTAATTTTTTATTTATTTTTGTCTTATTTGACTGGGCTGATTGGTCAGGTTCCTGTTAAATAAAACTAATTTATTTCATATTTTCCCAATATTTCGTTAGCTTTATTCCAACTTCTTCAGGGGTTATTTTTTGAAAATCAATTAGTTTTACATTTCACTCATGATATTTCTTAATATTAAACAAGTGGACAAATAGTAAGTTCGGCCGGGCCGAATCTTATATACCCTCCATCATGGATCCTTAAAAAGTCAATAAATAAGAAAACTAACTGAGTTTTTGGGCCGCTCGTGACCCGATAGTCCCAGGAACCCGATCACAAATTTTATCCAAATCATGAAAATAAATGCATATTTGGGTTCGTGAGTAAATTTCGTTGCACTTCGATACCCATATGCGCATGTTTATCATGGGCCCTTTTTTTGGGCCCCAAGGGTCCACGGAACCCATGAGCACGCCCATTTTTGGGATTTTTTTCCCCATCTATAAATTATATAAACTTAGAACTTAGATGTAGTGAAAAAAAATATTTGAAAAATTTGATTATGGCCGGAATATATTTAGTCCCGTAAAGGGGAACTTTTTCCCCTTTGGTCCGATATGGCCCATTCTCGAACTTAACCTGCTTATGGTCGTTCGCACTCTATCGTGATTTCAACAGACAACAGACGGACGGACATCGCTAGAATGTCTTAGAATGTTACACTGACCGATAATATATATACTTTATAGGGTCGCAGATCACTCTTTCGAGGTGTTGCAAACGGAATGACAAACTTAGTATATACTCCATCCTATGATGGTGTGTATAAAAATGGGACATCACGACACAGTTAAAAACTAAAATAATAATTAAATATATGTAAAAAATCACAGCAAAGCTTGACATTAATATCACAGTAAATGCGTCTATTTTGTTTAAAATATTAACGTGAAGTTCAATATTTCATTAAACGATTACATTAATTCAATTAATGTATACGTTAATTCAATGGGAATCACTTTAATTTTTAAGGACATAAAAAAAAACGTAAGTATAAAATAATGTATTACAAAAATTTCAATTTTGCTGCGATGCAATGAAAATCAGCTGATTATATTTTTGCAAGGATGTATTTGGTGGATATACAATTATCAATTGTATGAATTGTTTCCCTCATCATTACAAGTCTGCCATTGGTTTAATGAAACCTTAATTTTTCGTTGATGAGTCCACCAAATATTATTGAAATATGTCAATTAACTAATTTGTTATTGATGTTTTTATTTAATATATTCAAAGAAAAACCCAATCTAAATTAATTAATGGAATAACTCACAAACAAAATATGCTTAGTTCTATAAAGTATTTGATGTCACTCTACATACAACGATATGGATTTCGGCGATCTCTAAACATTTGTTATGTCAATCCGGGCAAACAAATAGAAAAGAAACGAGAGCACAAAAGTTAAGTTGTCCAATAACATTTGAATTTATAATTTAATGCAAACTAAATAGATGATCCCAGGTCAGTTTGTTGCCACGCAAACGTTCACCTGATCCGGCATCGTCGGGTGATGTAGATATCGACGTATCAGATACTGTTGATGTTCTGAGCTTGAAGATACAGGGTGATGCTCGGTACTCTGGCCATATATTCGAAGTGTCGAAAGAAGCATTCAAGTGTTTGGACTTTTAAAGCGATGCAATGAAGATGGAATACAACTCCCATTGCATCTTCTGGACCGTATACAGAGAAGAGCGGTGGCTATCCAACTCTATTGTCTCCCTACAGCATCGCCGGAATGTGGGACGTATATCGCTATTCTAAAGATATTTTAACGGTATCTGCTCCTCAGATATCCGTAGTCTTATCCCTGATGTTAGAACATTTAGCCGGAATACGCAGTTTTCCAGGGACTCTCATTCGTTCATTGTCAAGTGGCCGGTTGATCGGACAAAATTCGTTCATCAGCCGTACCGTTCGTATGTGGAAGAATCTGCCAGCATGTCTATTTCCTGCCAGCTGTGACCTTCTCAAATTCAAAACAAAAGTCAACAACTTCCTCTTTTCTTCTTCCGATACCTTAATTTCATTGCTTTTACAGGGGGCATCTCCTGAATATTGGTGTTCAAAAAAAAAAATTTAAAAATGATCATCGTCCGTTTACACTAAAAATCTCACGGCGTCAAATCGCAGCTTCGAACTTGGAGCACAATAGATCGATTGTGGTAGTTCAGCTAAAACCAAATGTTGTCCTTTTTTCGATCGCCAGCTGCTGCAGTTTTGCTTGTAAACAAAGTCGCCGTGATAAAAATATGCTTCGACAGAAAATATATTTTTTTTTTCGAGCTGCTTTAAGGCCCAAATTTATATTTTTTTTCCGGGTATCATAAGATAAACCATTGTTGAGTCTGTTGTTGAATAGTTGGCGAATATCTGTGGTCTCGTTCTCAATGCCACAACTAGTTCTCTATTTGGTATTCAGTGTAGTCCGGGTCCTTGATCAGAGGTCTAGAATTCTTCGTCAGTCACCTCTATTTATTGTTTTTTATCAGCTCGGATCGTGTACTTTGGTTTGAAATATTCCCCAATGAAAGTGGCACAGTAGGCGCTGTCCTCGGAAGTCGCGAAGGATTGTTTGGGTCCTTCTTTTTAAAAAAAAAAAACTCCTCCTGTTCTCAAGTTTATTGCTTTACTGAGCAAGTTAAATGAATCTGCTTGCTAAAGTAACGTTAGTGAGACTAACATAACCTAAACCATCCTAGCCTAAGCTAAAAACAACATATGACGGCTTATGGCATCCAGGCGTCAATCTGGGCAGACTGTTGAACTGAAATGCCCACCATGGCATTGTATATTAGGTTAAACATATTCATATATGCACACTAACTAATTAATCGTTACAACTTTGATATGGGGGATTTATTCAAATCCCCCTCCAAATTTGTCCAAAATTTCGCCAAATCAATTCTGCTGACTGTTGACGTTTTTTGTCATCCAAATAATTGCTGAAATTTGCATATACATATTCTCTTTCTTTCTATCCCCCAAATCTTTGTGGGCATTTCCATCAATTTGACCATAATTTCATAAGAACTTCTATGTTCTTGTTGTTGTATCTCATACATATTTTAGCCATAACATTTTAAATGTGTTTTTGGTCTATTGCCACCAAGTCAATGTTCTCAGCGGTGTGGTTTTTCACAAACGCCAGGGAATTCCTAGACTTTATTGTGATAAACCACACAACTACATAATGGTCGTTCTAATGAAGTTTGACTATTGTTGTTGGATTTTTATTATTATTAGTTTTTAAATAAAGCTAATTTTTTATTTTTACAATAGACAGCCACTCCCTGAATGTCGTAAGTTCTGACTAGACTTCTCTGTCTGGCTAATTAAGCTAATTTTCGGGTCGAAAAAAAAAAAACAAATGATTATAATAGTCTTTATAATTTGATTAAACCATACAGAATATTAAATTAATCAATTGTGTTTTATTTAGATATTTTTTATACTCTTGCGGCAAAACCCCAACAAGTTGTCAAAAGTCCCAAATATAGAATTGGTATACGACTGTGAATTCTGGTCAAATCCGCCCAGCGTGACTAATGAATGAAATGTAATCACTTACCAATTATACAGCACTTTTTTGCACCTCCTTTGCTTTTAATGTCAATGATCCGAAATTGTTATTCTGGTTGTGATTCCTTAACATTTTGGCAGTGTTAACGAATTCTAAATAGAATTCGCAAAAAAAAAATTGTTTTAATTAAATGCTTATTAGCCAAGTATCAAAGGTGGCAAAAAAAATATCTACTGAACGGTAGATAAATCCCCAGAGTGATTTGAACAATTTGACAAGGTATTCAATCAAAACAAATAAGGTTGTCATACATTGGATTCGATGATGACAGATCGAATGGACAGTAATTACTAAGTTGTCCGCGTTAAAAATAAAAAGTTATCTTACCTAAGATGGCTCCACAAACTATTGTTTGCCTGGCCTGCTTAATAAATAGCTTCGTGATACCAAGCATCATGGGTGGTTAGGAGGGTATACCTCATTCGGTAGAGCCACTGAGTGTAGGGACAAATTGTCACATCAGAATCCCTTTCAAGCCTTTTTGAAATGTTTTAGCAACGGCTGCTTCTGTACGCCCGCTCTTATAATAACTTCAGAAAGGAGTGACCAATCGCTTGAGGGATTCCATATGACAATCTACTACAAAGGTTGTTCCAATTGCTTCCAAATGGCATTTGTTCTTTTTTATTTGTAAAAATAAACTCTTTCTGTGAAATGGCCCCAGATAAGGGCGATCGCTGGTTGACTTTCTTCAGCCCAGGGCTGTAGAGTCTAGCGAAAATTGCTCAACTTCAGCATTTTGAAAT
Source organism: Hydrotaea cyrtoneurina (assembly GCA_958296145.1). Taxonomy (NCBI): domain Eukaryota; kingdom Metazoa; phylum Arthropoda; class Insecta; order Diptera; family Muscidae; genus Hydrotaea; species Hydrotaea cyrtoneurina. The sequence goes on from OY282513.1 coordinate 58,036,000, forward strand.
AGCTCGACTTCGACTCTGTCGCCGACTCGGACTTCAACTCTTCTATAACAAAATTTCGAAAAATATATTTGCGTCCACTATTCATATACTCTATCTCACATAGTGTGCAATAGATATTTTAGATAATTGATAATATTTCAAATTTTAAAAAATATTAACACAATAACTTGGTTTTAATTTCTTTTATGGGATATGTAAGTAATAAAACCCTTTGCCATATCAATTTTGGAGAGACAGATTTTATCTTCTAGAAAAGCTGGTAATGACAGAGAGGGTGTTCGGTTATCTCCCTCTCCTCTTGGCAGATTAATCGCGGTCCGCGTCCTCAGCACATCCATATCAGATTGCCAGGCACGTTGGTTCCTTTATCCACACATCACCAGTAATGCGTGATATAAACTTTTTCCTCTGAGTGAAAAGTGCAACGGTTGCAGAAATAACCCTTGTCCACCCAGTCACACGTTGCGGATGGAGAGGCTTCTCAACAATAATTCTTGGGTTTTCCGAAACCCAGATGCGACAATTTTGCTTGTTGACACCGAGGTGGAATCAGTCCAGATGATTTTTCGATGGAATTCCGGATCATTTTCGTGCATTTCAAAGACCCAATCAACAAAGACACGAAGTTGTCGATGATCGACCGGCTTGAGTTCTTGTGTTAACTGAATTTTATAAGCCTTCAGACCCAAGGCTTTGTTCAAAATACAGTGTATTGACGTTTGTGCCCAATGCCCAATTCCAAAGAACCACGAGGAGGGTTTCTTCAACACTTTGGGCTACAGCAGCAATATTCTCAGTTGTTCTTAAGCGACATGCACGGGTTTTATTCTTCACATCACTAACTTGTCCCAACAGCTCTAATTTTTTCACCAATTTCAGTATTGCGGTCCGACCAGGTGCTTCACGACGACCCAAAAATGTTTTAGTTTTGAGAACTCTGCCTGCAGGATTTGCACTATTCTTGTAGTGAATTTTAATAATTTCAATGTGTTGTTGAAGCGTGTATCGTTCAATTTTTAGTAATGGCGTAGATTCTACTTGTCAAATGTCAAAGAATAAAAGCTTCAAAAGTGACAGCTACCGAAATACGGGGTGATTCAAAATAACACCTCTTTATTAAATCAACTACGAAGGAGACATTATAATCAATTATGTGTCAATCACATTTAAGACCACTCAACCAAATGAAAATAAGTCACTATTTCCATCCAAGCTAATTAATATTGAATTTAAATTTTACATATGTACATATACTTTAATAGTTGTGCAACAAGTTTCTATCTTCGTTTCATAGAAAAATTTCAAAACCACATACTCAGTTCGTTTAAATGAAAGAAGGTTCAATTATCCGATGTCCTTTTCATTAAAAATCCCGCATAAGTTAAATTTCGTTACCGCTTAACCGAATTCGACTGTATTTCATAAATTTACCTTGAAAAAAAAATCTGCAAAGCAATAAAAGAACCGTAAGGTTTCCCTGTTTTTTCCATCCAAATGTGCATACACGTGCGCCCTCTCTTGGAAATGTTCAGCTAACGACTGGAGTGGCTGCAGTCTTTCGATTACAGCAGTTTGCAATGGATGATATAGTCCGGACAAGAACCATTTAATATAATAAACTAAAATATCACATATTTTCAGGCTCCCACCAACCAAGAGAAACTCAATATTAGCATGCGAGTTGTCTTCAAAAACTGAGCTGGTTCTTCCGTGATAAAAATTTCCCATTTCTTCAGTCACCATAGAAATCATTAATTTGTATAACCACAAACATAAATTAATGGATGCAGTAGCATCTAGAGAATATTTTTATTTCTTTATCGGAAGGACCACAAATCGGGGGAGACATTTCTATAGGGGGGGACATAATTCAACCGGATTTAGTCACGTCGCACGTTATATGTGGATTCTAGATTAATGACCGAACAAATATTGAGTGCAGTCTATGTATGGAAGTTATACGAGAACACTGTCCACTCATTAAATATTGTGGCGAATTTGACCAAGACCGGCCATCCAATGTGGCAGGACCTCAGCTGGGGACGGGAGTTAGTTAGATATATCAAAACAGTCCATTCTAACATATTATGCCGAATTAGGTCAAGATCAGAAGTCGCACATATTACGACTGAAAGCAACGTCGGTCATTCGTATTCATTTGACCATCGGTCAAGTTCTCTAGAGGTTGGAGGAATACAATGAATACTGTAGCTTAAAGGTGTTGAACGATTCTGCCTTTGGTGTCTTTCGATTCACATCGACTTCTCACAGATATCGCTCTATACTAGTTGTATAGATGGAGGTGTTCATATGTTGATCTTGGCTGTCAATTGACATGCAAAAAAACACAAGTGCGGTTGCTCAAAGAACAAAGAACAGTTGATAAAACTGCATGGTAGGGTGGATTGAAATTCAAAAAAAAAAAGTTAACCTCGGAAAGAGATGTAGTCTGGGGTTCTAATGAGGGGAAAAATAAAGAAAAAAATTTAAAAAAATTTTTAGGGGTCGCGCCACTCCCTCGAAATTTGGAAATTATCGCTATTTTGGCGTTGATTTTAGAAAAATCCTAAAAAGTTTTATGTCAATAAATGTTTGCAATAGCGTAAACAATGAAATAAGGGCATGAACAAATTAAAAAAAAATTTTCTCATTGTTCAAAAATTTCAAAAAGTAAAATAAGTCAAATCGTCCCTTCTTCAGAAAATTGACTGAACAATGAAATCGCCACCAAAGCTACAAATATTAGTCGATTATCCTCATATTTGCCTCAAATACTTTTGTTTGGGCACTGAACAAGCTTTAAATTTCGAATAAGTTAAGTCGTTAATTTTTAGGATTTTTCTAAAATCAACGCCAAAATAGCGATAATTTCCAAATTTCGAGGGAGTGGCGCGACCCCTAAAAATTTTTTAACATTTTTTTCTTTATTTTTCCCCTCATTAGGACCCCAGACTACATCTCTTTCCGAGGTTAACTTTTTCAAATTAAAAAAAAAGCATGTTTTCACTCCACTCTACTGCAAGGATCAGCAAGGCGTAGTCTAATAAAGTGAAAGTAAATTTATTTACCAAAATAGAGTTGCCGTTGTGAAATTTCGGAAATTTCAGATCTTAAACACAAATTCCATATTTTTTGCCGCATTAGATCGAGCAAAACATTATATTTATAAAAAGAATTTTGGAGATGCCGGGGATTGAACCCGGGGCCTCTCACATGCAAAGCGAGCGCTCTACCACTGAGCTACATCCCCCACACTTAGAGTGCGACAAAAGCGACCCAACAAATCACGGATAAAACTACGACCGACACGTTAGGAATATCTTTTTTTTTTTTTTGCAATTAATGAAGTTAAGATAAGAATAGAGCCACAAAAAAAGTTATTTATTTAAAACAATTTGAGTACGCAGCAGAAATGATTAATTGCAAATTTCGTTTTGAAATACCAGAATTTTGTGAAATTCCCAAACAACTCTGATCGTAGTTCGTGTTGTGTTTTTTTTCTGTGTGCGTCAAAACCAAATAAAGACAAAGGAAAAATTTCATGTTTTTCAGACAATTAACAGAAAAAAGCGAGATACGAAAAAAACTGACATCTCCTCTGGCCGTCATCGACGTCAACATTATCGTCATCTGTTCATACTGTGTTCAAAATGTCATCATTTGTAATTTCCGTGGCTAAATGTCTTCATCTACCCCAAAGGATTGTCAGTTCCTGGCTATCGCTTTTTCTGTGTCCTATTTTTGTGTGTGCTGATGACATTGTTTCGGACTTCATCATGTGTTTTTCCACTTTTTTGTTGTTGTTGCAACACGTTCGTGTGTATGTGTGGAAGTTGTCTTTAAGTTTGGATGTTAAATTCTTTGATATGATGGACTGACGATGATTTTAATTGTTTCTCTTCGCATACTGGTGTTTTATATACGTATATTTTTCATTTTGGAACTTTTATATTTAGGGTGGCCCATGTTAAGATGTTGAAGATGTGTACGAATATGTCTGTTCGTAAATCCTCATCCATTCATTCTATGCCATTATCTTTGGTAAATTGCTTCGGGGCATGCTAATAACAAACAAACATTAATGCAAAATGCATGTTCACATTTAGGGTATTCATGAAGTGGCGTATATTTAACTCGTTTACGTCAATTGCATTCCGCAACGAGCCTGAAGGTGGACAAGGTGATATAAAAAAAACTGTTTTAAATTCAAACTTTTATTTCAAAAGTAAACGTAAATAAAACACATATAAAATATTTTTGTTCATGATATTTCTTTTTTATTATACATTTTGAACGTTGACATTATGTGTGAAACACTGCATCATTTAAATTTGCAACACGCGAAGTGTTGCAAGCATTGATTCTTTTTAGGTAATTTTGGCCTATATTGGGCCGTATCAGAGCCATAAATTGACGAATGTTGGTTCTTAAGTGCTCAAGAGTTAAAGGTTTATCTGCATAAACACGGTTTTTCACGTAGTCCCACAAAAAAAAGTCTAATGGTGTCAAGTCGCATGATCTTGGTTTCCAGTTGATGTCGGCACGACATACAGTCGAATTCTGATAATAAATATAAGGAAAATAAATATTAGTAAATATTGTTCTGGATGATTTTCTATGCCGCTTAAACGAAAATCCGCTTTATTGGAAAGCGGTTATTTTTAATGCAAAAGCAAACACTAATATGATACGAACACCGATTAAGAGAAATATGATGAATGTAACGGCGACAAAAAATAATATTATGCCGTCGCATTTCCATATTACTCATGCAACTCATTAAAGTATAATAACATCTTTTTTTTAAAATTCTATAAAAAAAACTACTGGATATTTTCTCAAATTTCTTTTTTTAGTCGAAAGTACAATCCTTCCGGTTAATAATGGAAAATAATTTCATTCAAATGGCTGCCTCGGCTCGGGTGTAGGAATAACCTTCATTTTTTTTTCTGTCAATTCATCTATTTTCCATGTTCATACAATTTTTTCAAATTGTCAAGTTCCAACTACTATGACTTTTTTCTCATGTTTTGACTGATGTCTGAAACAGGGTTGAAAAAATACTTTTTTCGTTTAAAATGCGTATATCTCGTCAACAGATACAGTGTACTCTCTCCTTGCGGACACCTCTCATAAACGGATACTTTTTTCACGACCAATTCGCTTCAGTCCAACAACTCTCATAAGTGGACAAAATTCTCAGTCCTTTAGGTTTCCGCTTATGACAGAGTACACTGTAATTCTTAACCACCTTTTAGGGTGGACTATAGATAAAAAAATAGGTCTATTTTGGTTTATATTGCTTCGCAATTATGTGCAATCCATGTCGCTGATTTATTTGTCATTTTAAATAGAACCACCCAGAAACCCTTAATTCATAATCCATTTTAAAAGTTTTTAATAATTCCATCAGAAATTCTCAAAACTCAACGCCAGACACAAAATAACACTCCTCAATTAAAACACAATTAAAATAGCTTGCCATGTTAAGCCGGCTTAAATTGCCCTATCGAAAGCCAAACATCTCAATAAACGCCAGCAACCCCATGAACTGGACAGAAGACACGACAGAGGCCCAAATTCGAAGACCACTAAACCGGCCGGTCGGTGTGGTATCATATGTGTGTATGTACTTACACATGCATCGTCATATTCATCGATATAAGCCAACAATATCTCTTATTTTGGCCATATAATAAAAACAGGCAACAACAACATGTTGTCGGCCACCAAAACAACAACATCAATAAACATGCCTCATTATAAATGCAGCGCCGATTTGTTTTGTTTGTCCCCTCTATTTGAGTTACAATCTTTGTTCAGCAAAGTAATCGCCTGCCAGGCCATAGCGAAGACCGTCTTATAAAACTGCAACCAACGATATCTTAACTTTGCTGTTGTTGTTGTCTCTTTTTTTTTTGGCTTCAAGGGTCGTGATTTTTTAATTCTATAAAAAAAAACCACAAGACTTTGGCCGCAACAATAACACTAACAGCATTGACTAGTTTTACGTGGCATTTGAATTGTGGGCTTAGCGCATGCGCATGTGCATGGCGTAAATATTTAACATTCGCATAAATTTAATAAAAAAGAAAAAAACGAAAAGCAAAAGAACAGCATTTGAAGGCGAATATTTTTGGAAGTACATAATCTGTGGGTATTTCAGCGTAATCTACCACCGCAACTATGAAGAAGTTAAAACATCTGTCCGTCCTCTATTTTGAGATAATTTTTAATAAACTGAAGATGCTGTTCTGTTATTTGTATTATTCAGTGGCCGACTTTCCGACTAACAAACTTGATAAACATTAGAAGATCCACAACGCAGACTTCTGTCGGCGCTTAAGATTGGAAGAGCGATGAAAGAAATTTGTGAAACCTTGGTTTCCCCTAATTTATGGACGTTAGTTTTAATTTTCATCACGTCTAAATTGTAGTGAATTTTACATTATACTAAGGTCGAATTATCTGATGTCATTAACTGTCACCAGTGTACCGCTTTCATCTGTAATCGAAGTTATGCCAGTAGGTTAATCCTTAATTTGGTGTTTCTATCTTTGGTAGAATTCTCTGATGTCATGTCTATTCCCATTAACTCTGTCATTTCATTTTTATTTGCTTTCTTCAGAATAGATAATTGTATTCCCTCATCAACTCTCGTTATCGGTCCAATAAAGCTCCCGTCGACGTTAGCGTGAGAGCCTCGTGTATGCTGCGTTCTTGGATGTAGGTCGGCTTTGAAAATGCATCAAAAAATTAACAATGAAAAAATTCTTGAATTTTTTAATTTTGTGTAATTTTTTTTTCGATATTTTCATCAGGTCTCGAACTTGATTATCACATTTGAAAATTGGACATTTCATTTTATCCATATTTTACCCATTCTTGAACAGTGGCTCCTATGTGAAATGTCCCCAATTCAGAAATGAAAAAAATGTTACATTGACCAGAATAACACATAAATTTGGGTGATTCTTCGTATTTTGCAATTAAAATTGGGGTAATTTTTGAAATTAGAAAATGCATCAAAAAATGAACAATTAAAAATTTCCATTTCTTTAATTTTGGGGATTTTTTTGCTTTATTCGCAACACAAATGTGTTGGGGTTACGACTCCAATTATCACATTTCAAAAATGGGCATTTCATTTTATCCATATTGGCTGCAATGGCTTCTTGAATAGTGGCTCCTATGAAAAATGTCCCCTATTCAGAAATGACAAAATTTACATTCACCAGAATAACACATAAGCTGGGGGTGATTTTCCAATTGAACTTTGGGGTAATTTTTTCAGAATTTTTGGGGAAATTCTTAATTTTTTTGGGCACTTTTCCCAAATGAATAATAGGCACTGATACGTCTCGCTCCTCTTTCAATTTTGTTGTGGTTTTTTTTCCTAACGATAAATGACCTATTTTTGTATGGGACTTTTGTGAGCCATCTTTTGTTTAGGGTGTTTCATATAGCCGCCAGCTTACAATCTTCATCGTACCTTTGGTTATTTATCGCACCGCTTTCACTAAACGATTTCTTCTTCGGCGGCTTTTGTCATCGAGTTCTGTATGTGTGGCCAGTGTTCACAGATATCACGATAACTTGGTGGAGTACGCTTGGACTTTTGTGAATCGTTATTACGTTTTTGCGGCACTTACCCGAGCGGGTACTTTTGCTGCCACAAGGTAATAATCCTTCCTTACACCCAACACACCAAAGGCAATATGGCACCAGAGGCAAAAAGACATTTTCTCACGATTTCAAATATTAAATAATTTTAAAGTTATACATTTCTTATATTCTCACCTCTCCATCGTTGGATGAACTAATGTCATGAGTCACCGAGAGTAGCACCTTCCATGCGTACATTGTTATTCGGGAGGTTTTGTTGAGTCGTTTGAATATTTTTGTTAAGCAGGGAAATGATTCTACCAGTGTTAAACGCCTTTAAATATTTTGACCGATTTTCTTATAAGATTTTCTTTTAACTGCAGTTCAACTTTTGGATGTGTGGCCAGTTCGAACAACTGCAGTGGTGGCTGTTGACCATGGTAGGAGCCTTGTGGCAACTTAATGTATTGTGTGGCATGATGATGATGCTGATGTTGCTGTTGTTGGTGGTGTTGCTGTTATTTCAAATGTTGTATTAACATATCATTTAAAATTCATGTAAAACATATGTAAACCATAGATAGATATAGTACGATAACGTGCGATATGCTACAAGAAACAGCAACAACACCATCTGCAGCAGCAACAAGTACAACACCAGAATCTAGTCATAGTCATACTAACTTTAGATTCGACTAAAGCTAGCTGAATTCTTAAACAAGTTGCATATGTATGAGGTTAGTAGCGAGCGTTGCGTTACCAAATGCCATGTGCAACACAATGGAGTGGGGCAGCAACTAGGTGGTGCTGCGGCTTGTTGATGTTGGCGTTTCGGTTTTCGGCAGCAGGACAGACAGTTCCTTAATCTGCATACCAATACTAATGTCGTTGTCTTCAATACAATGAACGACATTATCATAGAGTCAGTCGCACAGCCAGCAATAACAAACCGCAAGAAGGTGCAATATTTGTGCCTAAAGTGTGGGCAAAAATGGTTGCAATATCAACGTTAACAGCAACAACATCGGCAGCATCATCATCATCATCAGCTGCAACATAACTCTTCAATGAAAATGCAGCAAAGTTATGCGCCTTGTTGAAATGAAACTGCAACAAATCTCAGTTAACATTATTGCCACTGTTTTGCATACCGGTGAACCATCGAACGTATGTACGTACGTACGGGTGTATCCATTGCCCTTGGCCATGGTTCGCAGGGACCATACATCACCCGTCTGGTCACATGTTCTTCCATACAACAGCATCCGAGACACCAAATTCATATACGGCGAGATACGCTTGTAGGAAAAGAAAGCATTGCTGTTGCCGCTGCCTCGGCTGTTTTATGAATAAATCCCACAAGTTGCCGGCCTTACCGGCCCATACGCCAATGAAGATGTCTTTTGTCGCATTTTGTTGCATTTAATTTGTAAACAAAACCCTCTTTAGTTTATGACTTTAATACTTCCTACTTTGCTGTTGTTGTCATCGTCTTCGTCGTCGTGTATTTAGCATATCCCAAGAATGGCAGTCCCAGCTTCTTGGTTTGCTGTGTAGTCTTCCACTTTTTTTTTTTTGGTTTTGTTGAAATAAATTTGAAATAAAAGAAATTTGTATACAATTGTAATGTTGGCACGCATTTTTATATTGTCCCATACAAATTAGATGGTCTTCTATGTTCAGTACTACATTCGCTGCCGTTTGGAACTGTTCGGGTGAAGATTAAAACCATTGACAGCCTAGATTCGGATGTTAACACGTCGGCGTTGAGTTTTTGTCCAATCTATCACAAAAAAGGCAAATAAATATCATTGATATTTGTGAGCAATACATTTTCCAATGTCTACAGCAGCTCAAATAAAATTAGATTACGGAAACGCACTCCCATGAAACACATGATAAGAATACGGCACATAACGCCACGCTGTAAGTGCTAGACACGTAAAGGACATGGGTGAGATTACCAAATTTAATGGATGGAAGTAGAAATGATCGAAAATTCTAACAAATAGTTTCATATGTGACATTAGCCTCTAGGATCTTCATACCCATGAGCCTTACTACTGATGGGTGAATATTTGATAAATTTAATTTCTATTCACATCTCAATCTCGTTAATCGCAGAATTTCATTTATCTTTTCTTTTGTCGGAATAGTCGAATTGATCTTTTCTCACCAGGCAAATTTCGCGTCCACGTTTAAAAGCGTTGCGTCGAATTCGTTTAAGCGAAAAAGAAGAAAAAACTAGAAATATTTTTCACTTACGCGGGATTTTAAATAAAAAAAATTCAATAATTATGAGCTTGGATGAAAATAGTCATTTATTTTCATCCTGGTCTAGAATGTGATTGACACAAGATTGTTTGTTTTTTTTCTGAGCTGGTTATAGAGGCCCGCCCCTATTTCGCGAGATTTAAACCAAATATGGTGTCAGACTCTCTATTGTGTGAACATTGTCTACATAGTCTCAAACATCTTAATATATATTTACCCTCGACACTGATTCACTGATTTACTGATACACTGATTCCCTGATTCACTGGCTCTGTCACGCAGTACGTAGGAATTTAAATAGGCATTCTATAATAATTCTATAAATAATAATAATAAAAAAAAAGTAATATATTTTTTTTGTACAGAAATTGTGTTTTCCCCAAATTTTTTTTTTACCAAAATTTTTTTTTTACCAAAATTTCTTTTTTCCACAAAATTTTTTTTTTCAACAAAATTATTTTTTTTCAACAAAAATTTTTTTTTCCAACAAACATTTTTTTTTTCTGCAAAAATTTTTTTTCCACAAAAATTTTTTTTTCCAACAACATTTTTTTTTTTCAACAAAATTTTTTTTCCACATATTTTTTTTTTCCAATTTTATTTTTTTCCAATTTAATTTTTTTTCGAAATTTTTTTTTACAAAATAGTTTTCTCAAAATATTTTTTACAAAATTTTTAAAATTAAGTAACAAATACTTTCTTAAGCAAATTAACGGGCGCCATAGGCGCATTACAACTTACTAGTTTAACAATAATATCAGACTGTTGATGTCCCTGGCTCTATTTCACGAGTTTTAAACCAAATTTGGTTCAATCGTTGCACATATTTATTTTCAATTAAGCGATTTTTGGCGTGCGCTTATCCCAATTCGACTATACCCCTAAATAATGGAAATAAATAATGGGCTAATACAGGTACAACGAACGTTTTACATGATTTTTATTCCCAAAACGAAAGGGCTTCTGTAAGTCGACCGAGTGGACTCTTTGGAGTTAGTCGTTCGAATCAAAGTGTATGTATTTGTTTATGCGATATTTGCATGTTCTTGCATGTTAAATCAAGCATTTCATCATTATGTTGTTGTTGCAATTCTGTTTCATGCAGATCTCAATTGTTGTCTTCCTTGCAGGATATTCATCAGTTGTTTAAATGTCTCCTGAACTTCTGCTGGCCACATTGGTGACTTTTGTCCAAAACATACGATTTAAATAGAAGAAAAATGCTTAAATATTTATTGTTATTGTTACACTAAAGATTAGCCAGAAGAAAAGAGTTAACCTGCGTTCCCACAGCAGACGCTGCAAACGGTTGCACGTTTGAAAAAGTTTGGCAATAGAATGTTATTGTTAAGAATTGGATATTTCTTTGGAGAAAATCAAACATTCCACAAAATATATATGCATAATTTAAAATGAAGTTTCTTTACTGGAAATTTTCGTTATGCAAAATCCCGAAATTCCGACCCGTCATGGTGTTGTTCTAATCCGGATGGGAACATCCGATATTTTTCAGCGGCCGTCCTATCTCGTTGCGAGTAAGAAATTAACCCCTAAAGACATATAACATTTTTAAAGAAAATCAATAGCCGACTTTGTAAAGTAGTTTTCTATCAGTGAGTATAGAAATTATGTCGTGTATTGTTTACTGATTGAATAGAGCTTCCTTAATGGAGCGTTGGGAGTTTGAGAGGCAAGATATGCATACAAAATTTGACTAGAATACCAAAAACAGTTTTTCCGATTACGTCTCCTTGAAAAAAAATGAAAAACGGAACCCAAATTTTACTAACATTTGAGGCCAACAACACTATAATTTGGCCAGTTTTCCCAATTCAGGTGGGGTAATGTTGTTGACAATTTTCAAATTCTAATGAATGTATGTGGCCATTTTTCTTTAATGAAAATTAATCCATTTTTTTTATCTTTTAGTCGCAATTTTGCATAATATAAACTTACTTATAAATTTAAAAATGATTAAGAAATAATTGTAAATTTTTTTGGGTCGGTATTGTTGTAATGTTGAGTTCTTATTTCATTTCTATTAAAAAAATTTCGATTTGTTTTTTTTTTTTGGAGCATTTTTATGATTAAAAAAAGTTCGTCCAGACTCCAATGTAATTTCGAATGTCCCAAATGAGAAATTACTCAAAAATATTAAAAATTCTCTCAAAAAGTCCTACATGAAAATGTCCCCAAAAATTCTAAAAAAATCACTATAAATTTTTCAACAATTCTCCGATGAAAAACCTGCGACTACTTCGACGACGTGGTTCTGCTCATATGTTGCTTTGACGAAACTTACTGGCAATTGCCTTAGTTTGAATAAGACTCTGAAAGTTTACTGATGGTGATGTTGCAAGACATTTTTTAAGACAGCAAGCCCTACAACCTCGATTTGAACCTGGACTTCGGCGGCATAAATCGATTGTTGTAAATACTCACCAACAACATTCGACACCTAGCAGCAATTTCATCCCTATTTCCCTCTCTCTATCTCTCACTTCGAAATGTGTCCAACTTAAAATGTTCAATTTAACACTTAACATTTATTGCGAATCAATTGAATGGCAAATAAACGCCAACGAATAAAAAAACACAAATATTTTATTAAATATGCAAAATGCCTTATAAATTTCCAATACTTTATGGGTCACCAATATCGAATGCCGGCCATAATTTATGCCACCAAATAGGAAAATTGAATCAGAAATAGATACGTACCATGGAACGAAAAATTGTGCTGAAATTAAATTAAACACCCTCAACTAAATAAATGGTAATTCGTGCAACACGATTTCAACCAGAAATCATAATGTCTCATAAACTTCAAAATTGAAAATTGCAGAGAGACTTTTTTCTAACACCTTCTTGGATTACCATAAAACAGACCAGGCTAAAGCACCACCAAACCAAAACCAGAGCCAACAACTGCAAGCAAAAGGAGAAAAAAACACAAAAAAGCCTTTTAACCACAGGCTGCCAGCAAATTTATGCCACCTTCTTTATGACTTGTAATAGGAAAAGCCAATAATTTTCAAGTAAATGTGGCGGCGGTGGTAGTGACGCGATGGCGGTAATTTTTGGTAGTACAACACCACCACTACCGCCACTTACTCATATACTAAGTAAGTTGGCCAACAACACCAAAGAAAGAAAGCAAGAAATTGTTTTAATAGAAAATTCATTGTTACCCCCGAAATTACCCGTTCGGTTTGATTCGTCGCGACTCAACAACATCAACAAATTTCGTCAAGTGTGCAGGTATTCTCTGAATGGCGGTTATAAATTTCCAATTATTTTTTTTGGGATCCTCTGTTCGCCGTCCATCGCATAATAATGGGTTTAAATCAGGAACTGTTAACACTTCAGTGTGGAGCGCGGTTTAAAAGAATTGGTAATAGATTTGTTAGACATCGCATGAAAAACAAACCCTCTAAGTAGCAACAAATGAAAAATATTCTCACACTCTAAGGATATCATGAATACGTATAATCTTGACATTATTGGTGGCAGCATTACATGAAAGATGCTAGCAAAAAAATTTAAAATTCGACTACTTGGTTAGATTTGTGGCAACATCCACATAGAGTGCAGCTACAGGTCAGCCTCAACTAATGCGAAACTTTCGAAACTCAGTTTGAATTGTTGTTTTTTTGTGATTGAAGGTCTTAAATTATTAGTTGCGTTAGATAGACATTTCTATAAGTTTGTTGTTACAAAAATGCTGAGAAATTAAGTGGACTTTTGATTTTGAAAAAGTCGAGAAACCCCATCGCTTTTATCAATTAGATCAACATTATCAGAAGTCCCTTGCTGATTTCCTGATGGGCTCGTTAGGATCCAAGATTTGCTATTAATTATGTAGACTTCTAATCCTCAGCTAGACTTAGCCTTACCGACAACTACAATTCCCATCGCACCCTTCGAAGATAACCTGTAATCAAAGACGCTATATGCTGGCTTTGTTGCTCATAAGCTGATTTCATATGTTAAGCGATAATAGACTCAAAATAAAATTATCCTCTTAAAGTTTAGCCAACACCAGCAATAACCACAACCAGGTGAACTATAACAAATCACATAGTACATGTATTCCAAGACATCGTAGCTCAGCGTAACTAAACCACCTTTAAACGAGAAGAAAAACGGGGGGAAACGCACGCAGATAAGATTATAAGCTAAAGATGGACAAATCTTCGTTGCTCACATGTCTGTTGGTTACGGCGCGTATGGCGGCAAAGCAATTGCTCGTTCATATCTCATATGCATTCCATTGGATAATATGACCAGAGTGTGTCTATAAAGACTTGCATTGTTTATGGTTTGAATTTCATTTTATTAAGCCAATGATTGTGAATCATGAGCACTCAATTCACTTATTGAACAAAACTACGTACGTAAGAGTAACGTGAACACTTTGAGTGCCAAAGAATATTTCATGGAACAGTGGCGTAGGATGGAGGGGGCAACTGCACAAATGATAGGAATTTTAGATATAAAACTGGACTGAAATGCTGAATTTGTAATGCGTGTGGCACACTTTATATTTTGATAGTGTTGCTTGGTGGACAATGTAGCCAAAAAAAATGCCTCACTTTAACTGTACTAGACCAAAATCATTCTTAAGTTGGCAGAATTTGCCTATAGTACCGGCATATGGCCTATAAACTGTACATTAGGAAAAACACAATGTGGTCATATTTCTAACTAAATCTTCTTTTTCCATATGTTGCTTTAACGAGTTGGGCAGTTTTGGCCAAAGCACCGGCAAATGATCTTCGATTTTGATCAATTTTAGCATTTTTTTTATTGACTAACTCTCATGGGATGCCCCTATAAATGCAATGCACTGTGTTAGAGATAGGAAGGGCGGTTAATGGAGGGGGAAAAGATGGAGTAGAAAAAAATATTTTGATATTTAATTTTCACCCCCAAAACTGCACAAATACGAAAAGTAGTCAACTTTGGAAATATTGTTAAAATATATCCAAGTGTTCGATTTTGAATGTTAATACCTTAAAATAAACCATCACTCCTTGCCTTCAACATATTATTTACAGAACCCAAATTCAAGACCACTTGTGACAATCGACGGGACCATGGACCACAGTATCCATGAATTATAATTTTTCTTAGAAACCTTTTCAAGTCAAGGTAAAAAAAACTTTAAGAACAAAATTTGTCGTTGTAACGATACATTTTTTGTTTGTATTTGTAGTGAAGCAAATATTTTCAGTTGTGAAGGCAATATTTTCTATACTGTCAGTACAGTTTAACCTCGATATAACGATTTCCTCGATTTAACAACTTTTTTGAAATCCCCTAGACAGTATTTACATATATGTATTTGAAATTAAGAACTTTTGTTTGTTTTTCGATTTGTTTTTAAATAATCGAGTTTTCTGCGTCATTTTTTTTAAGATTAAGAAATTTTGTAATTAATTTTTGATCAATTATTTTTTTATTTATTTTTTTGACAACCTTTCTGTTCATTGCTTCGTAACCAGAATTTTTAATCAACTTTGGATTGATTTACAAAGATAGATTTTCCAATTTTCCCTTTACATTTTTTTTTTTCGTTTCAATAGCCCATGGTTAACAGAACTGACTTCAACAGCTGCGGTGTCCGAGTGGTTAAGGAGATGGACTTGAAATCCATTGGGTTCTACCCGCACAGGTTCGAATCCTGTCCGCAGCGGAGATCTTTTTTGAATAATTGGAATTAAATTCGAATTTCATCACATTTCCCGTGTTTGATTAGATAGACAAGCTAACATTAACGACAATTTTTCTCTATATGGAAATTTTTTTTTATCAGAAATAGAAGCAAAAGGCAGATAACAAAAGCTTCATACAAAAAAAAGAGTGCAAAGAAACGCCGCGGCGCGCCGTAACTGTTCAGACGCAGTTTCTTAAAAAAATCCAGTAAATTTGATATTTTTTTTAAATACAAATTAATACAAATAAACCACTTACTTAATAACTTTTAAAATATGTACAAAAAATTCATAGGAATTTTAATTGAAAGATTCATATAATTTTATTAATTTTTTTTTGTTACACAAATAGGCTGTTGTTTTCGCATGACTATGCAACGTTTTTTGGCACACCGTTAGTGTGTTTGACTACCATACGAAACGCCAGAGTTCAAATCTCACATGGGCGGTCGAACATGTTGTTTTGTTTTTTTAAGAATGAGATTTTAGTAATTCTTATTTAAAATAAACAAAAATGGTTACATTTCAACAAACACCCTCATTTAATAGTTCAACGACTTTCTCCCGAAATAAGCTTACAACAACATTGGGGAAAACAATCAACGAAACAACTATGCACAGTGAAGCGAAAAAATGAATTGCCATAACTACAAAATCTGATATTGATTTGATTTGTAGTTTCTCCGTCTCTTCACTCTCCAGCATAGGACCATATATCATACCAACATTGTAAAAAAAATTGATTTATTGTAGTGTAGTGTGGTATTGAGCCCTTGCCGCGAACAAGAAATGTAATTTTTTCGAAATTTTCTTTTTAATTAAATTCGGTGGAAAATTGTCCAGCGCTCTTAATCCTGTAATATTAAAAATTACAAATTAATATTTACAAAAATATGGCAAATTCAATTGTATTGTACCGAAATTTGGTTGTATACATGAAGAAAAAAATATGTTACCAATAAATATGATTGGTGACGGCCACAAGTATATATATGTTTGTCTATAATCATATTTTATTTGGACAGAAACATATCTATACTCGGGACATAATTGTAGCATATTGAAAAAAACGTATGCTTGTGTACTGATAATTACAATCTCCCAGATCTTCAGACAGAATCACGAATGTGCGATCGTTGAAGGATAGAGACATATTTTTTAAAATTCAATCTATTTTAAAAACATTTCGCCTATTTTAGAATGGGTTTATCTTTAAAGCCTAATGCTTTGCGTAATGTGTAATGTAAAGCTGTAATTCCTGCAGGCTACAACAGCCTTGTCGTATAACTAATCCGCGTTCACCATCCAATACTTTTTTCAACAAGCCAAGGTTACTAATGAAACTGCTGAATATACGGAATTTTTTGAATAAAACGTCCAAAAATATATATGGTTGAATGAAACATTTATTGTTTTGCACATAAGCATATATATGTTTGGGCCCAAACATACCTATGCTTGCAAACGCAACTAAAAATAGTTCTCTTTAGTTCATCGTGCAGAAACAATGCAATTAACACAAGAATAGACATAACTGTATTTTTTCGGTTAAAAAAGATAGAGATGTCTACCCTGAATTAACATGTGGAAAAAAATTAATTTTTGAAAAATTTTGAGTTCTGACCCTTTGTATTTAGGGTGCTATATATATGTTACCTGCAAATTATATTTGAGACAATATACTACAAAGGTCCTTTCTTTCTCAGTGTATATACAACCCTGGCCCAGTAATAAGATATGCAGATTAGTTACGACACGAGAGCAAACTTAGTTCTTTCTAGCCGCCACTCTTGCCTAGCCCGACCACCATACTGTAGGACGATTCCAATCCGACCTAACAACAAATCCATCAACGCTAAACACCCTCCAAAGCCCATGTAACCACATACACACCTGTCTGGCGTTGCCTTTCTAAAGTCCTGACTTGGTTATCACAGAAAATGGTCATATTATCGATATCTGCGTTTGGAACATTTATGTGTTCGAAGGAGCAGAGCGCATCGTGAGCGATTTATTGGCCATTTATGGTATGATTGTGGGCATGTTTTGCAAGCGTTGGTTAAATAACACCCGCATACCTTCAGTTATGTAATAGTTTAATACAAATGAATGTATCCAAATGTGTAGTATACAAAGAGTTGTTTGGTGAGAGTATATGTGGCCGGAACAGGAGACAATGGCTGAGTATATACTATCCGTACACAAGCACAAGTAAGGACAATAGACTAAAGTCGAACATGACCAAATATAGGATATCCTAGGCCACTCTCTTAGACTATAACTGGGTCACACTAGTCCGCCATATTAAATCAATCGGTAGCCTCGCCTTATGACATACTGACGGAAGATTTCAACTGGGGGTGTATTATGTACCCCGTGGGTTAGAGATGCTGTCCTCCTATCTAGATGAAATTCGAATCTCTTCTAATGAATATTAGTAACATATGTAATATATTTTGGAAACAACATAAAATTGAGAAGTTATCAATTTGGATCAAACAATAGTAGTGTTTAGTTTGACAAGCTCGTATTTCGGCCATTCTTGTATGAAGTTTTCTTTATCTTCAGATTATTTAATTTTTTTATCTCATATAAAAATATTTCCATACAAAAAAATCTGTTCGCAGGAAACGTATTGTTCAAATTTAAATGCGTTTCCATGAGAAAATACATAAAGACATTGTTTCTCATTCGGCTTGTAGAATAGAAACACAAAAAGTATGGAATTGATGACTCAAAGTCGTGCCACAAATTGCACTACCCTTCATGTAACAGTGCAAATAGACATTAAGAACTAAATGCGAAAACCCAAACTCCATACTTAAAATAACATGTATGGAGGATACCAAAAAAAAAAGAAGAGAATGCATCACCCCATTCACGCGATATAATTGTTACAAAGTGCAATTTATTGTTTAATTTAACAAAATAATAGTCACTGCCCCCATTTCGACAACCCGACGAGTTTTCAAATTCTACCCCTTTTCCATGCCGATGATGTTCGCTTAATAATCGTCTAAATAACATAATGCGAAAATAAATTAACATTTCATAAATTCATCTCATCTCATTATGCCATCCATGAAAATGCTTGAGAGGGGGCAGTTTCGCTGTCTTCCTCGGGAGAATGGACGAATGCTTGGATGCATGGATGAGAGTGCTCTATAATTATGGCCACCTTTTTTGATGCGTTTATTCTCGCATGCGGTGGAAACCCAACACAGGCATTGGCCAAATTTTAAGAAACTCTGGCAAAAAACCAACAAAAACTTCCGTGTGCAACAATGTAAAAAAGTACAGAAAAAAACACACACATAAAAAGTCTCTATTTCCCCCTTATTTTCAGTTAAGATGCCATTGCCATACAAGACGACCGACATTGTAAATAACTCCATCCTACATATTTCCATAAGTAAATATATACTCGTGCCTATGTGTGTCTGTGTGTATGGAACATAGGCCGGTATTTGTGGCAAGTTGATTGATGGTGGCGGCGGTGGTTGGTGTGGCACGTCAACACTGAAAGGGGTTGTTGCCACAATTTAAAATGGCTTAAGTCAGGTCAGTTATTACAACACTTACATACGTAGACAGTACATGTACTTGAGTGTCCACCGGCCAGTTTATAAGTTTGACCCAAATTACATAATTTGTATTTTTTGCATATATTTAGGTTGGCTGTACAACTTGTTGCAGAGTCAACTACAATTGTGCAAGATTTGAGCACTCTGTCGGAACTTTATTTAGACATTTTACTATCGGAGAGATTTCGCGCCAACGCCCTTGTCAACAAATATTTGGAGTACAATGTGAACAACTCCCACAAAGTCGTCGTACCAAAAGTTCCGTACTACGACAAGAGGAAACAATTAATAATGCTGCCCATAACACCAACCGGAAAATTAGTTCGTAAAGTCTAAAAAGCCTGCAAAAAAATACAGAACACCGTTTGCATCCTTACAGGCACGGAAGCTACTTTGAGTTCACCTTTGATGCAATTAGTGTAATATTCATTGAATTAATAAAATGTTCTTAAATATATTGTAAAATATATTCAAACTGTTTACCAACGTTAGCCTGTATAATTTGTATGTTTTCCAGTGGTCCTTTCGGACCATAACCAAATAGCAAAGTGGCTGAATATTTTTGGGAGTAAATTGTCAACTTTTAAAATAACACTCCAAAACACTCAGTGTGATGAGAACTTTTTATGGAACCCATGAAAAAGCCTATAAATGCAGTGTATATCAGTCCTTTTACCGTTTTTCATTTAGTGTAGACCAATAACTACATGAGATTTCATATTGAGGTTGGAATTTATAATTTTTTTTATTTGTTTTTCAACAAGTGATTCTTATTAAAAATCCCATCAAAAACTTTAGTTCAACTCCTGTTCCTGTGTCGTGTATTTGTATCCTGCCTAGAGTAGTATTCATACCACCAAGCGCAACTCCTTGAAAGTGGAAGTCCTCACAAACCGAAGTCGGATCTGAAACGCCTTTAAGTTATTCCCTTTGAAAGTAGAAATGATCAATAAACCAAAAAGCCAAATCCAAGTGAACTTTAAAACAGAACAGAACGCTAACAAGTGTCTCATAATCTGTAACCAAACCATTTCAATCGACACCGCTAATACACGCCAATCAGTGATAGTTCCAGCCAACATCACAAATTCTATTATCAAACAAATTACTACAAAATGGTAGAAGAAAATCCACAGAGTGCGATTATTTTTTTTTTTGGAAATCAGTAATTTTCCAATTTGTAGCGTGACTTCTTGAACACAAGTAGCGTTACAAGAAATCCCCCATTCTTGTTTCGGCCTAGGGGGCAATATTTCAGAGCTGTTAATAATGGCCGCGATAATGTGGCGATACAAATGAGCTCTCGAAAAAAACCAACGACGAATAATTTTTTTTTTTTGGGCAAATCAATGCAAAACGCCAAAACTCTTAAGCAGAGGAAAAGAAGTCGAAAAGATGCAACATTGATGATATGCTGATTTTTTTTTTGTATTGCAGCCAGGCCACATCGCAAAAGGAGGCAATTCATCAGAAAGTCGAACAGCAGTGAACGACGTCAAAGTGATGGCATAACAAGGGAATCATGGTGGTTGGTGGCTTCTTTCCCTGGTGATCGGCGATAATTTTGTAGCAATTATACCAACTATTTTGAATAGTTCAAAGGCCAAATTACTGAAACGAATTTCGTACACCAAAACTACTCCACGGCAACAGCAGCATCAACTCCAAACAAAAGAAGGGAAGATGAACGAAATCCAAGCATGGGCAGCCAGACAGTCAGCCAGCCAGCTCGGCATAGTGGCTGCCGCTGCTGCCTCCAGCTGTAACAACACTTATTGTCAGATTTACACTTCACTGCGGGAAAATTGTACCATGCGATCGATAACAGAACCAACCGAAAACTTTACACAGACTACCCCTGAAAAACCAAAAAAAAAAAACCAAGCGATGGATGGTATTGAAATGGAATAAGCGCAACTCTCTAGAGTTTTTTGGTAATCTAACGATCGGTAGCACATAGAAGAAACAACAAAACAAAAACAAAAAAGGAATGGCCTAAGGTAACGCTGACGGCCAAAGGCAAATCAGTGAAACATTGAAAAAGCATTAAGCCGATACGGACACTGTGGTGATACTGGTGGGGTGATACTGATATCGCTGCTGTGGCCGTACTTCAAACTGTTGATCATCATCATAATGATGATGGTGCTGATGATGATCATCGTCATTGTGAGCGTCATTATCATTGACGTCGTTAGGATCGTCAGCAAGTGATCGCTTAGTTAACGTTACGCTAAAGTAGTTTGCCCAATATCAAGATGTTAAGCAGCATTTCATTTTGTACAGCGCTACACCATCGCAACGGAGCATTGTTCGGACTGGCCTGACATTGGTAACATCGAAACTCGATTACTCTTATGAATACTATTTGTATGGTGCAAGATGTATTCGTATTCTTTACATCAATCTGTGGAACAGGCTAGTATGATTTAATTTCCGATTAAAAGCCGAAACATAATATTGATTCGCACATAGTTGTGGAATTATTAAACAAACCATAAGTCTGGATTTGTGTACAATCCTATTAAAAGGTGCCTTCTCTCCAATTTTCGAGAGTACCATTTGTTGAAGTAGCACAAAGGGTCCTTCACGATTTGAGGTCCTACCGGTCTAGCAGATATACATTAAATTCTATTACATAGAGAGACTTTATAAGCTCGGTAATTCTAATAGAGAAAATTCGTAAGCGCCACAAATTTATTAGGGAAAATAAAGAAGATCGAAAAAATTCCCAAGAGATCGAAAAATTACAGAAAAAAAATGTATAAGCCCGATAAATTCCCTAAAGAAAATGTAAATGCCCGATAAATTTCTTAGAGAAAATGTATAATTCCGATAAATTTTCTAGCCAAAATTCATAAATTTCCTAGAGAAAATTGATAAATCCGATAAATTTTCTTGCGAAAATTCATAAATGCGCTATATTTCCTAGAGAAAATTTAAAAATCCGCTAAATTCCTAGAGAAAATTTATAAATCCCCTAAATTCTTAGAGAAAATTTACAAATCCAATAAAGTCCCTAGAAAAAATTTATAAATCCTATAAATTTCCTAGAGAAAACTGATAACGCCGATAAATTTCCTGGAGAAAATTAAAAAATCCGCTAAATTTCACACAACAATTTTAAAAATCCGCTAAATTCCCTAGAGAATTTATAAATCCACTAAATTCCTAGAGAAAATTTAAAAATCCGCTAAATTCCTAGAGAAAATTTATAAATCCCCTAACTTCTTAGAGAAAATTTACAAATCCAATAAAGTTCCTAGAGAAAATTTATAAATTCTAAAAATTTCCTAGAGAAAATTGATAACGCCGATAAATTTGAGGTCCTGCCGTTCTAGCAGATACACATTAAATTCTATTTGAATTTATAAGTTCCATAAATTTCCTAGAGAAAATTTGTAAACTCGATAAATTTACTAAAGAAAATATAGAAGACCGAAAAAATTCCCAAATGAAAATCTATAAGCCCCTACAAATTTCCGAAGAGGTCCGATAAATGCCCTAGAGAAATTATATAATCATAATGAATTTCATAGAAAATATTTATCGGCCCGATAAATTTCCTTGAGATAAGCCCGATACATTTTCTAGTGAAAATTTAAAAATGTATGAGCCTGGTAAATTTCCTGCAGAACATGTCTGAGCCAGAGAAATTAGAAAACCAAATTTATAAACCCGATTATATCTAGAGAACATTTATAAAACCGATAAATATTCTAGAGAAATAAATGTTTTTGAGAAAATGTATAAATCCGATAAAATGTTCTAGAGACAAACCTACAGAAAGCCTATTAGGCAGTGTGTGCGATTACACACAGCATACCCAGGTTCGAAGCCTGTTAGGATCATCACTGTTTCCATATTGAAAATTCTAGCCATGTAAAAACTTACAACTACAATACTTACAATACAAATTAATTCGTTCACAGCTCACTATTTAGAAAGAATTTTCCTTCATGAAATGTCAAGGAAAATAAGTAGAATATTTATAAACCTCATATTTCTAGAAGCTGTTAAAGTTTCTGAAAAAAAAAAAATCTCACTCAAATAAATTGTCTATAAAAAAATTCCCACGTAGATACATTTTCCGTAGTGCAAAATGTTCCGTATATTTTCTAGGAAAACATAACGAAGTTAAATTTCTTCAGCATATTTTAAAACTCGTGTAAATCGAATTCGACAATACCGAACTTTTACTACTGCGTTCATTTTTCGTTGATCTTTTTTTGGAAACCTTTGCCAGTGCTGCAACATGAAGCCACACCAAAATAAACGTGATGTATGCGATAGTTTAAAGCGTTTTCCTTCAGCGTCAACAGCATCAGCTGCTGTTGAACACATTCTTAATACGTTTACGCTGGCAATTGAACTTAGAACGAAACGACAGATTCGTTGCGCTTTATTTGGCCAGCTCTAAGCTGTTGTACTTACGTTGCGAGGAACACTTTTATGTTGTACGTGTAACTGGCGGAAGCTCCCACTACTTGATTTCACGTGCAACACGTTTAATAAGCAATTTTGATTTTAGAGCAGATTATGTTATGTTTTCGACTGCAGCAACAGCAACTGAACAACAAAAGCCTTTTTCTATTTCTCTATAAATAGTGTGACGAAAATCAAGTCATAATGTTATGAGTGGTGCTATGCGGTCTTATGATGCCCTACAAAGATCGTTTGTTAAAAAAAAGTGAGGGTTTATACATTGGATGTAATTGCCTGGACCTTGGATAGTCTTTGGAGGCCTGCTCGCGTGCGCCATATCCTCGGTGGACTGTTATTAACGGATATTTGCGATACTTGTGGACCCACAAACCGAGTCACAGATTCCTAACCCTGGAAACATTTGCCACATGTATTGTTCACTTTGCCCGCTATAGGGTAAAAACGGCAATAAATTCTTTAAACGTCCAGCAGAATGAAAGATAATATTTCCGTTGAGAGCATAATGCAGGACATTCATGGCATTCTCCTGGTTATTGATCAATATCATAACACTCATTTAGTTTATGTTTGAACATGCTCTGCTGCTCCCTTGTGAGACAGCACGGGGGATGCCCTTTCATTTCTGTAGAAGCTGTTCTGGATTTAAGCGCACTTGACTTTAGTGTTTGACCTTTTCCAAGCCCAAAAAAGAACCAAGAAGACTTTTTAACTTTTTTCTCTTTCGTTTTTTTTTTGGCGTTTTCTCTCATTCTTCCTGGTCGATCTTTTTTTTGTGGAAAAATCTGAACGTAAACTGTGCATTGGTCGTAACCACTTGCAACAAAATGATATCGTACGTTCGTCGATCATTGCCTAGGAAGGACGGACGGACAGACGGATGAGCGGACGTTAATTCATTTTGTTTTATTTTATTTCTGTTCAAACAGCAATCGGTCTTCTGGGTTTGAATTTCATTTAGTACTACTGTTTTGTGCTTGAATTTCTGTGCGCTCATTCCTCCAATTCACGAAATCCTATATTTTGTCACAGTGTGAGTGTGTGTGTGTATGTGAGTTCTGGTTTCGTTTGTGGGATTTTGATTTTGTTTTACATGGAATTTGTACTGATTGCTTCCAGTCATGCCCGATTTGTTGTGAGGCTGTTGCTTGCCTTTTCTGGTGATTTGCTATTTTTGATTAGGCCAAGATTTTTTCACTGGAATTTCGGAACAGCAGCTGATGTTAAAAGAATTGAATTTTAATTGATGTTTTTTTTTTGTTGGTCTATTTGATTTTCCATTATTTTAATGAATTTTCATTAGAAATATAGTCACGTTAGATCTTGAATTCATTAGATGCTGGTCGCGATTAATTACTTAGTCCAATGGCCATTGTCATCTTTGATGGTCTTTGACTTTATGTACCGTAGATTTTTTGGGTACTGCGTCAATTCGAATGCCATTATCGATTATTCTTAGATTTTTGGGGCTAAGTTTAATGTGTGCATTTCTAACAAATACAAAGAGATGATCACTTTTCTGTCTGTGTAATCCATCCATGGAACTATACAGGACTTGGGAAATAAAGGTGATATTATAAGAAGGACAATAACTCTCGTGATTGCTCCATTTATAGATGTTTCCCATTTTCATTATTAAAAATTGTCCACAAAAAAATTGGGGAGTTTTTCATAATTTTTAGGTAATTTAATAATTTAATTTGGGTGAATTTATTTTTTTTGTAAAAGAAATGTGTTTTTGGGAATTCTTCATATTTTTTAGGGGAATTTTTCATTTGGGGAATTTATTATAGAGCCCCTAACATTACATGTTCAAGAAAAACACAACACTTTTAATTTTTTTGGGGCTCAAATGAATTTTTTCTTGGCCATTTTTATTAAGAAATTGAATAATGGTACGAGAATTATTCCCAAATAGTTTGTCCGGCCCATTTGTACGTCTTGTCGTTTTACACTTATTCGACTTTTTGGGTAGATGTTCCTGGAGCCTAATTTTATGCAACTTTAGCTTTTTTAATGAAATTAATCCCGAATTTCAGAAACAAATTTGTGCCCTCAAATGTCAGCAAAAATAAAGAAAAGTAAAATCGAAAATTTTGAACCAAAAATTGCTACATTTTTTTTCCCGGCAGTGTTTTGTCTTATTTTGCCATAAGAACATTCGTCATTCTTTCTTCCTTTCTTGTGAAAAATAGAGAAAAAAAAAACAAAAAAAAACAATTTTTGTTTAAAATTTTTCGAGTGCGGCGCTTTCCATGTTTTCCCATATTCCTTTTTGTGATAAATAAAGAAAAGCAATATAAACAAATGTTGCACTGCGACGCTTTCCTTCTTCCCTTGAGAAAATGCGCTTCTGCGAAGACTTACGGGGCAGCCACATGAATAAAATGAATTTTTGATTGTTCGAATTTTTAATAAGAAATTTCGTATTTCGACCACACATTGATTCCACATGACTTTGCTTAAACTTATGAATTATCTCGGTCAGATTTTATAATTTTTTAATTATATTATATTTCCAAGGAAAAGCTGAATTTAATAGTATATAAATTTGACACATAAATTCCATGCCACACGTATTCCCGCGGCCAGCTTGGCTGGTGGTACAAACATCGTCTTACTGAGCACACTTTCTAATAACATTTCAAGCCTATCATTTTCTTGGTCACAGCAAATAAATCTAATTCCGAATCGGCATACATAAGAACTACAAACCGTACGTGCATTCGTATATGAAACCGTCCGTCATTGTCGTGGCAACATGGTAACACTGCCTGAGACTGCAACAATTCACTTGTGGAATATCGGCTTATGGCCGATGACGATGATCACTATGTCAACGCCAATATGTTGTAATTTAATTGACAATTAAATGACAACTTTTAAAGCGCCATTGCCATTGGCCGAACATCAGTTCGAGTTCCAGCCACAGCTCACAACATGACGGAACGGGACGAATCGGTGAGAAGTGCACATTAAGTCCCGACTTTATCCAGTCAAGACAATACGCACGTTAACACGCAATTACAATGTTTACATGGGGTTGGTGGGAGGGGGGGTTCATTAAAAATGCCAAACACGCTTAAACTGTCAAATTACAATTTACGCCAACTGACGCATTTCGCATCGATTCGGCGTGCAACCAACTTACCGGCAACATACAACATGGCCCGATGGCGATGCGCTTGTTGCATTATTTATATGTTGCACAGTGGTTCGTAAATGAATTGTTTTTGACAACGTAATCTGTGGAGATGATCACGCCTTACCAGCTGGTGCCAAGAGTTCGATTGAAAAGTGGTGGATAGGTTGAAAAAGTTTGACTTGGTGCCAATCACCATTCCGAGTATCTCGGGAAGACTCCGGAGAATTGGCCGACAAAACGGTGATGGAGATGGAAGTATCGACCAATGAAAAAGATACTCCCGGATAATCATCTGCCCAACTAGGGCTACCATCTTGCTCCCTCTCTCGAAGTATGGAGCCGTCTCCGCATGAGTTTTCATCGAACAGCTTCCTGGCGTTCGAATTCATTTGGCCGACACGACCAAGAACAATCTTTGCAAGTGGCAAGTTCCAATGTTTAAGAAGCACGAATATAATGTGTATTTTCTTGAATATGTTCTGCATTAATTAAAATGGTTATGATGTTGCACGATTAGCTATTATCCTGTCAGAGGCAACTTGTAGTGGTGAATGGTTTGGAAAGGCCGCTTCCTATCTCCTATCTTAGCTCCTCATTTCCGTTCTTATACAGCTGTGTCGGTATTTAGTCGGCACCTGTATAGAGAAATGTAGTAACATATGGGAATCTAACATGGCACGGTCAACCAGGGACATTAAACGAGAACATATGTTTGAAACAATATGATACAGAGGCTGTTTTTTCTCCATGTAGTAACAAGAAGTTTGCACAGAGATGGCGGTAGGAAAGTAGAAGCAATATGGTACTACTAATTATCTCTAGAGATAGTTACATTAGATCTTTAGTGAATGAAATCAATATAACGGCCGCGAGACTTACAACAAGTCGTTCCTGTTTCAATATTGACATACGCTCCTGCGCACGGTTTATTGGAACTTTGTAATGTAAAGTTCTGTTGTTGGGAACTTATGAGTTTCTAAACCACTGTGCATTTGGCACTGTGCGATGGCTTAGTCGTGGTGCTGACATTCGTTCTCTGTGGTACTGTTGGCCACAAGGCTAAGGTGTCAATGTTTGTGAAAATCTGGTGCAACTCACGTTTGCTGTCACTTTAACTGTCATTTTGTTGACACAACATTTTGCGTTTGCCGCTTTCATGATGATGACGACCGCGGTGTCTTCCCCTTCTCTTTGGTTCTTTCTTTCTGGTTGGTTGTTTTGTTTTTTTTGTAAAAGGATCACGCATTTGTCGGACGGCGGATAGGACGATGTGCTTTCGACAGAGTCGCTTTTGGTGCGACAGCAGAGACGCACACATTAATTACATTTTGCAATATATGGTCACACTCGTAAGAATATCACACAAAATAAATTGACATCCAGTGGAGTAGTGGAGTGGACTGACTGAATGATCGCTCAACAGTTAAACCTGCGATCAGAGTTATATTACAACTGGTGCTGTGCGGTGCGATGCGAATGGAGTGCAAGTGACGGCCGATTCGGCCGTTTGGGAAGACGAAGAATTACTTACAAAAAAAGCGTGCAAAACGATTCTTGTTACACAAAGTGTTGACGACAATAAATGTCAACACTTGCAAGTGGCCAATTTATTTGTGTGATTTATTTGCCGCACCAAAGCGGCTACAGCCGCCTGATCACTGTGAAATGACGTTTTCTTTCTGTCGCACGGGCAGAAGGAAGTTGGAGAGTTAAACCATAAACGGTAACGGCCAAAAATCAAAGAGGAATATTATGTAACACCCTGTCGTGGTTATTTCCCCCCCAAAATCCCTGCCTATTTTGACAGCTATTTTAATTTGCATTTCTGCAAATGCCAACGGTTGGTCTGGTGGTCTCAAAAATTCGACTTTTTTCTAAATTTGCATATTGTGCTGTCTGCTTTTTTTTTTGTGTGGCACATTCAACGTAGTATGACGTTTTGGTTTAATTTGTATGCCCCGTTTGTCTGCGAGTGTGTGTTGTGTATAAGTGTGTCGATCTTAACCAACGGCGAATGGTGGTTTATAAAGTTGCCAATTTGTTTGGTTGCAGGTACAGTTCAAATCTGACCACTTAACTTATCAAAGAGTCAGCCAACCATAGAGATGACATTGAATTATAAAATAAACAACAACAAAAAGGTAAAGAAAAAATACAAACAATGTTCGTATTGTGCTATATGACGGGTCATTTTTTGTGGCGTAAAATTTACTACGCCTTATTAGAATGGAGTGTTTCCGTATTCTTTAGTTGGATGTGTGAAATAAGAAAATCTGAGTCAGAGGAAGGCGTATCTTTTCTACTGACACATAAATCGTAGATGATATAGTGCGTCATTAGCTGAACATTTCGTATAATTAGAAAACTCACAACTTACTTTTGGGTTAAATAATAAATCAATGGATTATAGTCGCCTGAGTCCGACCCCCACATGATCGTACCAACTTTAATTTTAATTTGGTTTTCTTTGAACTACGAAAACAAATGGTTTGGCTGCTCGTAACTCACAGCAGTTCCTACTAGTAATCTTTCTACAATTCAAATAAAAGGAATTATAAATAAATATAATTTCGGGAATCTAATTAAAAATAAGTGAAAGGGACCTTAAAGAAATTAAATGCAAGGAATTAAAAGTATTTCAATGTAAACGAGACGATCTCGACTCGTACCACAGTGGTAAATTCAGTAATTATAAATTAAATATTGTCTAATTTGAAATAACTGCCATAAATTTAAAAATTATTTCGAACTACAAAACGAGAGACTATGCTCTGAAAACCCGGCGCGAAATTTAACATAACTTTTAATAATAAAAAATTTAATTTATATTTCGGGAATCTAATTAAAAATAAGTGAAAGGGACCTTAAAGAAATTAAATGCAAGGAATTAAAAGTATTTCAATGTAAACGAGACCATCTCGACTCGTACCACAGTGGTAAATTATGCTCTGAAACCCCGTTATTTAACATAACTTTTAATAATAAAAAAATTAATTTATATTATTTTTTTTATAATTTAATGAAAAATATATAAACACAGCTTTTAGATTTATGACCGTAATTAGAAGTCTGTTAAGACAGAAACCGCCAGGTCAAGTCACTGCCAGAAACATGTAGTGAAAGGCCTCATTTAAAACATAAACTTAAACTCTTACTGATTTTAACCCTTAATAGCCTGACTTTTTTTTTTCAATGAACAAATTTTATATGTTGTATTTTAGCACCCTTAACAACGTTTGTTCTACGACTTTTCACAATTTTGAGTTTTTGACATTTTAGGGGAGGTTTTGTGTGTTGGTTCTTTGAAGACTTTTACACGAAAAACACAAACAAACAAAATTTATATTGCTAAAAAGATACTTACATGGTTTGAATCTAGTGCACAAATAATATAAATGAATTTTATTTGGTTCTTTTGGAGCAAAAGTTTTGATTTCAATCAATTTGAAAAAGCACGATTTGTTCACTTTTGTTGCTTTTGTGCGTTTTTCTGATAAACGTCAAAAATCAGGTGTTCAGCACCGAAAAGCATATGATTTTCTTTTCCGCTAGATGGCATACATTATAAAGAGAATATTTGCTGAATAAACATTGCGCAAAAAATGTAACAGTTTTGAAAAACAAGTCTCTAAAGTTGAGGTTCTTGAAGGGACCACCAGGCTATTAAGGGTTAAGTATTTAGTAGAAATGTACAAGCGGAAACATTGGGGAAAAAAACACCAGGTAGAGAGCAGCAGCTGTGGGCTTGTGGAAAGAATGTGATGCAAGAAATGTCTAAATTCTAAAGACTTCCGAAGGCTTCGCCGGAGCATGAAATCGAATTTATAAACTGTTGCTATGGAATCATTTCTGATTGAAAAGCTTATTGACAATTTGGAAAGAGACGCAAGTTAATACGGGCGGATTATCACCAAAGACGTTTTCTATGTACATTACAATGCTAGAACACAATCAAATGGGGTAAAATGTCTTTGGAAGTTTTCTCAGAGTTCGATTTTGACGTCGCACATAAAGGAAGCGTCCACACGTTTAAAAGATCTGGTTATTTTTCGACTACAGACCTAATATTTGTAAGTTCATTTGACAAGAGCGAAAATATACAGATGGTTCGCTCAGTAAATACATAGTAATTATTTTGTTTATATTTTTAATAAAAAGTCAAAAAGTCGACTTAAATTGACTTGTAAATCCAAAAAAAGTAGACTTTTGGTAACAACTGCAACGACGTCGAATAGGAAGAATCAGTGTAACATTTGCTATAACCATATAATCATACTCAACTCGACCTTTATCACAATGGGTCAATTTATATATTCCGAGTAAATCCGCTATCACTAGCGGCCAATCCCTCACCCTAACCTAATAATCTGTTCTCTATGTAATATTGCGGAATCTTTCAGATAATAAATACCATGGCTTTAAACATTGGGTCCCAATCAAGAGTACCACTTTCACAAACATTTTTTGTAGGTAACAGTTTGATAGCTGTTCATAAGGCGAGCTGATCTTAAAGTTTTCTATCTGAAAGTATGCCAACTACAAGTGAAGTGAGCAAGGCGCACATTATTGTGTATAATGTTTGAGAGTTGTTAATGTTCAGCCGATCCTAAAGAAACGCGTGCTTCAAATCTTTCAAATTACAATATTAAAATCTTAATATATATTTACCCTCGACACTGATTCACTGACTCTGTCACGCAGTACGTAGGAATTTAAATAGGCATTCTATAATAATTCTATAAATAATAACAATAAAAAAATAGTATTTTTTTTTTTGTACAGAAATTGTGTTTTCCCCAAATTTTTTTTTCCCAAAATTTTTTTTTTCAACAAAATTTTTTTTTTCAACAAAAATTTTTTTTTTCAGCAAACATTTTTTTTCTACAAAATTTTTTTTTCCACAAAAATTTTTTTTTTCAACAACATTTTTTTTTTTCAACAAAAATTTTTTTTTTCAACAAAAATTTTTTTTCAGCAAACATTTTTTTTCCACAAATTTTTTTTTTTCCAATTTTATTTTTTTTCGAAATTTTTTTTTACAAAATAGTTTTCTCAAAATATTTTTTTACAAAATTTTTAAAATTAAGTAACAAATACTTTCTCAAGCAAATTAACCGGTGCCATAGGCGCATTACAAGTTACTAGTATTAAATACCATCTGTTTACAAACTCTTCGTATGTGACATCCGCAAATTCAAGACAAACATCAACCAACACTACTCCATATTTCTTCCTACCAATACCCATATTTCCTAACTGTGTTAGCGGTGCATTGCATTTATAGGAGCCAAACCCGTAGTGTTAGTCTATGAAAAACTTGCGAAATACTGAAGAACATTTTTGAAGTAATAGAAAAATATGGAGTACATTCAATATGTGTAACAGAATTAACAATTGCTGTAGGTGACAACTCAAACAGTAACTCAATCGAGCAATCATTGAATATGATCAATCGTTCTCTATAGCAAACTTGCAAAACCTTTCATTAGATCACTTAAATCAACAAAATGCTTTTGGTCAATATGCCACCCACTCAAACTAACCTATGCCGCAAGTCCTTGCACAAGTGTGTGCCGACTGCTTTCATATGTCGTATACTTTCCACATTCATAAAAAAAAGACATGGGCTCTCTGGTAAGCGTTAACTATGTGTAAGCGTTACCTATGTGTAACCCATATCAAATGAGGAAACAATAAATGAAAGTTGTTTGGGTTGCATATCGGTATCGTTCGATAATTTGTTGCCTTTACAAGAGGAGAAAATGCTGGAGTCTTAAATTTCATACTAAATTAGGCGGTCACTTTAAACGATTTCCATTCACCCAAAGACAAGGCGAACCCGAAATCCAAAGAAAACACAGAAATGAAATCTATGAAATTCAAAGCAACAATCCAATAATTTCTATAATTTTGCAGAGTTAAGATAATAATGTGCAACACCAGCCACACGAACCAGCCACACTCGACAGTGGTTGGCGGGAGCAGTGAACGGAGAAGAGTAAGGCCAATTTTCACATGGCACAAAAGATGCCCCCTAACAAGCGTTATTTTGGGATGGACAGACAGTTCGTAGTTCGGCTACAACGCAAGAATAGGCAGAAGAGCAAAAAAAGAAAAATTGCACGCGTGAACTTAAGGGTTCATTGGCCAATTTTCACTTGATGTTACGAAACCAGTTGTCATGGTTGTTGCGGTTGTTGTTGCTGCCGCTGAGGTTGTCATAGCCCCGCCAGAAAAAAAAGGTTCCGCTGGATTCTGGAGTATTGGCGAATTGTCCTCCAGTAAGAGGATTATTTTATTTTTGTTTCTGTTCGCCTTGACTGTTGTGTGATGATCATGAGCACGATTTTTCGACGCTCATTGGGTGTCGTCATGAAGTGATCTTGTTCGCACATAAGGCAACATTCAACAGCCAGAACAACGCAAAAACAGCACAACTCTTTTGCTGGGCAACATTGTCCTCTTCGGACGGAGAGACAGGCAGACGGACGAACGAACGAACGGACAGACAGACAACATGGCAGTCACTCAACTAACGTTGGCTGGTAACCATGGACTGCTTAAAACTCCGTAGATAATTGTGAAAATGTACTGAAATTATTTGCTTAGATTCCAAAGTGCTCGTATGTCTGCATTGCTCCATGCTGGAAGTGGCAATGCCCTCGCTCATTCATTCTGCTCCATACCTACACCCACGTTTCTTACGCATTAAAGAAACACCTTCCCCCATTGGCGCTATCTTTCATATCTATTGCGCACCACCAAAACAACTACAGCAACAACGCGGGTGAAATAGTCCGAAAAAGAAAAACTATAAAAATTCTTAAGAATTTGAACGCAAAATGCTGCAGAATTGAGATCGTGGCTGCCTCTTGGAAAATTCGTGCCGTAAACATTTCAGTACCTTCTTTGGCGAGGCAACAACTTTATCACCACTCTTGCAACTATCGCCAATTGGTTCGCTTTATATATGATGATACTTGCCGCACTCATTTCACATCTCTCGGCATGTCTATCTGGGCAATGGTTGTTCCCTTTTCTTCTTTTTTTATTTATTCTTTATTTATGATCATTTCTCTTTTTTTTCGGTTTTAATTTTGAGTTCAATTTTTGTTTCGTTTCTGGTGAATTCCGGTGTGATGTAAGCGATAGACGCTGGTGTATTGAGTGCAGGATTGTGTTTGTCACAGAATATCATGTTTTAGTTGTGGTCCAATGTAGGTATGTGAATTGGAACGAAACATCAAAACTTCCCCTTATGTATAGAACACTTCCGCGCCACATGGCTGGCTTCGCAGTAGCCCATCGTTTCAATCCAACTTCCTAACACCTTGGTGACGGTTTCTGGCTCTATTTTACGTACGCCTTGCTCGATCCTTTACGGTACTCAACAAAAAAGGTCAAACGGCGTCAAATCCGGAGCTGTGATTAATTGACATCGGCGAGACAGCTTACAATACGATTAGCGAAAGTGGTGCGCCAAAGATCGCTGGTGGTGTGGAATGTGTGACCAAAGATTGCCAAGTACATGTCTTCAATCACCGGCGACAAGAAATGGTTTAGCATTAGAGTTTTTAATTTCAAGACTTTTTTTCAACACCCGTGTTTCCGGGACTTGACTTTCTATACAAAATGTAAAGAAAAAAATAGTCCGTAAAATCATACACAATATTTTCGGGTAGTATTTTATTACCGGGAATAATAATAATCCAGGGAATCGAGAAGTAAAAAATCGGAAAAATGTTCGGGTTTGAAACCTATTTACCTATTTATGTAGCGCTCCTCGGAGGTATGGACGAATGATGGGTTGTTCCAAGGATATATGATGCTCACTTTCTGTCAAGATTTAGAGCGCGAAAGGGCTGACGCTGTCAACATAAGATATAACTCAAAACGATATCATTAGATGGACCACCCTGTAAAGCCGCCGCCGACTCACTCTGTAAGGAACACATATTTATATTTTGGTCATTTAACTCTTAGATTTTTATTTTCTTCCTCTTGATGTACGTCTTGCATAACTAAACTGTCCATGTTATTTTTCTTCGTTGACAATGGATTTGATGAACTCAATTGTACGTGTTTTGAGTGGGATCATTCTAGGGAATTCATCGGTTTTCTGGAAAGTTCGTGTCCACCATTGGGAGTTCTATTGTTGCACCACTGCACTTGGTGAACAGTCCATTGATTTGACCATGCTTGATTTGACTTTTCGTGGAGGCAGATGCTCTAGGCATGAATTCAGATATGCTTCATGTAGGGTTTCCGTAAGAGGTTCCTCTGAATTTTCCAGGTCTTGTAAGTTTGCTGAGCCACTGGGTTGCGTCAAACTAAGATTCTACATGATTATTTAATATTCGATAATAGCTCTATGTGGTCTACTCTACCATCTAATTCGGTGTGACCCCATACAACCTCAACTGCAGCCTTTGTTCCAATTCTGTTTACAGCTTACACAGCAAATTAACCTGCGCCATGTACTGCTAGAGTGATCTTGGAAAATGTACGACGATGGGTAAAAAGATCATGACGATATTGGTGATGACGATGAGAAGAACAGTCATCGTACGTGGGACGTGTTGCAATGTCATGCGGTCGATGATCACGCGGTTCATGCGTTTTCAAAAATTGTGTAACACATATTGTTCGATCGGCTCACCACAGTCCAGACCTCAAACTCTGGCCGGGCTAAAGTAGCGCAGGTATATTTTATGTGGTCTAGGTTGGAAAGTAATCTTATAAATTCTCTTATTTTTGTTGTTGGTAGTTAACTTAACTTCTTTTCCGTTTCAGCGTTTTTTGATATCTTTGGATCTACACCTTTTTCTAATTTAGTTAAGTTTCGTTTCGTTGGGGATTTCGGTATTGTTGTTCGAGATTTTGGTGTTTTAAACTTAATGTTTTCTTTCGGCCAATGATGCTGCTATTCAATGCTGGTTTTCCCTAGCCCCTTCACTGATGTTGTTATTTTGCACCAATTTTTAAAGCAATTTTTTATTATGCGCTTTTCCACTCACTTCCATACTCGTTGTGCACGGACTGCTGCTCTGCCTTCTTCCTCTAACAGTTTAGCGTTTATTTCATTTGGAAAAGTCGTGATTTATTTTAGTTCATCTCTGTGGCAATTTTCCGTCCATCTCCGCTTTTATGTGTGTGTATGGTTTTTGTTGTTGTTGCGGTGGAGTTGGTCATTTGACTAGTGTTTTATGGGGGGGGAGGTGTGGTGGAAGGAGCCAAGTACCTGGTCGGTGCTTGGTGAGTGAGGGCCATGTGAACGTTTAAATTAAAGTGCAGTTTTTCACGCCACAACACGCAATTGTAATGCAGCTAGTTTTTGTTTTCGTTTTTTTTTTGAGCCACAGAATAATCTTGAGAACATTTCGTTAAGTGATCTAATTTGTATGGTCAGGTATTATGGTCGTTATGCAGTTACCCGTAATACCTGTATGAGAAAATATTTTCCAATTCGATTTGAACCGAACGCTCGCATCAATTGGTGTTATGTCTAACATGGTGTAGAAAGATTTGATCGCGCTAGCAAAGAAGGTAATACTCGTTTTTTTATTTTATAATTTTGTATCAATAAATGGGTGTCACGGAAGCTAAATATCGTAAAATAACGATAAATGAATCTCAAAATGTCCATTGACTCATTGTAGGCTTAAATCGTTAGTAAGTGTTCGTTTGGAGAGGGATTTTTTGGAGATTTTTATTTACAAAAAAGTAATTTCGTAGATGTCCGTGGTATGGCAGGTAGTGTCTGCGATTATCACACAACAAATCCAGGTTCGCATCCCGGTAAGAACATTATTAATGCCGGCGACATTACGAGTAAGAGAATAATCACTAAGTCGGTAGGCCCCAGTTAATAAGTCTAAAAAATATATGGTGCACAGCTTAGTCGTTTGTAAGTAAGTAAGTAGTAAGTAAGTAATTTTCATAATTGAACCGAAAATATTTATAAATCAACACTAGTTAAACATTCGCAGTAATCCACACTAATGTGTGTATGCCTATTCGTGATGGGTCTTGGGTGACGTCTTCGAGGTAAATCTTGAATTTAGAGTGTCTACTGTGTTGGCCGAACGAAACCTATGAACACTGTGGCATAGATGTGGATGTTGTGATTGATATAAGTGGACCATTATTAAGAACTAGTAAGTTGTAATGCGCCTATGGCGCCCGTTGAAATATGGAAAAAAAAAATTGTAGAAAAAAAAAATTTTTGTGGAAAAAAAAAATTTTGTTGAAAAAAAAATTTTGTGGGAAAAAAAAACAATTTTGTTGGAAAAAAAAAAATGGAAAAAAACATATTGTAAAAAAAAAAAAAATTGTAAAAAAAAATTTGGAAAAAAAAAAAATTTGGGGAAAACACAATTTCTGTACAAAAAAAAAATAATATTTTTATACCCTCACCCTACGGGTAGGAGGGTATATATCATTTTATACGGCTCAAAAATGTAACACCTAGAAATATTCACATTAGAGCCCAAGTGTCTTTGAACGAAATTCGATTCATGACTTTCTGAATCGTTTGAGCCATGTCCGTCTGTCCGTCCGTCTGTCCGTCTGTCTGTCCTGCTGGTACGCACGATAACTTTCGAAAGAGTTAAACAATCGCTCTGAAATTTGGCATGGGTTAATATTTTCAAAACTGCTTATGGGATTGCATATGGGCTATATGGCCACACCCCTTCGGGTACCTCCCATACAAATCTGCTATTTCGCCCACTTTAGTAATCGTGTAATAATATCAATATGCCCACTCCGATCTTGGCAAAAATCCGTATTTAGTAAAAGTATAACTGAACAAAGTTTCTGACAAAAACTTGGAAGTCTGGCAACTCCCCTTCTGGTACCTCCCATACAAATGTACCATCCCGCCTACCTTAGAAATCGTGTAGTAACACCAATATGACCAACGCGATCTTGCCCAAATTCTGTATTTAGTAAATCTATAGCTAGACAAAGTTTTGGACAAAAACTTGGAAGTCTGGCAACTCCCCTTCTGGTACCTCCCATACAAATGTACCATCCCGCCCCTGATAAACCGTCTAAAACTATCAGTATGGCCAACGCTATCTTGCCCAAATTTTGAATTTAGTAAAGCTATAGCTAGACAAAATTTTGGACAAAAACTTGGAAGTCTGGCAACTCCCCTTCGGGTACCTCCCATACAAATGTACCATCCCGCCCTGATAAACCGTCTAATACTATCAGTATGACCAACGCTATCTTGCCCAAATTTTGTATTTACTAAAGTTATAGCTAGACAAATTTTTTGACAAAAACTTAGAAGTCTGGCAACTCCCCTTCTGGTACCTCCCATACAAATGTACCATCCCGCCTACCTTAGAAATCGTGTAGTAACACCAATATGACCAACGAGATCTTGCCCAAATTCTATATTTAGTAAATCTATAGCTAGACAAAGTTTTGGACAAAAACTTGGAAGTCTGGCAACTCCCCTTCTGGTACCTCCCATACAAATGTACCATCCCGCCCTTGATAAACCCTCTAATACTATCAGTATAACCAACGCTATCTTGCCCAAATTTTGTATTTACTAAAGTTATAGCTAGACAAAATTTTTAACAAAAACTTGGAAGTCTGGCAACTCCCCTTCTGGTTCCTCCCATACAAATGTACCATCCAATATTTTTCTATATCATTCGGTATTTTAGGTTGTTATTATGACTTTTCATCAGATGTTACGTCAAATGATGGTAGCTACGGTCACTTTTGACTTTCCGATACTTATGAGTATGAGACTTGTATGTTTTTACTGAGGGTGAGGGTATATATAAGTCGGTTTACCCGACTGCAACTTTTCCACTGGTTTTTATTATTATTATTTATAGAAAATTATAGAATGCCTATTTAAATTCCTACGTACTGCGTGACAGAGTCAGTGAATCAGTGTCGAGGGTAAATATATATTAAGATTTCGAGAATTCACGCAATATGAAACAGAAGAAAGACTACTTTACATATGTTCTAATAAATATTTATTGATGCCCAACTGGAAGTGACAGAGGTCTATGGAATTAGATTTTAAATGCGGCTGAAGACCTGTGGATAATGTGAATGTGCAGATTGACAACTCGTTGAACTTTCCTCGTAGTTAATTCGAAATCGACACGGTTTCTTTCAACTATCACCTTACAAGTAAACATTGTAGAATGAGAAGAAATATGGGTCATTTTTTTTTGTATTTTGAAATAAAGAAAGAAAACCTTCAAGCCCACAACAATCGTCGAACGTGCATATTCAACCTAGCTAGAAATCCATTGTGTAAATCGGGTCTAAGAAATCTTAGGAAGTTCCACATATAACAAATGTAATAATTTCACGGCAAAATCCCCCATATTCCAATATTAATCGTAATATATTTCAACTACCATAAAATGCAATTAGCGGCACTTCAATTAACAATTCACTCACTAATTGTGAATGACGTGCAAAGTGAAATGTCATTGCATCGTTACCGATACGAAACTCCTTCAAGTCGAAATTCTTGACATTTTCCTAAATGTGAATTGTCGTAGACATTTGCAACGAATATTTAAGTAATTACTTCCCATGACACATACGGTTGATACACTACGATTTACTGTTGCTGGATTTCCTCAGTAACGCGCTAATTTCGCTGGGGCCAACCTACAGCACATGCAACTTTAAAGATAATTAATATTTATTTCCCTTGTATTTCATAGTAATGTAGTAGATTGTGCAGACCTGTGTGTTCGTATGCAATCAGTAAAATCAAATATTTATTCTAGGCACACATTCATTGTTGAATAGACGGTGGCAGTCTTGAAATGTCATTCAAAATGTCATACAACATGACACTTTTTAATGTAAACCAACATCTAAACAAATAATTATAGTAAATGTTGGAGAAATTACGGCAATTAATTGAATTTAATTTGTGGGGATAGAGGAGAAATGCTGATGTCGGAAATTGTGGGAAATCGTTAAAAATTAAATTTTTGAGTTTCATTAAATTTGGAACGAAATTGCAATTGCACCAAGTTTTTGACCTATCGGATTTTAAAATTATGAGTAAAACAAAATTTACTTTAGTTGAGGTAAATCTGTCACCGGTTTATGTAAAACCGAACAATAAACTGATTGAAGCGGTTAGAAAGAGTCGTGAGTCGTATCGTCAACGGGCTTAGCATTCTAGATCCAGTCGAACCACTTTGAATGCATTTTAAAGGATGGTTTGTAATTTTCCTTTTAAAGTGGAAAAAATATTGTCGATAGATCACGTATAAAATACTGCCACACAGTCGTTTGAATGAGTAGTAGTTTGGAAAGAGTTGTAGGGAAAAATAATGAAAACTTATTAAAACATTTTTAGGGGTGGCCTTTCATATTTTTAAACTCTTGTCACTTTGGTGTTGATTTAAAAAAAAATTTAAAAATCAATTTATTAACAATTTACAAATTGATGCTTTTTTAATAAACAAATAAAATATTTGAGGCAAAGAAAATGTTGAAATACCAATATTCGTAGATTTGGTATCGATTTAAATGTAGATTTAATTTTTTGAAGAAGGGACTATTTGGGTAATTTTACTTTTTTTTTTGGAATTTTTCGACCACTTTTTTTTAAATTTTCCATTATTTGTTCTAATTGGTATTAAAAATAAAAAAAAAAAATCAACACCAAAACTTCGAAAATTTTCAAATTCCATTTTTATGATTTGAAATTTATGATGGAAAGTGGCATGAACACCTTTCCAACCATAACCATTTTCGTCGGCATACACACCTATAAAATGTCAGGTCAGTCGCTGGAATATATCTCTAAATATTTGATTTAAGGGATTTAAAAAAGAGCCACGCCCACCTTTCAAATACCACCTATTTTTTGCTGACCACCTCACGTTAATATTTGATGTACTCATACAAAATGTCCAGACACACGCCATCATAAAGCTTAAGATATATGAACGCAGACTTTTTTAGTTTATATGAAAGCTGCCGCACCCCCATTTCCAAGCCCGCCCATTTTTGCTCGACTGCACACGTTAACACTTAATGATCTCACACTGCTCTCATCTTAATAAAAAAAAAACGTTACACGGAAATATTTTTTGTTCGTGGAAAATTTCCATTCTCGTATTGACGTATCCATTTTTTGTTCAACCAAATGACTTCCAGCCTATGCCAGAATCATAAGAAGTTGCTTCCAAACTTAGCTTGTGAACAACTAGCCGGTTCTAAGTGATCTTCGGTGTTTTTTTTTTGTTGCTGTTGCCTATTCTTCACAGTAAGAAAAGTATAAAAGCCACGCCACCTTAGAACAGAAAAGAAGAGAAGAGAAAAAAAGCGAAATTAATTTCGTATTTAAATTAAGCATGTTTTATTACACGCAGCCATCATTTAAAATCACTGAAGCCGAACGAAACCACTCTTTTTTGTTTTTGGTATGTTTAGCTTTTCAACTTTTTCGTGTTTGTGCAAAAATTGCTTTAGCGTTGTGGAAGAGGAGCGAAACTTTCCCCTTATCCATGATGGGCATAGAGCATAACTGGAGTCCATGTGATCATAAGGGAAGACATACGTAAGAGTACATACGACGAGGTATCTGTGCGCGAGAGTTATTCCCCTTACGAGTATGTAAATGTACAGTATGAAGCGTTTATAGATTTATGTCGGGGCAAATTTGATTTTGCATGTTGCCGTCTTTGGTGTGGCTGGCAGAAAGTACGACGAGAAGAGGCTCATTTGTAAAGCATTTAATTGCCAGTTAAGCTGTATTTAATCCACACCAATCTTCAACACTATTCCCCACCGGAACCGGCAACGGCGGCAGCTGAGGCAACAACGGCGGCATTAATGGCCGCTGACAACATTGGCGAAGTCATCACCGCCATTATTCTCATCATTATAATTTCTCATACTGGTAGTTTCATTTTATTAATGCCCTGGTAAGGTGTTTGTTGTATTCCTGGCTAAGTTTTAAAAACATTTTTATGAGTTTCCACTCTTAAAATTGATACTTTTATGTATGAAAATGCTTTATACGAGGTGGGGGAAACATGTTACGGAACTCGCAAATTGCTGTTAATAATTCTCCGCCGAAAAAAAAAATAGAAGAAAACTATAATTTCTGCTTCAGCGAATGCATATGGGCTACAGGGGCACACTAAGATGGACGAATGGCTCTGTGAACTTCGCGAAGAGATTTTTTCAAAGTAAATTTCCACTATTTTGATGCGTTGTTCTGGCGTTAAACGGTTAATTGTGATTTGTCCAAACTTACTGAACTGAAATGTCAATACAGTTTGATATTAGTTCTCATGCAGCTTAAAAAACACTCTATATTAACATCGTGTTCTTTCCATCGCATTTCCTGGATGGCGATGATGTCAGCCTATATTCTTTGAGGACATTCACCCGTTGGACCGTAATACGTACGTGCTAGGTTTATTAAAAATTCGAGTAATATTTCAAAAATTCCTCAAATTCCAATTATAAACAAAATCCAAAGAACAGTAAACGATCGAAGTTGGCAAATAGGTGAAAAATGAATTCTACTTTCTTAAAAAAACACGATAATTGTATAAAAAAATATAAACGCAGCCGGTAGGATTCGAACCTACGCTCCCAGAGGGAATCTGATTTCGAGTCAGACGCCTTAACCACTCGGCCACGACTGCTTGTACAACTGACCTGACTAACATCCTGAGGGAGATACACACTTGAGAATATTATGAAAAAAAAAAATAACAAAATAACTTCCAAGAAGTTTCGAACTCGGCACGTTCTGGTTAAGAGCCAAAGACTCTATTCACTGCACCAAAAATGGTTATAACAGTACTTTGCTAATTGTAGCCTTTCCGTTTACTGACAACCACAAATATCGATTTGATTAAAAGTTGTGACGAAAGGGGTGACATTCCAATAATAATAATAATATGTAGAACTATTTAACAAAATTGCAAACTGAAGAAAATAGCAGTATTACCAATAACTACTTATTTAAGTAGTTATTGAGTAATGAGATATCAATTAGGGATGTAACGATGTTCTCTTTCGCATTCGCTTTCACAAAGTTTTATATTTCAGTATTCGCTTTCGCAAGAAATATATTTCATCAAGTAATTGAAGAGAGGCCAGTACATCCACCAAAAAGTCACTGTTTGGTGCGCTCTTTGGTCCGAAGGTGTGATTGGACCTTACTTCTTCGAAAACGACTGTCACCGTCAATTCGGAGCGTTATGGTCGTATGATAACCGACTTTTTCTTGCCTGCTATTGAAGAAACGACTTGGAGAATATGTGGTTTCAACAAGACGGTGCCACATGCCACACAACTCGAGCGAATATGACATTATTGCAAGAGACTGGCCACCAAGATCATGCGATTTGACACCATTAGACGTTTTTTGTTGGGCTGCGCGAAAGACCGTGTTTATGCAGATAAA
Source organism: Hydrotaea cyrtoneurina (assembly GCA_958296145.1). Taxonomy (NCBI): domain Eukaryota; kingdom Metazoa; phylum Arthropoda; class Insecta; order Diptera; family Muscidae; genus Hydrotaea; species Hydrotaea cyrtoneurina. Next base: position 58,079,209 of record OY282513.1, read on the forward strand.
CCTTTTACTCTTGAGCACTTAAGATCCAACATTCGCCAAGTTATGGCTGAGATACCGTCCAATATGTGCCTCAAAAGAATCAATGCTTGCAACACTTCGCGTGGTGATTATTTAAAAGATGATGAACAGAAATTTATGAAAAAATTTACTTTCAAATTTCTAATTTTCAAAAACCTCATTTTTTTAACCCAATTTCTCCCAAACTATTCGTTCACTCTAAGAAACGAATACATCGTTTTGATTAAATTAAGGTCCGCTATGCATGAGCAAAATTTCAACAAAATCTATTTTTTTGAAAAAAAATTAAAAAAAATGAGAATTTTGATGGGTTAACCCCTTTGTTTTTTTTTGGTAAAATTTTTTTTTTTGGATTTTTGAAATCTTTTCTACTTGTATGTGTTCTGCTTTCGAAATTATGTAGTTATAACGACATGTGTTTTTTATAACACAAGCCATTACAGATAAATGGGCAAAAAATACATTTTTAGAGTAGACCTTCGGATTCACAATAAATCCTGATAAAATGATCGTAGCATACAACTCTCAGTGGGTTAATAATAGTCTCAACGTATAGATTTCATTTGTTGTAGTTGTATTTGTTTTGGTATTTTCATTTATTACTGATTAATTATATAAATAGGTTCAAGGGACTTTCTAATCTCCAATTTTGAAAAAACCCATTTTCTGAACCCAATTTATCGCAAACTATTTGTTCAATCTAAGAAACGAATACATCGTTTTGATTAAATTTAGGTCCGCTATGCATGAGCAAAATTTCAACAAAATCTATTTTTTTCAAAAAAAAAATACAAAAAAATGAGAATTTTGATGGGTTAACCCCTTTGTTATTTTTTTGGTAAAATTTCTTTTTTTTGATTTTTGAAATCTTTTCTACTTGTATGTGTTCTGCTTTCGAAATTATGTATGTAGTTATAACCACATTTAGTTTTTTATAACACTAGCCATTACAGATTAATGGGCAAAAAATACATTTTTAGAGTAGACCTTCGGATTCACAATAAATCCTGAGAAAATGATCGTAGCATACAACTCTCAGTGGGTTAATAATAGTCTCAACGTATAGATTTCATTTGTTGTAGTTGTATTTGTTTTGGTATTTTCATTTATTACTGATTAATTATATAAATAGGTTCAAGGGACTTTCTAATCTCCAATTTTGAAAAAACCCATTTTCTGAACCCAATTTCTCGCAAACTATTTGTTCAATCTTAGAAACGAATACATCGTTTTGATTAAATTAAGGTCCGCTATGCATGAGCAAAATTTCAACAAAATCTATTTTTTTGAAAAAAATAAAAAAAAAATTAGATTTTTGATGGGTTAACCCCTTTGTTTTTTTTTTGGTCAAAATTTTTTTTTTTTGGAATTTCGAAATCTTTTGTAGTTCTATGTATTCTGCCTTCGAAATTATGTAGTTATAACGACATGTGTTTTTTATACCACTAGTCATTACAGATTAATGGCCAAAAAATAAATTTTTAGAGTAGACCTTCCGATTCAGAATAAATCCTGATAAAATGAGCATACAAAAAATGAAAATTTTGAAAAAAAAAATTTGTTTTTTTTTTGGTCAAACATTTTTTTTTTGTATTTTGAAAGCAAATGGTCATGTGTTCTTCCTTCGAAATGATGTAGTTGTAACCACATATAGTTTACATAACCTTACGCATTACAGATTAATGGCTAAAAATACAATTGCGCCATCGGATTCACAATAAATGCCGTGAAAGTGATTGTAGACTACATCTCTCAGTGGGTTATCATTATTCCTAAATTACTCCAGGTAGTCCTAGCTGTATGTTGGTACCACACTCGTTTCGATACCTTAGTCGGTTGCTGACAAATTAGACAGCTAGTTTCAAGGAACTTTCGAATCGCTAACTATGAGAAAACCCATTTTCTGAACCGAATTTCTGCCTAAATCGAAAACATCGTTTGGTTCAGATTAAAATCATCTAAGCATGAGCAAAATTTCAACAAAATCAATTTTTTTCCAAAAAATTTTCAAAATTTGAAAATTTTGTTTTTAAAAGCTTAAAAAAAATGCCGATGTAATCGACGCTATAACACGCGAACCATGTACAACTTCGACCTAAAGTAAACATTTTATTGCCCGCTAGAACCAGTAGAATGTATGTGATGTCAAAATTCGTACTGGGTCAACATTTTATGGAATTATCCTGCTATTAATTTAAGTTTTTAGGGTTTACCAGTAGTATTCCCATCTACGATCTTATCGTACGTAAATTCCCTCACCAACCTCATATGTAACATTCGTTTTCTGTTTTCAAAAGTTGACGGTTAAAACAAAACAAAATTATGCAAGTAAAAGCAACAAAAAATCACTGCAAAGCTTTTTATTAGCCACAAATTGTTCGTATTCTCTACTCTTTGCACTTTTAGCTTCAGTTGACTGACAAGAAGAGTAGTTCAGAGAATGTGTGTGTTCGTTTTTTTACTCAGCATTTTGATGGCTTAGAAGCGAAAAAAATTTAACGCCAACTTTTCTGTATAATTTAGCATAAAAAGTACTTTTTGTTCAGCTGCTAAATATTTACATCGCCATCAAGCAAACCATTCCAATCCATATCAACCAACCAAACATCCAACCATCCTCATCCAGCCAGCCATCCATCCAAACTGTTGGCCACTTCATATGACTCGAATACTTCTGGTTGTGGTTTTATTCCACTCACTTTTTTGGTTTGTACAAATCACGTGTCTTTCGTTTATCGGGGGAAATCTTCAAGATTTTGATATTTCTTAACTTTATTTGCTTAGTACGGGAGCAGTAGGAACTCCAGCGCATATCGTCAACACTCACAAAAAGGGGTACGATTTTTGTACTTTTGATTTTAATTTTTTTTTTCTTTTCCAACATTTTATTTTGAGTTAATTTGCTTACAAGCGTTTTGTCTACTTGTTCGTATTTATGGATTACAAAGTGGATGAATGCCATGGGCAAGGGATGGATGGGGAGTATACGTAACTACCGCCTATTTACCACTTACAGTGGAATAGACGGATACATCAAAACATTGAAGTCTTTGTAGGTTTTTTGTTGCAATTTCCCATAATATGGAATCGTAATGTAAAGTTTACTTTTGCGGTTAACCCTTTGGTGACAGAGTGTGCAAGTGCCAGGTGGCGGACGAATTTGTCTACCGCGGAGACATCATGGTGGTCAGCAAATATATGCGGCATTTTTCATAACGCAAAGATAAACAACCGAAGTGATTTGTGAATTTTTCCACCAAAACGGGAAACACTTTTTCTATGAGTGACGAAATGACATCCAGAAGTTTTAGAAGTTCTATGAAGGATGCAGAAAAAAAATGCGAATTCTCAAATAAAAATGCCCCAGAAAGAACAACAGAAAATCTCCTCTAAAAATTCAGAAATTTATGCAAAATAACTTAACTTACAATGAAATATCGGCACTCTGATGACAGTGGCGGCGAGGACCGGTCGCTCTTAAGTCGTGGGCATTCTATACAGTAAGTAATGGATATAAGGACATCTCTTATAAAAAAAAACCATATAAGAAAGTCTGGCAAAAACACCGTGTATTACTTTATTTTTAAAAATAATTGTTTATAAGAAATAATCGCATATAAGAAATGAGTAGTGTTTTTTTACATTCTTACATCCATTATCCACTGTATTGTCTTTATAAGCGAAAAACAAGTATTTCTACAATTTGGATTGCAGACGGCCTTAGTCTATTCGCAGAATTAGAAGTACTCTAGACGTCACTACGTCTGTCATATTTAGTCGTTCCTGTGTTGGAAAAATCCGCTTCTGATTTAAGACGACTTCCTCTAGACTGCCTTAGTTATTATTGTCTGTCTGAATAGCCTATAAACTTAAGTCGTCCCCAAAAATCAGAAGGACTACCGTTTTATCCGCGATCATGTCATCGTGCACAGTCCGCAGTGGGTTAAGATTTCTTTAGCTGAACTTTTTGCGTTGTTATTTTGTAGCTGAAATAAAATGAAAATTAATTCGTATTTAATTATTTCACTTATGTTTTAATTGTATGCAACTATAATGTAATCTTTGTGTTCGGATATGTTCTTTAAAGACAAACATGGCATTTCATATCATGGACACCATCATTGGCCACATCATCATCATCATCGTCGTCGTCGACGTTGTGCATCTGCAAATGTGAAATGTTCAGGTTTCGCGTCTTTCTTTTTGTTCTGAATGCGCGGCGTTTCTTTGCCACTTTCGTTCAAGTTTACGTCTCTGTCTCTCATTCAGCCAAACATAATTGTATTTTAAACACTAAAATTAAAATAATTTTGTATGGTTTTATGCCTTAAAAGTGGAAATTATTCAAATGTTGCGCTCTGTCGTCTGTCTCTCTCCCCTGCGGACTGGTAAGTGCAGAGTTGGTCGGCGGCAAAGTATGAAATTATCCCATTGCAAAATACTTACGTTTGTGCACCTTTTGTTTATTTTATGCGCATTATATATTATTCGGTGGTGAACATGATGTGGCATGACAATTGATAATTTTACTTTTTCTCTCATATGTTTAGTTTTATAGTACCAACAATTATAGCCATTTTGTGGATACAAATAATATTGTATGCCTAAGTATCCACGTAAGTATAAGAAGCGCATAATTCTTCAATCCATTTAAGATGGATCTTATCTCTCCATAAGCTGCGCAGCATGTAGCACTTACTGACAAAATGCGGCATTTATTAATAATCATAATTAATTAGCCCACAAAGAACATTAATTCAATTATGGGTTGAATATATTTAATGCTTACCTTAAGTGTAGTCTCTACTTCCAAAAATAAATATTCCTACGCCTAAAGGCAAAAGTTTTAAAAATATGAATAAAACAGTCGCATACTTGATGTTACTAATTTAAAGAGGTTTACTTGTGTAGCAAAGTACACATCTTGCCAGAACTCAATACTCCTGAAAAATGCATATTTTTGAAATAAGTTTCATTGTCATAGCAAACGGTGGCAGAAAATTCTATGAGCGAGTTGTTTGAAAGATAAAGGCCAAAAATCGACGACATGAGTTAACACTATGAGCGTCAGGTCGAATATATCAATAATCTACTAAAGTTTCTTAGTTAGCCAAATCGTGGAAAGTACCCATAAAAAACAGATCGATTCATACCATAATTTCATCGGCTATAAAGCTGTCTTCCACAAGTCGATAAGAGACAAATTATTTGAGACCATGTCTACGTATGAGATCCGATCCAAATGACTCTGACGAACACTAGATCCGCATTAAAAATATGAAGTGTCCTTTCCGAACAATTCACCACTCCAAGAGGTCATAGACTGGGAGCCAGCTTATCGTGCAACTAATTCAACATACTGATGGAGAAAAGATTGGAAAAAGCAGAAGTTAATAAAACAGGCACATTGAACATCCTCCGCGCATATGCGGATGTCATTGACATCGTCAGGAAGATTGAGCGAGATATAACTGGCGTTTTTTCCACAACCGAAAAGGCGTCGGGGAACATGTGTCTAATGGTAAACGAGGCAAGACCAAACTTATGCTATCAACTGCTAGGCAAACGTAGCGACGACAGAATCAAAATTCCACCATTAATAGAAATAATCATGTCAGCATCGAATTAAAGCGATGGTTCGTGCTGGGAAGTATATGCTACTTCGGGCTAAGCTGACAGTTTACGAACAGGGCTCTCATCTAAAATTATTGTTAACAACATGCTTATTCTCCATGTGCTTTTTTATGGTGCCGAAATATGGGCATCTGCGAAAGCAGATGAAGCTGTGCTGGGTGTTTTTGATAAAAGAAAATGCTTCGCAAAATGTATGGCCCAATCTGTGTTAACGAGGAGTATAGATGTCTAAACAACAGTGAGCTGTATGTGCTCTATCCCGACATCAACTTAGTTAAGCTCCTCAAAATTAAGCGATTGTGCTGTCTAAGCCATGCTGGTCGAATGAATACAAACGCTCCCGGCAGAATGGCGTTGGATGACAATGACCACGGAAAGCGCAGCTAGGGAAGACCGATACTCCGGCGGAAGGACCAAGTGGAAGAAGACATGCAAAGACGAACAGAAGAAAGCACCCACAAGACCAAAGTGATTGGAAACCATTTATTAAGCGGGCCAAGACCCACAGCGGATTGCAGAGCCATCATACGTAAGTGAGTAAGAAGTTCGTCCAGTCAAACTAATTTTTCTTGAGCCCATGACTTGTTCGGGCTCACGACTGTCTTGCTCGATATTCGCCTTTATTAAATTTTTGCATAACATTGGTTCTTCATGTACATCACAATAAACGTTTAACGGCGTCAAATCGCAGCTCCCAGATGGTCAATTTACTTCGCTTTGACGGCTGATAGAACTATTACCGAACATGGGGCGCAAAATCTGTGTGGCATGGCACACCATCCTGCTGAAACCAAAGTTCGTCCAGGTCTAAAAAATTCATAATCTGGCCTCTGTATATCTCACCGTTAAGCGAAATTTTGTTTACAGCCATATTTTCCATGAAAAATCCTTACCAAACTGTCATGCGTTGATTTCTCGACGATCAGAATTGCTTGGGATTAAGAGCGTTGGACAATTTTCTACGTCGTTTTTCGCGGTGAGGGCTCCATGTGTTTGCAATATTTCCGAAAGTGGTTCAAGCGATTCCGTACATTACACTTCTGGCTTTCTGGGCAATTTTTGAGCGGGTGGACCAATCAAATTGATGGACATTTGACAATGCTGAGGACGGAGGTGTTGGGATAACATTTCCCAAACACGCGAAGAAGATGTGTTCTAGTAAATATAGACCATTAGCTGCCCTCGATAGAGCTTAAGGCAGCTACGTTTATGCTGATGTCAAAGTAGATTGAAAAATAGGCACCAATCTGACAAACCCTTGGCCAATAACCATGACGCCAATTTTGCTGGAACAATGCAACTGAAAACGTTGCAAATTTCATGCGTAAAAATCGTTGTGGCATCAAAACCAAAAAACAACAAAAGGTTAATTTGACCCCATGATAAATTTGCAAAACGACGACAGACAGACAGACAACGTTAAGAAATGCAACAAGTACTTGTTGCCACATGCCACATTTAAATGCAACATGAAATTACACCAAAACACTTTGTCGCTGCAACAAGTTCGTATGGATGTAATTGCCGTTGTTATTGTCGTTGTCGTCGTTGTTGGGTTCCTTCAAACGACATTAACTTGTACAAGACGAACGCCTCGCCTTGGACGTTCTTCTCCTTTTTTGGTGCAACAAAGAAGGTGTCGTCATGGTGGTGTTCAGCTGTCTTTCTTTTTTCTTTTTGGTTGCTGGTTCTGTTTGTTTTGGTCGAAGCACTCGTACGGAAAGGTAACACTGGTGTACAAATACAAAAATTATGGCTCCAAATACAAGAACGACAAGCGCCAACAAAACGGTCAACAATGTCACCAAGTGCTGCAACGCGGCAACCTACAACCGCAGTCGGCACGGGGGACCGACCGACCGACTGCCACTGATGCAGCACCAACCACATCCACCTTCATCTTCCCCAAGCGAACGTAGGCACTCTAATATAAACTTGGGACGTGTTCATTGTTGGTGTTGCAGTCAAACTGGAAGAAGAAGAAGACGAGGCAGGTCTCAGTTGCGAAATGTTTGTCGCTAGTGCGCCTTAGTAGAATTACAAGGAATTCACTTGTTTTGCTGAAATTTTATTGCAACATCTTTTTGGGGGTAGCACGAAAATGTAATTTAAATTTAAATGTTTTCTACACGAAATTGTTGAGACATCTTTCTGTACTGGCCTGGCCTGGTCTGTTGATGGTCTGCAAGCTTGTTGGAGAGACATATTTTGCTGCTCATTTTCTCTGGTTTAATTTTTCGCTATTAGAAGAATGTTAAATGCTGGCAATGTTGTTTGTCTCTGCTGCCTTGCCATACGAAACAAGGAGTCATGTGTTATAGTGTGGTGACAATGACAAAACAAGTGGATAAGGTGGAGAAAGGTCATGTTGAAAGGTGGCATGATCTAATATTCGTGTATACGATTTGGAATGAAAATGTTGCTGTATACGAGTAGTAGATACTTATGCTACTTCAATGGATAATTTTAACTTGTACGGGTTATTGGACTCACGCAGAATACAATTGCTAGGTGGGAATATTTTCTGTATACCTAATCCAGACCCTATCCTGATGATTTTCTAGCACTTGCGTCTAATGAGTTTATTTTCCAGTTTGTGATACCAAAAATCTACATGTCTTCTTCTACTTGGTCCTTCCACCGGAGTCTCGGTCTTCACTGGCTGCGGTTCAATGAAAGTAATCATAATTTCTTAATCGAGAATACTTTCTATTGACATCTTTCCTCAATTGTTGGCGTTGAATTGCAAAAAAAGTCGCTCTAACTTAATAAGACGCCATTAGATATATTACACGATCGTAAATTATTGCTATAGTGACATTATCTTACATGAAAAAAGTTAAGATATCATCACAACTCTCTTATGATTATGAAAATGTTTAATGGCTTATGATGAATATCGTCAGTACTTCCTCCATCACGACTTATCACATTCATATCATATATACAATAATCCGTTTTGTTTTCATTGGCTTTCGTAATCAAATTTATTTACATTGTCAAACAAATGATTTCAACAATTTATCCTTCATATGTATGTGAAACCTCTGAAAAAGGAAGACAAGATAAAAACTTCAACAACTCAACGCATTTGTGGACCAAAAGCTCACACACGCCATGGATGGATGGCAGAGTCCGCTGGAAATATTAAGACATTTTCCAACATGCAGTCATAATGTTGTCCCCATAAGAGTGTAAGCCAGTTCTGGCGACCAACAACAGGAGGACGGAACGAACGCCAACAATATGTTGCCGGCCAAACGTGACATTAACAAATGTTAATCCATTAAGGCGCTGTCAATAGGAAAATATGTCAAAAACAAATTGATCAAGCAACGGAACGGAACGGCCGCAGTCACCGAACAAGGAACGACGAATGAAGAGAAACGCCAGACAGGCAGCAACTGAACTTAGCTCAGTCAACTTCATTGCAGCTACTGTGCCCCAGCTATTTATAAATACGACGAATGCGACGAGTTCAATTTTTTTTTTAAAAGAAAATCATGTTGTTGCTCTTAACGACACTGGATAACTGAGACAACACACACCGAAAACCTGTAAGATTAAAGATAGTTTTCCAAAGATATGGATATAATAGAGATACACTCACTCCATAGCACCATAAGCAATAGCCACTGGTGGTAATACACCGGAGACATACTCAGAAATCGTAACATGTTAATTAAGTTAGTGCTTGCAACCACAAACTCACCACGCACACACACACAAAAACTGGACGCAGTTGCAACAAATCAACTTAATCAACATTCATTAATTGTCAATGATGCACTGGTGCACTGTGGTTTTAATTGGAATGCGTGTGTGTGTTTTTGGAAAAATAACAGGGACAAGGTGAGGTATAGTTTTGACTCTTTGTACCAACCCGATGACGATTATAAGCATGATAAGTGGACCCGACTTCTGCTGGGGCACTCGGAATCCACACTGAAACGGAGCTCTACTCTTGATCCGTGTGACCAACACAACTGCCAGGCTAGTCCATTACTTGATTAGTATTGAGCCTAAGTTCAGAGAGGCTGGACTTTGCCGAGTTTATATTATTACTATTATTTAATTCCCGTAGTTCCTTGGAGAAACATACGGCTACAACAAACAAGTTAACATTTAATTTAGAGTCCCTCAGATTAAACTTGTCTCCTCTATTTATTAACAGGTTTTTCCTTTTTTACGCCTACCCTGTGTATTCCAGTCAAGCGCCATTCGAGTGATGTTGTCTGGGATCTGTAGCACAATTAAGATCAGGACTTCAAAGCTGTCTTAACTTGTATACGGACAATCTGATCAAACACTTTTTAAAGGTCCCTAAAAACCCAATCATCCAACGCCAATATTTCGCTGACTCATTGGTCTCACATTGGATAAATATTTGGATTGGAAGAAAATTTCGTCTCACTTCAGCAGTTGTCTGGGAGCTTCCTCAACGTGTGCCCAATCCAATAGTCGATATTAGATAAAGATAATGGAAATCTTTCAATGTTCAGAACAAGTTAAGTGTTTTTCGGTTTTTATGTTGTCGATTAGTTGATACCTTTATTGTTGTTGATCAGTTTTAAGATTATGAATAAATAATCCATTATAAAACAATGTGCACCTGTTGCCAGCTGATCAGTAGCTTTCGCCTCAAGCTTATTACATGGCTCAACTTTAGTGATTAACGCACAAGCCAAACACCATAGTTGTGGAATTGAAAAGGAGACGGAATTGAAAACGATTCAAACTGTGTTTGGCTCGTGTTGCCAATAAAATGCGTTCGGACCACAAATGTCAAAACGGCATTTAATTACACCGAAAACCCACCAAAAACAACAACCAAAGACATAGAAAACAGTTGTGAATTTAAAGACGTCGCTAAATCACAAGCCAGCGATCTTGTGGTGACTGGTGTGTTGCTGCAGTGGGTATAAGTGTTTTGGCGTTGTCGTTCCAGCCCCCAAGTCAGCTGTGGGTATGTGCATGGTACACCATGCTGATGTTGTTTGTACTGGTTCGCATTGTACGGCCGTTTTTCTATTCATGCCAACTAATCCGCAACCGATTTATGCACCATTAAACAAATCACTTGTACTTAATCACAACAACTGCTAACACCGAAAGTACGGATATGTGAGTGAGTGTGTGTGTGTTTGTGTGCTATTAACTGGAATCACAAATATGGCCTAAAAGGCTTTAGCGTGAACCCACTCAAGTTCCTCTCGACTCGTAACTCGTACCACTCGTACACGCAATCACTCATTTAAACCACGCACCGCTAGCACAACTCAATACGAGGACAAACCAATTCATATACCTTCCTTCAGCCAGGCGAAAATTTCCATTTACTGCCGGGTTATGTGCAGCAGCAGCAGCATGAACAGCGCGATAGAAAATTAAACGCATTTAGGAAAACGTATGTCACTGTTCATCGATACACGAATAGTTATGCAGGGCTGTTGAGCTTTACAGGCCAAGCTAAAAGGGGGCCCCCCATAAATAGTCTTCAGATTTATATTCAATTAGAACAGACAAGAAATTGATCATAACTTTTTGAATCTGCTTGTAGTGTTTGGCTTCTCCTGTGAAGTTATAAAAATGCTTGTAAGTCATTTTGGATTTCTGTTCACGATATAGATTTATAACAATTAAAATTATAATAAACTCAAATATAAAAGGCACTAGCATCAATGGCTACCGGCCTAGAGGAATTTGTGTTCTACTGTCCATGCATATTTGCGTGATCCATTTAGATTGGGTCTCAGATTTCGCTTGATAAAAACTATCACTACATGTATCTTATTCTGCTGATGATTGCAGATTGGTGTAATGTTCGGTGCAAAACGGTGACCAAAAACAGAGTTCTAGTGAACTGCTAACAAGTCCAGAGGGATTTTATGATTGAGAATGTGAAGTGTCCCATAAGTCAAAACTACTGCCAACCAGTCTACGAATCAGCCAACTCGTTAACTCCTCGAAGGTTTGGATCATACCCTACCGGTTGCTGGTTGGGGAAGGAATCTGCGATGGACAAGCTGAATAGGTTAGGTTCGGTTGAATGAGTGGGAAGATTGGAAAATTTATGGAGAGCATAATGGAGAGAATACACATCTGACTTTCCCAAAATTCCTGAAGACTTGGACAGTGCAAAATGTCCTAGTGATTCTTCCTCTACAGCGTCATGTCGTTATGTCTGATTATAAACAGCAACATATCTTACAAGTTCTGATAATATCCCACCGTCGTCTCGTTGCCACGATTGCCTTTTCGTCAATACATAATTCATCCGTATGCCAGTGATTTCCGACACGCCCACCGATTTGGAGACCTTCCTAGCACACAGGAATACAGTCTAGAATATTGCTATGGACATTTTTGTTTGTTTCTCCCGAGATGAACATCAAGGGGCGGGATGTCGAATATTTGACTTTGATTAGGTTGGAGCCATATGTGAGTATGGGTCTGACGATCGCTATGCACATCCGGTGTATCATTTTCGGTTGTAGTAGAATAGTTTAACAAAATTAAGATCAGGACGTCAAAGCTGTCTTAGATGGAACTTCCCAAGGTAATACCGCATGCTTAATCACCCCTGGAGATACAGAAATGATATGTTTGAGGGATATTACTTGCAGTACCTCAGCCAAAAACAAAACAAATAAAAACCATTCACAATTCGGTCATCAACAATTTTTCTTTTACTGCGTAAGTACTTTAGTAAAATTTCATTTCATATACAAATTTAGAATACAGGTGCCATATAGGAGACATATACGACTCCGGATATCTCACTGCCATTTACCAATAACCTAGAAAAAAGACGAGTAGTCATTTGGATTTGGCTTGAAACTCTGGATTCCGATCAGTTCTACAATGTGATGTCTTGCATAGGCCAATGATTTGAGAGAAGTTCCCCCTCACTGGGTTTGTTAAGGGAATCATATAGACCCATTACTAGACAGGCCCTCAATAGAGGCGGATACGATCACAGCCACCGATATCAAGTGGCCGTTTTTCCTCGATATGCTGCAAGGTGCAAATTGGTATTAAATGAAAAATCATTGTAAAACCTCTGCCACCACGTTATTGTTGTTGTCTCTGCTAGATTTCCTTAAACTGTGGCACGATTTATTTTAAGTGCAACTCATTAATCGCAATCGACACACAACTTGGAACAACCACTTGGAACTCTAAAGACCAACAGCCTCCATATACGGTACAGCCAACGACTGCAAAGTGGCGCAGGAGGAATGGGTGCGATGAGGCATATGCATAAGAAAGAATATCGAGAAAAGTGCGAAACACTTGTTGGTGAAGTCAAGTGGCAAGTAGTCAATACAATCGCCTCTTAATATCCAGCGACGATGCAACAACGGCTTAATTCGGTTTACGCAGCAGCTTAACCGCATACAATGTATGACGAGTACTCGTCGTTCATAGCTTAGCCTTAGCGCGAACAATTCGTGCTAAGGGTTTGGCGGTGATGGTGTTGTCGTTATCGCAACGACAATTGTTGTTCCTCTTCTTCTTTACGGCAAAAATATATGGTTGTCATTATCATGGCTTTGAGTGGTTACGCCTTTTGTCATTTGTTTTCTATGGAGGCATTTGCTCTTCTTTTACCGGAGCGTAATTCTTGTTCCCGTTGAAAATTCGGAAGAAAAGTTTAGTCAGCAGCACATTTGAATCTAATAATAACACATGTATAGCGATTTGAGAATGGAGATTGAAAATGGCTTAGGGAGGAATAGACGTAAAAGTTTAAACCCTCAGCAGGATAATTAAAACATCAACTTAAATGAGATCAAATTTATAAACGGTGTATGGATAGTTGAAGATTATCCTGGAGATAATATTGAAATACATAGTTAGTCATCTAAATGCATTTCGAAAAACCAATTGTGTTAAATTTGTCGTTAGTTTGTAGTACGAACTGCAATAATACATAAAAAGAACGTATGTTTCCTAGTCAGAATTGAGATTTGAGGAAAAAGAACAATTGTAAAAATTAATTGTAATGAAATTTGATAGCACCATCATCCCAAATATTAACAAACATTTTAACGATTCTAATATGGAACAAAACATAAGTTCAAGAAGTGTCGCAAGCTATACATTATACATTATATTTATTTTTGTGATTTTCACTATGACTCTGGTCAATTATTGGATTACTCTGGTCCATAGATTAGACCGACAAGGGTTGAACCAAAAACGCCCTGTGGTATTAGAAATCGAGGAAATCAAACAAAATGTGGGGCTTCCAACAGAATAATTCCAATATTCCATAAATGGAAATATTTGCTGTAGTTACCACAATATAATTGGCAAGTTTCGCTTTACGATTCGATAAATTGTGTTTCAAAATGGAATATTCTGAAAAATAAAAACAAAATTTTTCTCATTAAAGATATTGTTTTAATGTCTCTAGCAAAACGTAAGGCTACCCGAACGAACAGTCAAGAGATTATGGGTCGCTTATCTATGCGAAAGTGAGTAACTGGCTTTCATTAGCACAGAGTTCATTTTAAAAAAATAATAATTATATTATAAAGGGTTATCCATTTTGCTTTTTAAAAGTAAACGTAAATAAAACATATATACATTTTTTTTCATGATATTTCTGTTTTATTATAAAGTTTGAACGTTGACATTATGTGTGAAACACTACATCATTTAAATGACCACCACGCGAAGTGTTGCAAGCATTGATTATTTTGAGGTAATTTTGGACCACTTTTTGGCACATACTGCCCATCTCAGCCATAACTTGACGAATGTTGGTTCTTAATTGCTCAAGAGTTAATGGTTTATCTGCAAAAAAAAACGGTATTTCGAGTAGCCCCGCAAAAAAGTCAAAGTGGTGTCAAATCGCATGATCTTGGTGGCCAGTTGGTGTCGCCACGACGAGAAATTTCGCGGCCAGGAAATGTCTCTTGCAATATAGCCATATTCGCTCGAGTTGTGTGGTATATGGCACCGTCTTGTTGAAACCACATGTTCTCCAAGTCGCATTCTTCAATAGCAGGCAAAAAAAAATCGGTAATCATACGACCATAACGCTCCGAATTGACGGTGACAGTCGGTCCTTCGTGGTTTTCGAAGAAGTTAGGTCCAATCACACCTTCGGACCAAAGAGCGCACAAAACATTGACTTTTTGTGGATGTAATGGCCTCTCTTCAATTACTTGAGGATTCTCAGAACCCCAAATACGACAATTTTGTTTATTAACATACCCACCGAGCGAGAAATGGGCTTCATAACCATAAACCACAATCTCCTCTTAAAGCACGATATGTGGCTGTGCCAGAATCACCATTTTTGTAGTAGGTTTTAATAATTTTTACGCGTTGTGCGGTAGTTAAGCGATTAATTTTCGTCAATGTCAGACTTCCATTTAAAAAAAAAGTTGGTTTAACACCTTAGTTTGACAGATGTCGAATTCCAGCCCTATATTTTGAAACCACGAAATGGATAACCTTATATTTGCAAAATGGTTGACAACCTTGAAACCTTGTTCCTTTTGTTATTTTAAATATCACCTTTTGATGTGAGTAGAAAATTTTGTTCCTAATGTCACAATCCAAAAAAGGTTTTAAAACAAAAAATATAAAAAATAATTTCCCCTAAAATCGAAAAATAAAAAAGTCAACCTGGAAAACTTTCTAATGCGGACCTCACATGTTACAACTGTTTGTACAACTGAGTTGAACTATCAAATTGGTCGTTCTCCTCGCACGCTTCAACTTTTCAACCAACAATTTATCCAATTTCAATTACAAATATTTTTCGAAGCGTCAACATGAACGTGTATTTTTTTTAATTCATATATTTTTGTTTCAATTATTTGATTTGTATACTTTGAAGTCACCAAATGAGGCATATTTTTATATTTCTCAATAAAATCAATCACTTTTTCCATTCATATTTTTTACAAAATTCGAAAATGTTTACTAGATCAAAAGTTACAGATGTTTAGTCAATGACACATGATTCTGGACCACTGTGCGTCGCCTGAGCATCGCCCTGGAGCTGATTAATGGCATCAACGACGATACCTACCTGTTAAATTAGGTCAACGATGTTACCGATTTGCTCTATAGTGGCAAAACTAGTACTGCTACAACCTATCAGCAATATTGGCATTGATTACCGAAGACACTAACGTCAGGCGCATTACTCTGTAATGTCCTATATGTGTATTGCTGTATAAGATTATAAAAGACTGGTCCATTAAAAAAGTAATGCAGGTAAGACCTCGAAGTAATGTAAAGGCAGAAATTACAAAAAAAAAACTGCATTCCGTTCTGATTGAAGTAATCATGGACTCTGCTTAGCGTAATACAGAAGTCAAACAAACTTCTAAAACTACTTTACGCACCCATTTAATGTAGTCCAAGGTTATAAGTAGTTTTGACAACAAAAGAAAATAAAATGATTACGATTGGAAACATTCTTTGTCAAAATATACCAACACAAACAAATTATTCTTTTAAAAAAATAAAAAAAAAAGTGTGCGTCGGCCGGGAATCGAACCCGGATCAACTGCTTGGAAGGCAACTATGCTGACCATTACACCACCGACGCCCCTGTTCAACCCTTCTTCTAAAGATTATGTTTAACTGATGTTCCCCTCTCTTTTTCAACCCCAACACGAGGCTTAATGATTTTAAATGTTGCTTATTTGAACAAATGTTTTCTAGTTTTTAGTATTTTATTGATATTGTTGTTGTTGTGAAGACTATGTTCTGGCGTGTGAGTTATGGCATAAATTCCCGTTCCCAACTACGTAACAATGCGCACACCCAAGTGTTCTAGAGAATAATAGTCGTGTTTTTATTAAGTACAACACGAAAGCCCTGATAACGAAAGCATTCATTAATGCTGTGTCTTATCGCTATACCGTTTATTACCGTACGATGTGGAGTATTAATGATTATATTCATTATCCAAATTAAAAAGTAATCGAATCTGCTGTGTTGAAGTTAATATGACCATATCAATAGTTTAACATACAACGATTTTAGATTTTTGTTTTATAATAAAGCAAAGCCTATGTCAAAAGGTATTTTTTAAAAAAAAAAACGCAAATCTCATCTTAAAACCAAATATCTCCGTAGGTTTTTATTCTGAAGTGGTCTCAATTCAGCTCTACGGAAAAAAATGACGGAACGTCGTTCCCATTAATGAACAGGAAATTCGTTTACATTTTCCATTTACGAGAATTAGAATTTGTCCATTCTTGTCATCTACTCGAAATGGAAACGAAAAGAAAAAAATGATTTGACATTTTAAAACAAACAGGTCTATAGATACGGACATTCGGGATTTCATAGGTACATGTACACCGGATTACATACATTGTGAGTTTACACTTGATGTCATTTGATGTAACATTGAACATTAGAGAAATTCCCCAACTATAGTCGACTGCAAGCAAATACAACGAACGACACATCTCCACCAAGAAGGACATTTGAGATGGCGAAGACAAGTGTTTCAGTTAGGGGGGAAAAAAAATAAAAAATACAGAAAACAAAAGAAGAAAAAAAACTGATCATGAAATGCCTGCAAACTTTACATGACCCCTTTTCTCTTGTTTGAGCTGGGTAAACATCTTCCCTAATATGCGCTGTGCCGAGGGAGTCCAAACCGAATGGAAGAAGGAATGATAGAGAAACGGCAGCAGCGGCATCATCATCATCATCGTGGATAAAGCAAACGAGAGTCGCCATGTGGTGGACATCTTTGCACAGTGTAATGAACAAATGAAAATTAGATAATGTAAATAGTAGTACAACACAAGATTTCTAAAAGACGACACTTTTTTTTTCCCCGAAATACATACATAGTAAATGTAGCATTGCGATGTAATGTGTGTATAAAATTTACTGAGGCACAGCCAAAGAAAAATGTGTGTTCAACGAATGTCAAACATTCACGGTCACCGTTTGAAATTGTAGCTGGAAACGCTATGTCGCTACACAAAATGATAAACTATTTTTTGTGGCCGGAAATTTAAGACGTGAACTTAAACCATGATTTGGCCACCTCGGATTTGCGATGTGACACCATTAGCCTTTTTTGTGGGTTGCCGTGAAGGAAAGATTGTTATACGAACAATCTATTAACATTTCAACCCCTTAAGGCAAGTATCGAGCAAACCGTTTGTGGGGGCGGTAGGAAAATGGACACCATGAAAATAAATGCGCCCAACAGTGAAACGAAGCAGGACCCCAAATGTAGAATAAAAATGAGCACAGTGAATTGAAAGTGTCTAATGACAATAGACCACAAAAGGAGTAGATTTAGGGAAACAAAAAACGGAGACATTTAAAAAAAAATCGTGAAATTTTTGTGAGAAATTGATCAAATTGTTTTTCTTTATTAATCTATACAGGACATTATGGGAAAACATAATGTTTGTTTGCTGACAGAGAGTAAAAATTTGACTAAAATGTATTATAACACCTCTTCCCCGCCACACAATGTGACAAAACTATTTGAGACTCATTGTCATACAAAAACAAATTTTTAACAACATCTATACTATGTTACTAAACTGCAGTTGTTCCAAAATATGTATTCGAGTGGACCATCAAAACTTCTCAAAAATGGTACGTTTAAGGAAATTCACAACAACACACAATTCGTAATTTATATTTGAAATTTTCCTTAAATAATGTTTGTGATAAACATTCTGAACGTCTGTCTTAGATGTTCCTTAAATTGTGGTAGAACACATGACTCATCGCCCGCCTCCCTACAACGCCAACTATCTATGCAACTAATACATGCACTGGTATTTTCGAACGCACTACATTTCTGTATACAATTCAACTCCACGATTTATTCGCACTTGTTTCCAAATGATTTCTCTTTGGGCGTAATGGCAGATACATGTAAAATGTTTCATCACCACCATCATGTCGTTTGACACTAACACTTTGGTTGCCTGTTTCAGACTTGACAAACATTGACGACAACAACAACTATCCGAAAGAGATAAACAGCAATTAGAAGACTCTTCAGTTCGGGCACTTCGATAGGGTTTGCAACCTGATGCCCATGGACATGGACGCCAAACATGGACACGGACACGGACATTAACATGCAATACCACCCCTCCCGTACCAAAACCAAAAAGAAAACTATTAATGGCACGAATTTTCTGTCTGTTAACACGAGGTGCTGGTACTTACATTAAATTACACCAAAAAAACAGGTGCCACCGTTGGTCGTCGACAGACGACACAGACAAAGAAAGGGCATTAAGAAATACCCCCGAAAAATTAAACGAAAGTCCAAAGATGTTTGCCTTAGCAGCAGCGCCCGGCAGCACGATCTTAGGAGTTGCCTTCATCGGGATGGCATTTATTCGCATGATTTTAATTAAATGGGCACCGTCGTTTACGGGTTATTAAATGTACAATGACAATTTATGCCGTTTTTTTTTCGGCGGTGGTTGGCATATTTGTTCACAGGATTGTCTTGCAACAATTTTAAATTATTGTCACTTTTTTGGGGTCAACATAAACATTAATACGACAACATGTCGTAAATTTGTGCAGGAGCGCAAGGAGCAGCGACGCGTGTCCTGTCTTCTGTAATATTTATGTAATTGCCTTACCAAGTTGACAGTGAATTTGTCAGTAAAAACCCGAACTTCAAGTAGGTGTGTGTAATAACAAAAATAAACCAGTTGTGAAAGACCGGAATTGCTGCGAATTTTATTAATGTCCATTGACACACGTTGTAAATCGGAAAGGGCATTTTCTGAGGTGGCCATATCAAAATCAGGATTTCCTGCTCGTTCTATTCTGAGACTTATGATTAATGTTGATCAGCAAAGGTTGAAGAACGATGAGCAGAGTCTGACAATTTAATTAGTTCGGCTGAAGGACGATAGTATTTTGTACTCGACCTCCAGAGAACTTGAACGATGGTCAAATAAATATTAATGACAGCCAATAAACTCATCAGCAAAAGAGTATATTGGGAGCACAGGCAGGCACAACAGGTCGTCAAACAAGGAAATAGATAAGGAGAGAAAACATTACATTGTGGCACTCCTGTCTACCTATGCAACTCGTATCTATAACAACTCCATCCATATTAACTCGTATAGAGCGATCACTCAGAAGACTCGATATAAATCGAGAGAAGTTATTTCCAACACCAAATGCAATAAGTTTCGATTTGAGTGAACCGAGCCAGAACCCATCGATCGCCTTGAAATATCCAAAGCCACGACCTTGCCTTTACCCTGCCGGTAAATAGCTCGAAAGGAACGCACTATTTTGGCCGAAGATCTCATCGAACGTAATTTTTTTAAGAAAACTTTTGGTAACGTTGCTTATGGATCCGGATATACATCTCAAATTGAAAAATTGGGCTGGAAAACAGGTGATTCCAACAGGACGGCGTAACTCCACACAGCTCGAGTGTCAAAGAATATTTTAAAGAATCTGGAAGATTGCGTAATGATGAGATCAGGGGTTTTTATAAGATACAGGTTATAAGACAGGTTATGAACAAATACAAAATTTCGTGAAAATAGCCCTGTTACACTGATTGGGCTACATTTTACGAAATTTTTTCATTCATGCGAGAAATTCTTGAACTTTCAGAGTTTTTTATTTGTTTATAACTCGTCATATTTTTTTAATTGGGCAGAACAGACAGCCCAATTTGAGACAGAAATTCTTGAATTCTGGTCTCTTGTCGCCTTCGTGACCACCATCTTCAATAAAACAAATATCCCACACTACGATTTTTGACAACGTATAGTTAAGTTCAGTAAATACGAATGGATAAAACGGTCCAATTTCTATACAGGGGACTAATCACAATATTTTCGTATCGAAATTGTTGATGCTTCGACTCGATCCGATAAAGAATTTTATTTATTTGTTACGTCGGATTGCAAATGTCGAAAGATGATAAAGAGAACAAAAACAATATGTTTGTTTTGAAAATAATGTTATGGTCTGAAGGAATAGATGCTAGTAGGTAGGATCCCTTAACATTCCATGAGGGAACAGAGGTCAAACTTGTCTCAAATCAGTGAACTGTGCACGATATAATTTGTGTACTTACTGACTAGGATCTACAGTTTAAAGGTGGCTTCAAACAGCTAGTTCTTTCCTAGAGAAGTTTTACACCGCATTGAGATTACTTTCTTACTCGTAAAGCCGCCAGCATTTACGGAAACGGCCTCCTAACAATATTGTGATGGTCTTACCAAGATACTAACCTGGATCTGTAGGAAGTAGACCACGAATATGCTTCTAGAGCGAAATGTCTGAAAATCGAGGCGAATTATTACATAATCCTCAAAATATTTGGCGGATCCCGAACACTAAGACATTTGTCATAGTTGCCATCATGAGAAACAAAACTAGCCTTCCAGCCATCCGCATGATACCAAGTGTTTGGTGGCGCCCTATCTTCAGGAATATTCGTAAATGTATTCTACTTTAATGTAAAACAAAAACTATTTTATCGCTACAAAACGACATAAATATAGCCATGATTGAATCGTAATATTACAAATAAATCTTCGTTAGCAAGGATTCCTCGTATTACATCGTACATAGACTTTAATTAAACTGAATAACAGAGAATAACCAAAGGAAGGACTCGTGCAGAAAGATTCAACATAGCAAAAGACTGAACAAATGTTTACAACGAAATTAGAAGGCTGGGTATTTCGTTACCTCTCCCTCGAAAAGAAAAAATACAAAAAACTTTACGGTTATTGTTAAACAAAGTTAACTACTAAAATACACTCAGAAAAAACCAAGAAGTGCTTGCTCCGGTCAACAAATTCCATTGCTGCACCCATAAATACCATCATGTTTAGCACCGTCTATTTGAGACGGTTTCATTTTATGCGAGCTGCGTTTGGTTTTTTGAAAATTAAACAAAAAACACAAAAAAATAATATTTAAATATTCCATTGACTTATTGTTCATATTTCACAAATGTTCTGAATGTCCAATTTTAGTAGTTTTCGGTCGGTATGTCACCGATAACACGAGTATGTTGTCGCTTATCTGTCATGTACTCAATTTAATTTAAAAAAATAAATAAATTAATGATCTTCGAATCTTTGTAACAACTGATTCGTTGCATTGTGTTTCGATTACGAAGTTGTGTTATTTTTAATTTTTTACTAAAAGACATAGAAAGTGTTTGGTAGGGACAAACTTTTGCTGAAATTGTTCAAGAATATCAGTTTTGTGCCACCTATCTTCTTAATATATATTTACCCTCGACACTGATTCACTGATACACTGATTCACTGACTCTGTCACGCAGTACGTAGGAATTTAAATAGGCATTCTATAATTCTATAAATAATAATAATAAAAAAAATAATATTTTTTTTTTGTACAGAAATTGTGTTTTCCAAAAATTTTTTTTTTTACAAAATTTTTTTTTCAACAAAAAATTTTTTTTTCCAACAAAATTTTTTTTTTCAAGAAAAATTTTTTTTTTCAACAAAATTTTTTTTTTTTCAAGAAAAAATATTTTTTTCAACAAAATTTTTTTTTTTCAACAAAATTTTTTTTTTAACAAAATTTTTTTTTTCCACAGAATTTTTTTTTTTCCAACAACATTTTTTTTCCATATTTCAACGGGCGCCATAGGCGCATTACAACTTACTAGTACAAAATAAGCTCTCAAAGACATGTTTACAAAAAAAAAGTATTTTCTTTCAGTGCACCTCAACCGATTTCAATTCATTCCATCATCCACACATTCATCTTGGCGAGTATGCAGCAAACATGGCCACATATCATATCTGTTTGTTTATGTCTATGGACGAGATGAAACTGCAAAACAAACAAAAAAAAAATGAAATTTACTGGTAACACTTAAAACAAATCAACATTTTTCAGAATGAAGACAAACAGATGAAGTTTTTGGTTTCCACTTATAAGGTGTGAGTGATATGTTTGCTGTTTCCTGATAAAGGAAATTGAATTTTTAATAAACTGAGCAGTTTCTTTTGTAACATTAGAAAATTCTAAATTCTGTTTTGACAGAATGAAAGTAAACCTTGGGCTTGTGAGATATCAAGTAATGGGCAGAACTGTGATGCTACACAAATTGAAATTTGGTTTTCTTGGAATGAAAATGTTGTAGTGGTTACGAATTTCCCTCAACTCCGAACGACACATTGCCATGAAATTGGGCATACATGTTGGCTTGATGTTAGAAATCGAAACCGGTGAAAAAGTAGCAGTCGGGTAAACCAAGTTATATACACCCTCACTCTCAGTAACAAGCTGTTACTGAGAGTGATGTTACTAAGAGGGTGTTACTAACAACATATAAGTCTCATAGTTATCTCGAAAGTTATTGTGCGTACCAGCAGGACAGACGGACAGGCGGACATGGCTCAAACGACTTAGAAAGTCATGAATCGAATTTGGTTCAAAGTCACCTGTGGTCCAGTGTGAATATTTATATTTGTTACACTTTTGGGTCGTATCAAATCCTATATATATACCCTCCTACCCGTAGGTTGAGGGTATACAAATTAAGCAAAATGTTTGATTTTAATCAAAACAATACTAGAATTCCTTAAAAAAAAAACAAATTCCCATTTGCAGTTGATTTTACAATTCTAGAGGGACGAAAATTGACAAAGACACAACAAACTCAGTCTCTAAAGTGGGAATTAGCTTAAAAAATGTTCAACTTCCGATTGCACTGGCGAAAAATCCATACTTCTTTGTTTAAATGAATCTACATTAAGTTATTTTTCAGAAAATGCTAATTTTTTTATGTTCAGAAAAAAATATATTTGATTAGTTGCTATTTTTGTTGATGGATATAAAGAAAACCACGAGTAAAAAAACAACATCTAAGCCACGTTAAACTTCTCTAAGAACGGTATTACCTGCTTAAAGTTGGCTGTACAACAGTACATCTTGATCAATGAGTATACAAATTATATCGTGGCACGACTTACTTAATTCACCGAAGTTTTACATCTCTTCCTGCTTGCCGTGTTGTGGAAAATACATACCGGCGTACTTATTTCCCTTTGAATATTTGTTATGGAATTGTAAATCGCAATAAATCAAATACTTTCCTACAGTCTTCTGTCTATATCCACAACAAAGTTTCTCTCCGTGTACTTGATTAAAATATTGTAAACAGTGTAAACAACTAAACTGTACTCGTATTTTCATATCAGAATACTCCAACCATGGGCAATTAATGTCATTTTCGCTTACAGCTGTAATAAGTAGACAATGCGATTTTGCTACACAACTGGCATTTATCACTGATGTAACTCCGCGATAAACCAAAAGCGATAACAAATGTGGAAACTGAAGTAACCAAACACGCATCCGATTCCACCCAGCCCAGAATCACACATATAAACTATGGTGTTCCACATTTTTTTTTTTTCTATTTTGAGTGTGAAAGAACGCACCGAAATAAATATTCATACGAATATGTTCGGCAAGATAGCACTGATAAGCTGAATTAATTAAATGGAAATGCAACCAACCACTCACTCATTGCATCCAAGTCGTCGTACCTATAAAATCCAACTGTTTTCCACCTACCGATGCATGTACGAGTATGTCCAACATTCTTGGTTCGGTAGATGTTCGTTGGCTTTATGGCGTCATAAAAATGTAAATATATTTGATTGTCTTACGCCTATAAATTATAAAGTAATTAAAAACTTGTTAATAAACCCTAATAAACGTAAACATCAACTCGATGTACGCTCCAGAAAGACACATAATCTGGAATAAAAAGCCACTGAATGGGCCAAGAGACGTGTTAACCAAATATTTTGTGTACGCATTACAACGCGAAAAGCGCATGAAGTGGCAAAAATCCTAGGTGTTAGAAGCATGAAATTATTCATTATTCATGCCTTAGGAAATGTGTGTTTGCAAGAAGAAGACCTGGATAATGGCAATGCGTTATGGAAGAGAAATGAGAATTACAAGTTGCACGCACTACAAATGAACCGGCCACAGTGGGGGCGTTCGTAAAATTTTAGGAAATAGATCTGCCATTTGGAATTGATTTATCCGATTCGAAAAAAATACACACCTACATGAAGTGTGTTCGAAATTAATTCCTGAAGATGGGCCCGAAGTTGGAAATTTTGACATTTTTATTTATAGTATATAGCGTACTATTTTACATGTGTTGTTAAGTCTTGTCAAAATAGGTTTACATTGTGGTTGTCTCTCCTAGAAGGCGAGAAGTTGAATTTTCAATGAAAAAAAAAATATTTTTTTCCTGTTTCAGTTAATTGGGTATAACTTGACTATTAAAAGTGCGATTTTTGTCAAGTAAAGAAAATTAGTTTGAAAACAGAATTTTTAAAAAAATTTGCTAAAGTCATAAGAATAATATTTTTGATGAGAATAGGAAAAACCCTATATATTCTATATTACTAAAAATAGATAAATTTGACGGAAAGATCTTCTAGGGTTACCCCATATACTTTTTCCCCAGTGCCCTTCCGAATTTGACCATTTCTTAAGCAAATTCCCAATTTGAACCATAATTTCTCGCATCACAAAGCAAAACTTTGCCAAAGTATAACCAGATTTTTTTGTGTCTATGTCTATGTTTAAAAATTTTAACTTATTAGCTCACTTATCTCCCCAGAATTGAGGAAACTATAGTACATATATTCACTAAAAAAAACAATTTTGAAAATTTGTCGTCGTTTTAGGAATTCTTGGACTTCATGTCAGTATGTCAATTAACAAAGATTACTTGACTATTGACTTTTTACATTTTCTAGGAAATTCAGAATGACATAAAAGAGTGTAAAAAATGTTTCAAAACTTTAAAAAATTCCATGAAATTGCAGGAGATGATGAAATTTTTAAGACAATAAGATTCTTGGCGTTTCAAAGTTAATGGTCATCAAACTATTGTATCCAGTGATTTGTTGATTGGTTTTTAATGTATGTTATCGAATTGCAGAAACTGCGTTCTCGATACACAAAGCATCGAATTGCTCGATATACATATATTGGCAGAAGTTTTTTTTTTTTTTTTTGAGAAACGAAGTTTTCATCTTGTGAACCCTTGCAGCTCATCTCTGGGTAGACACACAGGGTACATCTCCTGGACTTACGCTCGTACTCATTTCGGGTAGGCCTGCGTCGTATATAAGTGAGTTGATAAATGACTGATTTTTCCCCAAAAATTTTACGAATTACCCCACTGTGCGATCGTCGGAATCACGGGAACAGAAGACATCAGATTTTAGATAATTTCTGTTCTAGACATTAATATTGTTAAAAAAAAAGTAAGGAGAGTCTAAAGTCGGTAGGCGGTAACCATCTGACATGGCGAAGAAATGACAGGAATTTGAAGACGGGTGGCTCCAAACAAAACATCAATACAAGTCAATGCAATTACATTAAATTCGTATTCATTTTATTTGAATCCACGATACATTTGTGTAGGAGGTATGCCACCATTATATCGTATTTCGGGTACAATATAGCATACTTTAGGTGTTCTACTACAGGGTTTTCCAACAAGTGGTGTTATTTATATATGAATCACCCGGTATTTCGGTGTCTGTCACTTTTGAATCTTTTATTCTTTGACATTTGACAAGTAGGAACTACGCCCTTACTAAAAATGGAACGATAAACGCTTCAACAACGCATTGAAATTATTAAAAATTTTAATGTTTTAATCGTTGTAATTCGGCGAGGGGGGAAGCCGATTTTCCATTGGAGATTTTTTTAAATATTACTTGGCGATTGTTTTTTTAATTATTAGGGAAATTTTCATGTTGGCCTTGTTGGGGAATGTTTTATCTATTTTTGGTAATGCTTTATTAGCGACATTTTTTATAGACGTTTTTCTTAATGTTAGAATAAACGATAAAACCGCACAATGAAGATAAGTTCTAACCTTTAGGTGGCTAATCCGAATTAAACGAAGACTGAATATTATTAATTTTGCATAAAAAGACAAATTATTTGTGGTTTATGTCATCCTGTGTTACAACACATTGGCCGCCAAGTGACTTCTAGGAAACCCTAGATTTTTTCTCAACCAACTTCAAATACTTGCATTGGTTCAGCAGATTAATAAAGGGTGTTTTTATTGAGGTATAGAACTTCGAATTGAAATAAAACACAAGAAAATCGTTTTAATGTCCATCAATTTGGCTTTATTGGAAGGATAATTTTATGCCATTAATGTTTAAATATGATTTCGGGCATGTGGCCGCCGCGGCTGGCTCGAATAAAGTCAATTCTACAGGTCCAATTTTCAACCACTTGTTGGAACCACAACTCATCCACATTCATGCCATCCAATTCGGGAACAAAATAGTCGGTTATCATGGCTCTATACCGGTCTCCATTAACGGTAACTGACTCTCCAGCATTATTTCGGAAGAAGTATGGCCCAATGACTCCACCAGCCCATAGAGCACACCAAACAGTCAGTATTTGTGGATGTAATGGCATAAAATGGACGGAGCTTGCGGTGAACTTCGCGAACTGAACCATTACTTTCGAAATAAATTTGCACGATTTGCAAGCGTTGTTCTTTTGTCAACCTGTTCATTATGAAATGGCAAACCAAACTAAATATTAATCACCTGACAGCTGACAAAATGGCCGCCAGTTAAAAAAGTGATGCCAACTTAAAGTTCTATACCCCAATAAAAAACACCCTTTAGAAACACATACGACGTTTTTCCTAAGGAAATACAATTTTTATTTTAGAAAATCCAAAAAAAAATTTAATTACCTACAGCAATTTCCTTGTAAAATACATTAAGATTCATTACCTTTTCGAAAGATGTGAAGGTATTCGAAAAATATAATATTATTTTAAGGCATAGTTTGTGAGAAGTTTTTCCACTATCGATCCACTTTCTCTCCCTTTCTCTACAATCTAACGGTGCGGTGATTCTTAAATGCGCGTAGACTGTAAGAAGACCGCCCTGGAAGTCCCTGCGTAGCTCTCGTATGTGCCACTGGGAATACTCTTTCCAAAAGCAATTACCTTGGCACCACAAGATTTTTCTTTTACTCGATTCATTTAAACTGTTTGCCCATAATAATTATGAATTCATAGGAACCTTAGAAAAGTGCCCACTAACTTAAGGCCATAATAAACGTTCACCTAATTCAATTATGACAATGCGTACACTGAACTGTGTATCTGCCTCTTCCGACGGGTGTAATGGTAGCCGCGGTAGATGAATGCCAAAAGAGGTGCAACTGAGAATTTATTCAGATCTCAGAGGTGTGTGACTAGGTGGTATTCAATAGCGTAACATTACTAATGTTGGTAACAACTTAACATGTTAACTGAGCATAATTCTATTTAATATAATAGACAGTTACAAAGGAGCGATAATAAATATTATGATGCAACTCGCAATGTACAGACATGAGTGTAATGCAGCAAGATCTGTCTGCGTTTGGCGTGAACGAATTTTTGTAAAATGTGGAGAAAGGTTTGATCATTTTCATATTCTTGTTATGAGGGTGGAACGGAGGTAAATGCCAAGTAACCGGTGGCAGATGTAGAAAAAAACGACTATTCAAATTAAATGTCAATTAATTTTTTCATATTCAGCAAGCCACGCCAGGATTTAACATTATTGCCCCCACCATACTCGCCAAAAAGTTTAACGAATCTAAATAGTCACGTTAGAATCTATGTACATTTAAAACATACCTAGGATATACAAGACTGACTTGTTGCATTCTGTACTGATTACAAAATTAACCCTTTAACCATTAAGACGGTCATCGCTAACAACCACTTCTAATGGTTAACACAGTGTATGACTGCGAATCAAGTCCTTTAGCACTGATAAGCAAGAATAAAATGAAGTCATAAAAGGTCTTAATTAAAAATCCCCATCATTCCACTGGTGAGCACCCTTAAACATCTGATTCCATTTACGCATGCAACCATCATGCACTTGGCTGTCTGTTTTGTTTTCCTCCACCACCTTTACCTACGTATCTAAGGTACACACATGTATGCGGTGTTAGCTGATATATTAATTAAATTAACCCTCTTTTTGTTAATTATATTCGGTAATCATTTATTTACTGCAATATATGTGGTGTAATCATTTTAAGTTTTCTGCTATCCGCCGGCACTTCATCTCCGTCAGCGTCCACACCAGACCACGACGCAGTCGTTGCGGCTCCACAGGTCTTCTGCGGCGTTTAGTGTAGATTGAAAACATTTATGTTTAATTAGTGGCCGAGTAAACATCAATTTTTATGTTGCCAAGAAATTATGAAGTGCTCTCATTGTGAACAGTTTCCTCGGTTTTTTTTTCTTTTGCTGTTGTCTCGTCTTCGATGCGGTCGTATAAAAATGATTACACGCACTATAAAACGCATATGTTTTGCGATAATGCGGCGCGATGAGTGAGTGAGTACAGCGATCGAGCAACGCAATGGGGGAATGGAATATTGAAATGGAATAGCATGAAATTATCGTACACACGTTGACCAGGCTACATCTGCCATTGTATGTGGCACGTATAATGAACTGAAATGAAGTCAAGTTCAGTTGCGAGTTGAGTCGCTAGTCGATGCCGGCGTTGGTGATGTGAACAGCGCCTGCGTACATAACCCCATCGTCGCAATGATGAAGTATGTTATCGTATACACACATATTTATTCATACAAATACGCTGGAATCGTTTTAATTTATATCCTCATTATTCACATAAATGACTGTTGCGAAAAACCGGAATATTGGACAGTTTTTTATGCGGCAGATTGTTGCCGGTTGTGGTGCTGTTTATGTTTCAATAAATCAATTATTGCCGTAATTAACGATTCTTTACACAATTTCTGTCCACTGTTATTGAAATACATTGCATGTGTCCTGTCGCTGTAGGTTACATGCAACCAATATGTGGACGTTCCGAGAGATCTGCAATTTGAATGACACTAAAGTTATGTCAACACGATGGCTAAAATGTTCGCAAAGTAGGTTAAAGGTGTTAATTTGACGTGAGCGATGTGTGTTGAGTTTGCCGTAGGACTATGGAACTATTTCAGGCATTCATGTCATTCGAAGCATTCCTAGATATAATTGGAATGTAGACTGACATTGATGACAGTTTATTTCATAAGTCATAAAAGATTGTAAACGATCAAAGTCGACTCAGGAATGCAATGAAAATGAACTCGAACTAAAGTGCTTTGATGGAGGAACGAAAAACGGTAAGTAGCTTGCAACGAATCACATATAATATGCACCATCACTTATTTAAGTCTTTCCGTCGCATTTATTTAGTGAGCCGATATTCAGTATAATTTTATTGACCTACTGATACGACACAAAAATATTGCTTTAGGATAAATTCGAGTGGGGTCAAACAAACCGTGTGCTGTTTAAGATATGCGCTGCCTGGGCCATTCTGATTGATTGAATCAAAACGCACGGAAGGCGCAGACAGCGAAGGACCTAGTGGAAAAAGACACGCAGAGCCTTGGCATGACCAACTTGAGAATGCATGCGCAATAGCGAAGTGCTTGGAGATCATTAATTATGCAGGTCAAGATCAACAACAGGTTGTAGAGCCAAGTGAGAACTTAGATTATCTAGTCCAAAAAAAATTGGAGAGTTCTTCATAATTTTTAGGTAACATTTAATTTTTTCCTATGAAATATGCCCCAAAATTTTATGTTTGGGGAATTTTTCGTTTTTTTTTTGGGATATTTTCATAATAGAGGTCAATCATATATATTTTTTTTATAATGTTGTATTTTAAGGAATTTTTCAGAATTTTTGGATAAAAATTCATATTGTTGGGATTTTTTATTTATTTTGGGGAATTCTTGTTTGGGGCATTCTTAATTTTTTAAGGGGCATTTTTCATAGACTCCATAAGAAAACATTTCCCAGAGTATAAATCAAGCAGAAGTTCTGCATTATTGATTTTATTTTCTTTAAAAAAATTAACTTTTTCAAATTTTTCATAAATTTTATTTTCCCTAATTTTTTGGGGAAATTTTCATATTGGCCTTTTGGGGGATTTTTCATTCATTTTTGGGAATTTTTCGTTCATTAAATTTTGTGGTGGTAATTGGCCCCCACCTGAATAAAAGATGCATTTGGGGCCTAAAACAACACTTTCTGAAGTCCAATGTCATATTTTCCAGGGGGTTCTTTTTCATAATTTCTCAGTTCACCTATAATTCTTTTGTTTCCTCAGATCTTAAATTGTGCAATAAGGATGTCCTTAAAATCGACCAAGGAATGATCTGATACAAATTTTGCCTACCACCAAAATAGAGACGTGTGGTTGCTTGCTTTACTTCGGTGGCACATTACAACTCACATTATTATTTCCCAACTGTCTAAATCACAACTCCCTGCCTACATTGTTCACATAATTGTCGACAATAAAAGCACAGTCAAATGGAAAACACTAAAATGCACACCGTAAATTACTAAATATATTAATTAGATTCATATGCACATCTTTCCACATGAATCATCAATTAAATCTTGCCACTTGCAACATTTTCCTGCTTAGACTCACTACAATTATGTATATCCACATCCAGTGAACTGCGACAACCACGTTCCGTTTAAATCGAAATGAAAAGAACCACCAGACTGCATGTCAAGCGATGGGAATTCTGCCACTGACATATGGAACGAATGAAGTGAAGAAATGAATGGAACACGTCAATGGTATTAAAATATTTGATAATCTCTCTCCAACAATCTCCAGGCAGGAGGTGGTGGTGTCGAAAGGGGGGATATGGCGGGTGGGGCGGTTGTTCAATGGAAGAGTTCTCATGTCTCTTGGCGGAAGACGAACGTCAACTTTATGTGGCGTTAAAAACCAATTGAACGATTAATTATTCACACGATAAACTTGAGAGCAGAGCAGAGTTATTTGGGCCAAAAATAAAAAAAGAATAACAAAAACAATTGGAATGGGAGGCAAATAACAAAACTAAACATATTAAAGTAGATGACGTTGCAAGCCCAAAAAAACTTTTCAGTGACGATAGGCAGTCTGTCAAAGAAAGTTGGTCTAAGGTGGGCTTAGGGTCAATCTTTTCGCTGAAAGGCTGGTAATGTTTGTGAAAACAGACTACTGGCCTGGCTATTAGCAGTGTGGATGACAAAAAGGACTGGTGGGGAACACCACACTCTATAAAGTTTTTTCTCGAACGACTGTAGGAAAAAAGATAAAAAAGTCTTATTTTAATATTCGTCATTTCCATTTGAATAGACATTGAATTTGAGTGGCATGTTGCGGTGCCATTTTTATTACGAATCACTGACGCTGGGGATTAAAAAAATGTCGGCATTGATCTATAGGTTTTACCGAACCGGGCTCCTTCTTGCACGGTTATTTAAACGAAACGAAACCACCCCACAGACCATTAAAGAGCGCAAGTCAAAAATCTAGCTGCTGAAAATTGTTACTGATCAGGATAGGAACCTTGGTTTGCTGAGTGCTGATAGCACCCACTATCTACCAAACTATGCAGACCATGGAATGTTTTGTGATCTTCTCTGGTGTGATTATATAACATCAGCCATTGCTGATCATAAATTCCACCACTTGGCTGAGCCTATTTTTATCTATTGCTCCTTAAAATCTGTAGTATGGTAAACAACTCGGTACGTTTTTCCTCTCCACCTTAGATTCATTAGTGTAGCACTACATTTTTCAGAAATTATGGTCCCATTTTTTTACCCCCGAGGTTCATTCTGAGATCTCTGTGTATCAGTTTGTTTTTGTACTTATTCGCTAGGTCTCCTCATCCTCCACAGTACTTACTATCCTCCACTTTTGGAATCAGTCCCTATTTTGGACCAATGTCTAATCGCCTGTAGCGTTTAATCTAACTCACTAGGTTTACTGGGTTCTCAATAGTCATACAAGTGAACATATTCGCTTTGGTGCCACATGCACCAGCAAATAGTAAAACCGGGTAAGACACTTTTATTTTTATGGTAAACAATTTGCAGTAGACCTTTTTGTTGTTGTTGCGCTCTGGGCATGCATTGTGTGATGTCTGTTTATTTTCGGTAAATAATATATGGAATGAATTCTTAAAACATTTTGGGAGGAGATACATAAACTTTAACGTCATATCCTTTTGCTACAGCAACGACGAAAACAACGACGACGATGACGGTGACGGTGAAGAGAAGTCTGACGCTTGGCAAACATTCAGCGCTATTGCGATCAAACGCGAGGGCGAAGGATTAAGAAGGATATGGCAAGATGAAAGTCGTGCAAATATTAAAAAGCAAATACAAAAGAGCTCATCAAAATTTCGCATCCGTTGATGATATTAAAACACACACACACACATCGGTTCATATGTATATAAATATATCGTATGTGCAATGCACACATATACATATTTGTACACATGCATGTAATATGATCAAGAAAACATCAGAATCACTTAGATGCAGGCTACTTCAAAAGTATTTGAAATTAATAGATTTTTTTTGTAGAAACCACAGTTTCAATCTACCGACTCCAGACTAAGGATGTATCGAAGTTCGCTTTCGCATATGCGAATTATTCACATCATTTTGAACATTCGCTTTCGCAAAAAACGTTTTTGGAATATTCGCTTTCGTAAAAAAATATTTCAGTTTTCGCTTTCTCATTCGAAAAAATATAAGACTGCATATGTTACGAATTTTCGCCTTCGTATATGCGAATTTTGGAATATTCGCATTCGCTTTTGCAAAATTGTATATTTCAATATTCGCTTTCGCATGAAATATATTCTAATAGTCGATTTTGCTAAACCCACATTCGCTACATCCCTAATATACAGGGTTCTTCAACAAGAGGTGTTATTTTGGTAGATACATTGATACATTGATATAAATGCCGTTAATATTGAAAAACAACATCAGCCAAATGGCCACCACGACCACGCTTATAGGGCCATATCCTTTTCATATCCTATGTCCTTGATAGCCTCACGAATTATGTCTTGGAGGTCTTGAATAGACGCCTGGCTGTTGGCGTATAGCATATCTTTCACGTGGAAGAAGTCGCAAGGTGTGAAATCACAAGATCTCGGTGGCCAATTTTGATCACCTCTTCGAGAGATAACACGGCCTGGAAAGTTTTTAGTTTTGTTGTGAATTTTAATAATTTCAATGCGTTGTTGAAGCGTGTATCGTTCCATTTTTAGTAATGCCGTAGTTTCTACCTGTCAAATGTCAAATCTTTGGGGTCCAGAAAAAAGTCCATGACTTTGGGCAAAACTAGGAAACACGAGTCTTTTTTTAGTTTCTTTTATCACGTAATGGTGACCTGACTTGCAAAATTACTCATAGTGTTATTCTACAAACTTTCACACAAGCTTCGCATGTGGTATTTCTTTCTTTCTTCTATACAGAACATTCATCCTTTGATGTGATGCACCACTCCTTCATCGAACTGCCGCAGCAATCCTCGCATGTGTAGATGCAGCAACGCATACGGTTTCCAAAAAAAAAACCGAATGTATGAATACGATTGTAACCTACTATCAACTGAAACACTTTAAAATGTCTTCTCTTCACCGTCGACAAAAGGATTCAACCTACTTCTTCTTGTTGTCCAGGTCCTTGCTACTTCAACATCCGGTACCCCGCCATCGTCTGTGAATCCAGCCGCCACGCCAGCTGCTTGTTTTTCTATTAGCAAGAAAAATGTCATAGACAAAAGTCATATGCAATGCAAACAAACAATTCCAAGAGAGCGAACAGGCAGAAGAAAAAAAAACTCTACAAACAAAAAGACGAGCAACACGGGATTGCACTTTTTTTTTGCTCCTGCTGTCCCTGAATTCCGGACACGACAGTTACCAGTGCCATTGATTCTTCTGCTCCGCCACCTTTCGGCAAATACGTTGTACCTGCATCTGCGACAACAATTGCTGTAACAATGACGATATTGCAGCAACGGTGTTTGCGTCAGTGTCTGTTGAGTGTTTGTCGAGGAAAATATTGAGCAGGCCTGTTGCCGCTTTAAGTGAATTCTTTTCATTCCGTCCGTATGCCTTTTCGTTGTGTCATTTTTCCGTATTTGCATTCAATTGCATACAAAATGCAAACATTTGCACTTAGTTTCCCTTTCCAATCTGCAGTTAGTGCTGCCAAATGCCACTTGATTGCTAGCCATAAGGAATATAGGACTGAGGGATACACTGCTCAAAAGTTTCCAGGATGAGGATTCAGAGATGGAGAAAAGCAATGGGGAGATGTCAAATCGAGGTATAGTATCTTTGCAGGACAATTGTATATCTAAAATAAGGGATGTGTTACAATTTGCACCAGTTTTAATTTTATTTGAACACAACGTTTAATCGAAGAATGACTAATTGGATTTTATTCCTGGGACCTCAGGCATTTCGGGATATGATGAGTGACAGCTACATTAACCCTCTGGTAGGTTAATTTAAAATTAAATTGATAATTGATATTGAAAGAAGAGTATTTTTATTTTAGTGAGAAAGGGGAAGGCCCTAGCAGCCAGTCCTTTATTTTACTATTCTGTGTACATTATATTTGCTATAAGTAAATAAAATAATAAACTGATGCCATTCGTCTTTCTGATACCAAACTTTAACTGCTCTGGCGTCAAGAACTTGGGCGGACTGACAGTGGCAGGTCATCTACTGATATTAGAATTTTGTAGATTTTGTATTTCATATAAAAAATGCCACAGAAATTGGACAATGAACAAATTCCCAATTTTTTAATTTTGGGGAATTTTTCTTTTTGATATTTTTTTAAAAAAGAATGTGATTTTGCGGGATTTTGAATTGGGTAATTTTTCATAAATTGTTTGGTAGATTTTTCAGAATTTTTGGGCACTTTTTTATATTGGGCCTTGGGGGAGATTTTAGGGAAGTCTTCATTTGGGGACGATTCTTCCACATGCTAACAGTATAACAGTATAGTGCGGCGTCCGATCAACCGGCAATTTGATAATGAACGGATGACAATGAATGAATAGCCGCATATTCCGGCTAAATGTTCTAACGTCAGGGACCTGACGACGGATATCTGACGAACAGATTCCATTGAAATGCCTCTAGAATAGCGATATACAACTAGGGTTTTTAAGCCGGGAATTTCCGGAACGTATTTCCCGGGAAATTTACCCATTTGTTACTTCCCGATTCCCGGGATTATTGGTCGGGATTCCCGGGAACTAAATTGCAACTGTGATTGTGGTTTTTAACCGGAAAATATACGATTTTTTATTTTCTCAACTAGTTGGTTTTTAAAAAATTCCCGATTCCCGGGAGTTGAAAAAGGTCGAGAAATTAAAAATGACAATGCTGTAGGGAATTGGATAGAGTGGGATACCCTACTATCACCTATCATCACCACCACTCTCCTCTGTACATGGTCCATATTCTACAAACAGTTCTGCTTCTGCTGGCTTTCAGTTATTTGACTAACTCTCACGTCTCAATTTCTTCCAGTGTACTGCGCTGCAAATAGACGGAAAATGCTTTACAAAAAATCCAAGGAAAGTAAGTATTTACTATTTTTATTATCATACTGTCGTCGTCTTTTTTTATCTCCATTCAGTTCTTCAGTCAATTGTATCTTTATGTCCATTCCGCCAACGTTTGTTAGATCGTGTCTCTAACGCTCCAACAACAACAAAAAAAGAATCGCATCACAAAGGCATGACTGTCATTATTGAGTCATTGTGCAGGTACAACACAAAAGTCAGGCATTTAGGCTCATCGCTGATGTAGTCGGCATGCCGATGGGATTGAAGACAAACAAAAACATAGTAACCTTTAAGTCTAATATTTTTGTATACGCGGATTTAAACTGCAGTCGAATATGTTCCGTCCCACTGCAACGACCCATGTGCAGATGTCGTATGTAATGTAAAAGTGTATAATGTGCCGTTTGGCATTAAATATTAAATAATAATCGTAAAAACTCCTAAATCGTATGAAAGGAAAAGCAACAAAATTAAATAAATATTTATTACAAATGGAAACTGTGTGTCAAGTGTGTACAGAACATGCGACACTTGGCAACAGGGGGACGGTAGTGCAACCAGCTAAAGCAAATGTGGACTCGCATAATCTAAACTGTAACTGGGATATGTGGAGGGTTGAGTGTAAAGTGTGGTATTAAGTAATGAATGTCCCAACAGTTGCGAAATATTTTAAAACTCCCGAAATGTCAGCTGTCATAACAAAATCAAATGGGTAAAATTTAAATCGTTTGTCCACTTTGTCAACAGCTGAAAGTGAGCATCGTAACCAGGACTAGTTAAGATGTGCCAGCGATGTGGATGTGTATTCCCCGATATTAACAATGGATAGAAATGATCGCTTAAGTTTTTGTCTGACGGTGGCAGAGCATTGCCAGCACAAAAAATAACAAAATGCCAATATTAAATGGTGCCAAGTGAACAAAGGTATCATTCATTGTGAACTAATACAGAAGAAGAAGAAGAAAATAAAGGCAGTAGAACGATGTGAAATTGTACAGCAGGCCAACACATATTTTGTATTGACTGTCTGTCAATGTGAAATCTCAGAAAATTCTTTAAGATAACTCATTTGAGATTCAGTCAATCTATGTCCGCTCTCTTCTGACAGCATGTCTGAAGCGTTTCTTTTTCGGGAAAAGTGAAAAAATTACTAAACTAAAAGAGTCCTGTTTAATGTTTAAATTTTCTGGATTTTCTCAAACACTCAATTTTAGTAATAACTAGAATTTCAAAACTTGAAGATGACTGTGGGAATTGATTGCCCATTGCATACAAGCTAGAACCATTTAGAACTTTCGCTGAATCAAAATGTTCAATTTTTTAAAAAAAAAAATAGATTTTGTTGAAATGTCGCTGATATATAGCGAACCTTAATCTGAGCAAGACAATTTTTTCATTTTTTAGATTGAACAATTAATTTGGGGGAAATTGACTTCAGAAAATTGTTTTTTTCCTCAAAATTAAATAAACAAATTTCAGCACCTAAAATAAATACAATTCCAAAACAAGTAAAATACAAATACTAATAATATAATAATACTAATACTATTCAGATTCAGATTCAGGACTAATTTTAACCCACTGAGAGATCATTACCACAGGATTTATTGTGAATCTCATGGTGTACTACCAAAATTACTTTTTGCACATTAATCTTGAATAGCTAATGTTATATAAAGCTCAACTGGTTATATCTTTTGAAGGCAGAATACATCCAAGTAACAAAAATTTGGAAATTTCTAAAAATAAAATTTTGATCCAAAAAAAAGGAAAGGGGTTAACCCATCCAAATTTGAGATTTTTTTGAAAAAATAGATTTCGTTGAAATTTGTCTCAAAGATAGCGGACCTTAATCTGATCAAAACAATGTTTTCATGTTTTAGATTAAACAAATAGTTTGGGAGAAATTAGCATCAGAAAATGGGGTTTTCAAAATTTGAGATTTTTCAATTTCTTTATTTTTTATAAGTTTAAGTACATTTATATACTAATACTAATACTAATACTAATACCAATACTAATACTATTCAGATTCAGGACTAATTTTAACCCTCTGAGAGATCATTACCACAGGATTTATTGTGAATCTCATGGTGTACTACCAAAATGACTTTTTGCACATTAATCTTGAATAGCTAATGTTATATAAAGCTCAACTGGTTATATCTTCATCATTTTGAAGGCAGAATACATCCAAGAAACAAAAATTTGGAAATTCCAAAAAAAAAATTTTGATCCAAAAAAAAAAAAGGGGTTAACCCATCCAAATTTGAGATTTTTTTGAAAAAATAGATTTCGTTTAAATTTGGCTCAAAGATAGCGGACCTTAATCTGATCAAAACAATGTTTGCATTTTTTAGATTGAACAAATAGTTTGGGTGAAATTAGCATCAGAAAATGGGGTTTTCAAAATTTTTAATTTTCTTTATTTTTTATAAGTTTAAGTACATTCATATACTAATACTAATACTAATACTAATACTAATACTAATACTAATACTAATACTAATACTAATACTAATACTAATACTAATACTAATACTAATACTAATACTAATACTAATACTAATACTAATACTAATACTAATACTAATACTAATACTAATACTAATACTAATACTAATACTAATACTAATACTAATACTAATACTAATACTAATACTAATACTAATACTAATACTAATACTAATACTAATACTAATACTAATACTAATACTAATACTAATACTAATACTAATACTAATACTAATACTAATACTAATACTAATACTAATACTAATACTAATACTAATACTAATACTAATACTAATACTAATACTAATACTAATACTAATACTAATACTAATACTAATACTAATACTAATACTAATACTAATACTAATACTAATACTAATACTAATACTAATACTAATACTAATACTAATACTAATACTAATACTAATACTAATACTAATACTAATACTAATACTAATACTAATACTAATACTAATACTAATACTAATACTAATACTAATACTAATACTAATACTAATACTAATACTAATACTAATACTAATACTAATACTAATACTAATACTCAATTAAATAAAAATATTTGAAATAAATAAAATAAAACAAAATAACATAAAATAAAAAAATAAAAATAAAAAAAATAATACTAATACTAATGACTGTGTTATCAATTTTAAGGCAGTCGTTAGGATTTATTCGAAATTCACTCTCCCTTATTACTATTCTCCCCGTTAGTTTAGAATAGGAGAATTCTTTCTCGGGAGATATAAATTCCCCGTGAATTATATCCCGGAAAGTATTCATAATCGGGCTGATAATTTAGAGTCGGGCATATATCAGGTAGGTCGTGATTATGGCTACAAGATTTTCAGAAAGATTTTTACTTTTCTGCGGGAATTATACCAGAACGGCCGTGAACTTCAACACAATCTCAGCAAAACTTTTGTAAACAAAATTTCGTTGAAGTATTGACAATTTCATTGTACTACTGCAGATTTGCATGATGTATCATAGATATTAAATATGAAATTATTGAAAGTCTATACCAAGACATTTTTTTAAAGTTTAGCAATTAAAAACTGATTGGAAGGTCATGGTGCGACTATGACACAAGTAAACCCAGGTTCGAAATCTGGTAATATCAGCAAATATTCCACCTCTTAAATGCTGGTGACTATACAAGAAGGAGAGTAATCTCTAAGCCATGTACGATTTCTCTAGAAAAATCATTATCCGCTCGGAGCTGACTTTACACAGTAGGTCCCGGTCAGTGAGTATACAAATTATATCGCGCACAGGGAAATAAGTGAATTAAAAACTGATTGCAACTGGGCTGCATTCTTTTTTT
Organism: Hydrotaea cyrtoneurina; assembly: GCA_958296145.1. NCBI lineage: Eukaryota > Metazoa > Arthropoda > Insecta > Diptera > Muscidae > Hydrotaea > Hydrotaea cyrtoneurina. The sequence continues at coordinate 58,119,247 of OY282513.1, forward strand.
CTTGCGTTATTTTGTTTATTTAATGATGTAACAAATTTTCCATTCCCATCATGTCACCCTCGTCATAAAGTAAAAACAAAAATACTAAACATGTATCGTGCTTATTTCACATTTCGACAACAGCAGTTTTTTTAAGTATATTTTATTTTTAATGCTTATTTTCGTTTGCTTTGGCCGGAAAACAGAGGACGTCCGAATGAAAACACGTGGAAATCCCAAACTCCCACATGCGAAATGAGCGCCATTTTCCAAAATGTAAACAGCCGCATAACGGCATCGTCACGGATGCCACACCGCCATGTTGGGAACACAAAAACTAATGAACTTTTATACTTCCCGCTTTTCCAGTGCATCGAGATGCTCCTGTTGGTGTTGTTGCTGTCGTGAAAACGACCTGTACTACAGCCATCAATTCCAACTGACATAACATCTATCTTGGGCAGCAAACGCCATTTCACTTACATACCAGAGGTACGTACGTACATCCAGAGCAAAATGCGGAGAGAGAGACAGTGAAATGTGAATGCGTTCTATTATTGTTCGCCCAAAGTGAAATGCCAGTGCGAACGCTGCCAACGGGCACTAGTGAAGCGCACACAAATAGAGCAGCCGTCAGTCCAGAGGTGACGTCATAAATAGAAATGTTTCTATTGATAAATTGTATGAGCGTGAAGACAAAAATAATAATTTCATAATTTCGTAGGCCGCAGCAGACGCCGCACGCCGAAGGTTAGCGGGGTCAATTGCACAAGCAGTCGTGGCCGAGTGGTTAAGGCGTCTGACTCGAAATCAGATTCCCTCTGGGAGCGTAGGTTCGAATCCTACCGGCTGCGTTTCAATTTCTATAAGCATGAAATTTTTTGTTGAGAACTGTTGAATACAAAATGGAAAACACATATTAAGCAGCAATTGAATCCAAATTTATTGTTAAGGAAAATATTTATGTTTCAGTCTAAATAAATTTGTTTAGAAAATTTAGCGACATAGGTTTTATAATCAGATTTTATTGTTAAGAAAAATGTTTCAATACTGGAAGGTCGTATTCAGTTTAACTAATTTTGTTTAGAATTAATAAATGGGATTTTTCGTGGACCTTTTAAATTTTCGGTAAATTTTACACATTTGGATTCCCTACATTGCAAATCCCTTCATAGAGTTGGCAACACTGCAACACCATCTGCAAAAAACAATCTAGGGGCATGGGAATTTCCCAACCGAGAGTTGACGTGGTATTATTACTGAAAATAGATTTTGTTCGTCAGCCGTCTATACATTGTTTTTGCCATGACCACACATGTCACTGCCGTTTCGGAACATTGTTCACATGGTGTAGGGTATATAAATTACGACTCCGCTGATTAGCGATGTATATGCTTGTAATTTATTAATTTTGTAGTCTATTTTTGATAATAAATATATTGTTTATCTCACACGCAATAGATTTTTTCATTTTCTATGAATTTAGGTCGACTTGAACAGACAAAGAAATAACAATAGCCTACATAATGAATATTTAATTATTATTATAGCCACGCAATGACATAGCATCACTGACCCCTTCAGTTCATGGTGTTGTATTGTTTTCATGATATTTGTATATAACAATAACAGATATTTAGCAATAGAATTAAGTGAAATGAAGCAGGTATTTTTTTGTATTGTCCAACATGTGATTTTGATAATCATATGTACGAAAATTAGTAATGTTGCATGACAATTATGAAAAAATAACAGGAACATATAACATTTGTAACAATTGGAAATTAATGGCCTGATACTTGTTCCAGGATTGATATAGCCAAAATGCGAGGCAATCTGATTTATTACGATTCAACGTTATCGTTGGATGTACCTTTATTAGGTTGTCTCTGATTTTTGAAGAAGACCTCCGATCAACCAAAACAATACACCAAATTAGAGGTAATTATGTGAGCTAAGAATGTTGAGAACGTGATTTTCTATTAAAACAATTAAAAGCAAATTATTTTTTTGAAAATACAGTTTTCAGATGTAGATACAGTTTTCATGAAAAATTAGAAGACAAGCCACACCCCCACAAATACATTTTTAGAGAAGACCTTCGGATTCACAATAAATCCTGATAAAATGATCATAGCATACAACTCTCAGTGGGTTAATAATAGTCTCAACATATAGATTTCATTTGTTGTAGTTGTATTTGTTTTGGTATTTTCATTTATTACTGATTAATTATATAAATAAGTTCAAGGGACTTTCTAATCTCCAATTTTGAAAAAACCCATTTTCTGAACCCAATTTCTCGCAAACTATTTGTTCAATCTAAGAAACGAATACATCGTTTTGATTAAATTAAGGTCCGCTATGCATGAGCAAAATTTCAACAAAATCTATTTTTTTGAAAAAAAAAAAAAAAATGAGAATTTTGATGGGTTAACCCCTTTGTTATTTTTTTTGTAAATTTTTTTTTTTGATTTTTGAAATCATTTGTACTTGTATGTGTTCTGCTTTCGAAATTATGTAGTTATAACGACATGTGTTTTTTATAACACTAGCCATTACAGATTAATGGGCATTAGTATTAGTAGTTGCAGTTGTAGTTGTAGTTGTAGTTGTAGTTGTAGTTGTAGTTGTAGTTGTAGTTGTAGTTGTAGTTGTAGTTGTAGTTGTAGTTGTAGTTGTAGTTGTAGTTGTAGTTGTAGTTGACTTTTTAATTTCCAATTTTGAAAAAAAAACATTTTCTGAACCTAATTTCTCGCAAACTATTTTTTCAATCTAAGAAACGAATACATCGTTTTGATTAAATTAAGGTCCGCTATGCATGAGCAAAATTTCAACAAAATCTATTTTTTTGAAAAAAATAAAAAAAATGAGAATTTTGAGGGGTTAACCCCTTTGTTATTTTTTTGGTAAAATTTTTTTTTTTACATTTTTGAAATCTTTTGTACTTGTATGTGTTCTGCTTTCGTAATTATGTAGTTATAACGACATGTGTTTTTTATAACACTAGTCATTACAGATTAATGGGCAAAAAATAAATTTTTAGAGTAGACCTTCGGATTCACAATAAATCCTGATAAAATGATCGTAGCATACAACTCTCAGTGTGTTAATAATAGTCTCAACGTATAGATTTCATTTGTTGTAGTTGTATTTGTTTTGGTATTTTCATTTATTACTGATTAATTATATAAATAGGTTCAAGGGACTTTCTAATCTCCAATTTTGAAAAAACCCATTTTCTGAACCCAATTTCTCGCAAACTATTTGTTCAATCTAAGAAACGAATACATCGTTTTGATTAAATTAAGGTCCGCTATGCATGAGCAAAATTTCAACAAAATCTATTTTTTTGAAAAAAATAAAAAAAAATGAGAATTTTGATGGGTTAACCCCTTTGTTATTTTTTTGGTAAAATTTTTTTTTTTACATTTTTGAAATCTTTTGTACTTGTATGTGTTCTGCTTTCGTAATTATGTAGTTATAACGACATGTGTTTTTTATAACACTAGTCATTACAGATTAATGGGCAAAAAATAAATTTTTAGAGTAGACCTTCGGATTCACAATAAATCCTGATAAAATGATCGTAGCATACAACTCTCAGTGGGTTAATAATAGTCTCAACGTATAGATTTCATTTGTTGTAGTTGTATTTGTTTTGGTATTTTCATTTATTACTGAATAATTATATAAATAAGTTCAAGGGACTTTCTAATCTCCAATTTTGAAAAAACCCATTTTCTGAACCCAATTTCTCGCAAACTATTTGTTCAATCTAAGAAACGAATACATCGTTTTGATTAAATTAAGGTCCGCTATGCATGAGCAAAATTTCAACAAAATCTATTTTTTTGAAAAAAAAAAAAAAAAAAATGAGAATTTTGATGGGTTAACCCCTTTGTTATTTTTTTGGTAAATTTTTTTTTTTTTGGATTTTTGAAATCTTTTGTACTTGTATGTGTTCTGCTTTCGAAATTATGTAGTTATAACGACATGTGTTTTTTATAACACTAGTCATTACAGATTAATGGGCAAAAAATAAATTTTTAGAGTAGACCTTCGGATTCACAATAAATCCTGATAAAATGATCGTAGCATACAACTCTCAGTGGGTTAATAATAGTCTCAACGTATAGATTTCATTTGTTGTAGTTGTATTTGTTTTGGTATTTTCATTTATTACTGATTAATTATATAAATAGGTTCAAGGGACTTTCTAATCTCCAATTTTAAAAAAAACCATTTTCTGAACCCAATTTCTCGCAAACTATTTGTTCAATCTAAGAAACGAATACATCGTTTTGATTAAATTAAGGTCCGCTATGCATGAGCAAAATTTCAACAAAATCTATTTTTTTGAAAAAAATAAAAAAAATGAGAATTTTGATGGGTTAACCCCTTTGTTATTTTTTTGGTAAAATTTTTTTTTTTACATTTTTGAAATCTTTTGTACTTGTATGTGATCTGCATTCGAAATTATGTAGTTATAACGACATGTGTTTTTTATAACACTAGTCATTACAGATTAATGGGCAAAAAATAAATTTTTAGAGTAGACCTTCGGATTCACAATAAATCCTGATAAAATGATCATAGCATACAACTCTCAGTGGGTTAATAATAGTCTCAACATATAGATTTCATTTGTTGTAGTTGTATTTGTTTTGGTATTTTCATTTACTACTGATTAATTATATAAATAGGTTCAAGGGACTTTCTAATCTCCAATTTCGAAAAAACCCATTTTCTGAACCCAATTTCTCGCAAACTATTTGTTCAATCTAAGAAACGAATACATCGTTTTAATTAAATTAAGGTCCGCTATGCATGAGAAAAATTTCAACAAAATCTATTTTTTTGAAAAAATAAAAAAAAATGAGAATTTTGATGGGTTAACCCCTTTGTTATTTTTTTGGTAAATTTTTTTTTTTTGGATTTTTGAAATCTTTTGTACTTGTATGTGTTCTGCTTTCGAAATTATGTAGTTATAACGACATGTGTTTTTTATAACACTAGCCATTACAGATTAATGGGCAAAAAATACATTTTTAGAGTAGACCTTCGGATTCACAATAAATCCTGATAAAATGATCGTAGCATACAACTCTCAGTGGGTTAATAATAGTCTCAAAGTCAATATTTATATCAATTGCCGAAATATTTCATAAATAGTTTCAAGGGACTTTCGAATCTCTAATTTTGAAAAAAAAAAAACATTTTCTGAACCGAATTTCTCTAACACTATTTATTTAATCGAAAAAATTAAAAAATCATTAGTATTAGTATTAGTATTAGTATTAGTATTAGTATTAGTATTAGTATTAGTATTAGTATTAGTATTAGTATTAGTATTAGTATTAGTATTAGTATTAGTATTAGTATTAGTATTAGTATTAGTATTAGTATTAGTATTAGTATTAGTATTAGTATTAGTATTAGTATTAGTATTAGTATTAGTATTAGTATTAGTATTAGTATTAGTATTAGTATTAGTATTAGTATTAGTATTAGTATTAGTATTAGTATTAGTATTAGTATTAGTATTAGTATTAGTATTAGTATTAGTATTAGTATTAGTATTAGTATTAGTATTAGTATTAGTATTAGTATTAGTATTAGTATTAGTATTAGTATTAGTATTAGTATTAGTATTAGTATTAGTATTAGTATTAGTATTAGTATTAGTATTAGTATTAGTATTAGTATTAGTATTAGTATTAGTATTAGTATTAGTATTAGTATTAGTATTAGTATTAGTATTAGTATTAGTATTAGTATTAGTATTAGTATTAGTATTAGTATTAGTATTAGTATTAGTATTAGTATTAGTATTAGTATTAGTATTAGTATTAGTATTAGTATTAGTATTAGTATTAGTATTAGTATTAGTATTAGTATTAGTATTAATATTTTTTTGAAAAAAAAAAAAAAAAAATGAGAATTTTGATGGGTTAACCCCTTTGTTATTTTTTTGGTAAATTTTTTTTTTTTTGGATTTTTGAAATCTTTTGTACTTGTATGTGTTCTGCTTTCGAAATTATGTAGTTATAACGACATGTGTTTTTTATAACACTAGTCATTACAGATTAATGGGCAAAAAATAAATTTTTAGAGTAGACCTTCGGATTCACAATAAATCCTGATAAAATGATCGTAGCATACAACTCTCAGTGGGTTAATAATAGTCTCAACGTATAGATTTCATTTGTTGTAGTTGTATTTGTTTTGGTATTTTCATTTATTACTGATTAATTATATAAATAGGTTCAAGGGACTTTCTAATCTCCAATTTTAAAAAAACCCATTTTCTGAACCCAATTTCTCGCAAACTATTTGTTCAATCTAAGAAACGAATACATCGTTTTGATTAAATTAAGGTCCGCTATGCATGAGCAAAATTTCAACAAAATCTATTTTTTTGAAAAAAATAAAAAAAATGAGAATTTTGATGGGTTAACCCCTTTGTTATTTTTTTGGTAAAATTTTTTTTTTTACATTTTTGAAATCTTTTGTACTTGTATGTGATCTGCATTCGAAATTATGTAGTTATAACGACATGTGTTTTTTATAACACTAGTCATTACAGATTAATGGGCAAAAAATAAATTTTTAGAGTAGACCTTCGGATTCACAATAAATCCTGATAAAATGATCATAGCATACAACTCTCAGTGGGTTAATAATAGTCTCAACATATAGATTTCATTTGTTGTAGTTGTATTTGTTTTGGTATTTTCATTTACTACTGATTAATTATATAAATAGGTTCAAGGGACTTTCTAATCTCCAATTTCGAAAAAACCCATTTTCTGAACCCAATTTCTCGCAAACTATTTGTTCAATCTAAGAAACGAATACATCGTTTTAATTAAATTAAGGTCCGCTATGCATGAGAAAAATTTCAACAAAATCTATTTTTTTGAAAAAATAAAAAAAAATGAGAATTTTGATGGGTTAACCCCTTTGTTATTTTTTTGGTAAAATTTTTTTTTTTTGATTTTTGAAATCTTTTGTACTTGTATGTGTTCTGCTTTCGAAATTATGTAGTTATAACGACATGTGTTTTTTATAACACTAGCCATTACAGATTAATGGGCAAAAAATACATTTTTAGAGTAGACCTTCGGATTCACAATAAATCCTGATAAAATGATCGTAGCATACAACTCTCAGTGGGTTAATAATAGTCTCAAAGTCAATATTTATATCAATTGCCGAAATATTTCATAAATAGTTTCAAGGGACTTTCGAATCTCTAATTTTGAAAAAAAAAAAACATTTTCTGAACCGAATTTCTCTAACACTATTTATTTAATCGAAAAAATTAAAAAATCATTAGTATTAGTATTAGTATTAGTATTAGTATTAGTATTAGTATTAGTATTAGTATTAGTATTAGTATTAGTATTAGTATTAGTATTAGTATTAGTATTAGTATTAGTATTAGTATTAGTATTAGTATTAGTATTAGTATTAGTATTAGTATTAGTATTAGTATTAGTATTAGTATTAGTATTAGTATTAGTATTAGTATTAGTATTAGTATTAGTATTAGTATTAGTATTAGTATTAGTATTAGTATTAGTATTAGTATTAGTATTAGTATTAGTATTAGTATTAGTATTAGTATTAGTATTAGTATTAGTATTAGTATTAGTATTAGTATTAGTATTAGTATTAGTATTAGTATTAGTATTAGTATTAGTATTAGTATTAGTATTAGTATTAGTATTAGTATTAGTATTAGTATTAGTATTAGTATTAGTATTAGTATTAGTATTAGTATTAGTATTAGTATTAGTATTAGTATTAGTATTAGTATTAGTATTAGTATTAGTATTAGTATTAGTATTAGTATTAGTATTAGTATTAGTATTAGTATTAGTATTAGTATTAGTATTAGTATTAGTATTAGTATTAGTATTAGTATTAGTATTAGTATTAGTATTAGTATTAGTATTAGTATTAGTATTAGTATTAGTATTAGTATTAGTATTAGTATTAGTATTAGTATTAGTATTAGTATTAGTATTAGTATTAGTATTAGTATTAGTATTAGTATTAGTATTAGTATTAGTATTAGTATTAGTATTAGTATTAGTATTAGTATTAGTATTAGTATTAGTATTAGTATTAGTATTAGTATTAGTATTAGTATTAGTATTAGTATTAGTATTAGTATTAGTATTAGTATTAGTATTAGTATTAGTATTAGTATTAGTATTAGTATTAGTATTAGTATTAGTATTAGTATTAGTATTAGTATTAGTATTAGTATTAGTATTAGTATTAGTATTAGTATTAGTATTAGTATTAGTATTAGTATTAGTATTAGTATTAGTATTAGTATTAGTATTAGTATTAGTATTAGTATTAGTATTAGTATTAGTATTAGTATTAGTATTAGTATTAGTATTAGTATTAGTATTAGTATTAGTATTAGTATTAGTATTAGTATTAGTATTGCAGTTGCAGTTGCAGTTGCAGTTGCAGTTGCAGTTGCAGTTGCAGTTGCAGTTGCAGTTGCAGTTGCAGTTGCAGTTGCAGTTGCAGTTGCAGTTGCAGTTGCAGTTGCAGTTGCAGTTGCAGTTGCAGTTGCAGTTGCAGTTGCAGTTGCAGTTGCAGTTGCAGTTGCAGTTGCAGTTGCAGTTGCAGTTGCAGTTGCAGTTGCAGTTGCAGTTGCAGTTGCAGTTGCAGTTGCAGTTGCAGTTGCAGTTGCAGTTGCAGTTGCAGTTGCAGTTGCAGTTGCAGTTGTAGTTGTAGTTGTAGTTGTAGTTGTAGTTGCAGTTGTAGTTGCAGTTGTAGTTGTAGTTGTAGTTGTAGTTGTAGTTGTAGTTGTAGTTGTAGTTGTAGTTGTAGTTGTAGTTGTAGTTGTAGTTGTAGTTGTAGTTGTAGTTGTAGTTGTAGTTGTAGTTGTAGTTGTAGTTGTAGTTGTAGTTGTAGTTGTAGTTGTAGTTGTAGTTGTAGTTGTAGTTGTAGTTGTAGTTGTAGTTGTAGTTGTAGTTGTAGTTGTAGTTGTAGTTGTAGTTGTAGTTGTAGTTGTAGTTGTAGTTGTAGTTGTAGTTGTAGTTGTAGTTGTAGTTGTAGTTGTAGTTGTAGTTGTAGTTGTAGTTGTAGTTGTAGTTGTAGTTGTAGTTGTAGTTGTAGTTGTAGTTGTAGTTGTAGTTGTAGTTGTAGTTGTAGTTGTAGTTGTAGTTGTAGTTGTAGTTGTAGTTGTAGTTGTAGTTGTAGTTGTAGTTGTAGTTGTAGTTGTAGTTGTAGTTGTAGTTGTAGTTGTAGTTGTAGTTGTAGTTGTAGTTGTAGTTGTAGTTGTAGTTGTAGTTGTAGTTGTAATTGTAGTTTTAGTTGTAGTTGTAGTTGTAGTTGTAGTTGTAGTTGTAGTTGTAGTTGTAGTTGTAGTTGTAGTTGTAGTTGTAGTTGTAGTTGTAGTTGTAGTTGTAGTTGTAGTTGTAGTTGTAGTTGTAGTTGTAGTTGTAGTTGTAGTTGTAGTTGTAGTTGTAGTTGTAGTTGTAGTTGTAGTTGTAGTTGTAGTTGTAGTTGTAGTTGTAGTTGTAGTTGTAGTTGTAGTTGACTTTTTAATTTCCAATTTTGAAAAAAAAACATTTTCTGAACCTAATTTCTCGCAAACTATTTTTTCAATCTAAGAAACGAATACATCGTTTTGATTAAATTAAGGTCCGCTATGCATCAGCAAAATTTCAACAAAATCATTTTTTGAAAAAAAAAAATGAGAATTTTGATGGTTATTTTTTTGGTAAATTTTTTTTTGGATTTTTGAAATCTTTTGTTCTTGTATGTGTTCTGCTTTCGAAATTATGTAGTTATAACGACATGTGTTTTTTATAACACTAGCCATTACAGATTTATGGTCATAAAATACAATTTGAGGGTGCACCATCGGATTCACAACAAATGCCGAGAGAGTAATAGTAGCATACAACTCTCAGTGGGTTATTAATATTCCTTACTCCTGGAAGTTCTAGCTGTATTTTGGTACCACACTTGTTTCGATACCTTAGTCTGTTGCTGAAAAATTGGATATATAGTTTCAAGGAATTTTTGAATCTCTAATTTTGAGACCCAATTTCTCTCGAACAATTAGTTCAATCAAAAATCGTCTGGCTACGCTACGCATGAGAAAATCAATATTTTGGTCAATTGTTTTTTCGAATTTCCAAATCGTTTGCTCTTGAATGTATTCTCCCTTCCAAAGGATGTAATTATAACCACATATACTGCCCTGTTCCCGCTGTCACTTTCATTCCATTTCAATTTCCAACTTCAAAGATGTCTACGACAGATTTTCAAAGATCGCCATTATCAGCTGTGCGTATGAAAAAAACAACCGAATTACCAATGGAAAGTGAATTGAAACGTTGAAGTAGCTCAATTTTTTTTTTAAATGCTTAACTTATCATTGAATATAAAGAAAAACTTGTTCATCCTACTTTCATTGAATATTCAAGTGAAATAATAATAAAGTGTTTAAGGACTAAAAATAAGGGGTTTCAGCGAGTGGGTTTGTGGCTAATATTTTGTTATAACTCTAAAACAAAAAAAGGTAATGAAAACCAAATGACCATTTTTAAATTTGCAGTTACAATTTATATGGAGTTGAATCTATCAAGTTTTAAAAAGGTAAGCCAGTAATCCAAATTCTTCACATTGATGGAACTTTTCCATAGACAAGACTTCATTGTGTAACTATTTTTCGTTTGAGTGTAAAGTCCCACAATAAAGTCCTTTAAATGACCTTTGTTGTGGTCTTCATACGAATGGACCACAATAGACCGTCTCTCACACACACACAATTGTAGAACAAACTGCACAAACAAAAGGGGAGCACGATAGAAAGCAACTAGAACATTATGCAGGAAAAAAAAGAACCTAAAATGTCAGTGGCGGATTAGAAACCATGCAACGTGAATGCTGCAAAGCCCTTCGTCAATGCAACCATTCAGCGTAACTCAACTCCCCACCCCCCCCCAACCCATTCCAGTCACATTGACGTCCTCACGTACTTCGTATACTCCGTTTGAGACTGTGCCAGCGAAACTATAAAATTTTAACATTACCGTTATGCTGGAGATGGTGTTTTTGTTGTTGTCGGCTGACTGGCCCATTGTGGGTATAAATGTTCCACGGTATTGTCAGTGCCAACAACACAACACAGCCTTCGTCGCATAACAAAGGGAAAACTGTGTACGCCAGAAAATGCATCGCATCATTCATTCCTCCTAGTTGTCCATGTTGGTGGAGTGGGACCAGAATCGGGTATCGTGTGCCGACGAGGAGTATTCCTCACATCTTTGCCATTCGGCGCTTACTAAAAATGCGGTAAAATATTTATGTTGGGCGTACACTGTCCCCCTACTCATCTGTGGGTGGTGTTGCTGTCGATGTGCATGCACCACGGCTCACGCAAGGACATTTGAAGGATAAATTCGCGTGAGAAGCATTCATTGAATACGAAAACAGTAGGAAGGACAGAAAAAGAAAATTGGGTGTTGCACACAGAGCGGAATGGCATAAAAATTGTGAAATTAAAAGACTTAAATGATAGATGAGGAAAATTGCTGCGGACTACAATGGAAAGGCATTAGGTGTGCGAAAAGAAGTCGTAAATTTAATTGGAATTGAATGAAATACATGTCCAGCGATCATGGATTTAGTGCGGACAGTAGTAGGCGGTGCTGTATCGGTTATTCCATAAGCGAAGGATGCTCAGGTCAATGAGACATTGACGATCAGGGGCCTAATCACGGCATCCGTTAACATTGTCATGTTGACATAATTGTGGATGGTTCGACTTGTTTGGATCACGGCTAGATGTTTGCAGCGACAGATCAAAGCCTCAGGTGGGAATCGAACCCACAACCCTTACGCTGGCAAGGCAAGCACGCTACCAACTCGCCTACCGGGGGCGTTTAAATACTGAAATATTTATTTTGGGAAAGCGAATGTTCAAAATGATGCGAATACTTCGCATCCGCATATGCGAAAACGAACTTCGTTATAACCTTAGTTCTGACTAGTGAACAAACTAATTGGAGAGAATCTCCACACCGTCTGTCATAACATCATAAAATATTGTTGACATTACTTGTGTACGCTGTGCAACCCACTACCTCATCCACATGTATGTGTGTGCGTGTGTAGAAAAAATTTGCAACAACATCAGATATTCGGGTAATTCCCATAAATTCATTAATAAATCCAATTAATTCCCATCAACGCCATAATTTCACGATTATTTCCTAGAACAGTTTTTGGGAACGGCAACAAAAAAACAACCACACAAAAAATACGTTTTTGTTTCGTTGGTAGTTCATTTGAAATGCAGAAATACCGGCCGACATTCATTGGAAAATTATCTGAGCCAAATGTCAAAACATCTGTACTTTGGGAGGGGGGTTTCTGCACAAACATCAAACAAATTAAATGGAAATTGTTATGAAATTCAAATCTTGGGACGAGTTGAGGTACTTCTGACACAGACAAAATGAGAACTGCCGACGTCGTGAGAAACAAGTGCAGCTGATCTTCAAACGTATGTGGAGTGGAGCCAGTGACAACATAATTATTGTGCCAGCATCGAAATCAAATGCATCAGAAATATACATAGGAGTGGGTCGACAAAGAACACATTGCTTGACGAGGGCAGGTACCACAAAATTAAAATGTTATAAACAATTTTAGACAATGGTTTCAGAATAATCTCTTTTCCAATCGATCCATAGAAATGCCTCTTGAGTTACCATTTTAATAACACCCCACACTGATATTGAATCTATGATACTGAAAATGTTTTTCATATGGGACCTTTTTTGTGGGATGTTGGAGGGTTCCGTGCACCCTTTAGAGATAAAAAGCCTCGAGTTCGAGTCCAAGTAAGAACAAGTGCAAAACAAACGTTTTTTTTTAAATTTTTTTATCGGATCAAAATACAGGGTTTTCCAACAAGAGTTGTTATTTTGGTATTCAAAGAAAAATGCAATGTTTCGAGATAAATGATCTGATGTTTATTTCATAAGAAAGGCGAAGGTATACCGTTAATAATGAAAAACAACATCAGCGAAATGGACACCACGACCACGCTTACAGGACCATATCCTTTTCATGAAATTTTCCATAACCAAAGTGGCTGCCCCATGTCCTCGATAGCCTCACGAATTCCCTATTTGAGGTCTTGAACCGACTCTGAGCTGTGGGCGTAGACCTTATCTTTTACGTGGCCCCAAAGGAAGAAGTCGCAAGAGATAAAAGAGAGATGGTTTCGTTGCTTGTGTGGCACGTAGCGCCGTCTTCTTGAAAGTAAACGTTGTCCAGATCAATATCATTGTTCCATTTTTAGTAATGGCGTAGTTTCTACTTGTAAAATGTCAAAGAATAAAAAGCTTCAAAAGTGAAAAGTGATTCAAAATAACACCTCTTGTTGGAAAACTCTGTATGTGTAACAACACGACTTATGCCAACAATCAGAGTACTGTAAGGTTTCGAGCAATTGTTGGCACTAAACATTTTAATTATTATTTATTTAGTTTTTCCACAGGCAAATTATAATGACAATAATAATACAATCCATCGACATTTTAGAACATTTTTTAGCTCAGATTCGAGCTAAACAACAAAGTTTACTTATTAGACCGTAACGGTAACACTATTGGTTTATTAATTGAGTGCAACCCACTCTGCGATACATATAAACGAACATTAATGTTTTGAAATGTTGGTGAAAATAAAAAAAAAAAAAGATTCGTAAAACTTGCCAACATAACAAAATAGCAGCCGCATCAACGTCAACCGACAAAATCGAATGATTTACAGATTTAGAACACTAGAAAGGGTAACTAACAGGTTGGCATTGTAGAACATTAAAGAAATCTCTATCAATTTAAAAAGTATGTTCACTAGGAATGTTGTGAAGAGATATAGAAATATATCTCTAAGCTGAATACGTCCCCCTTAATTTCCTTTCATGAGTAGACGGGGAACTTCGCATAAATCAGTGATATCATTTGTATACATATTGGCCGAGACCTACTGTCTTTAAGACAAGTTCAGAAACGTTTTTCACTGGCCAAAACTTTGTAACTTTTGAATCGATGTAGAATTTGTTTATTTTTTTTTTTTATTCAACAGATAACTCCTTAAGCTTTTCTCCAGTTTCAATTTCAAGAAAATCAATCCAGTAGTTATTGAGGAATTCAAGGTCAACTTTTGGTTGAACTTTTATATTTTTTTAATATTTAGCATGGAAATGTGGTTTTTTTCATCTTCTTTATTTATTAAAAGAACGTCATACGTTGATAAATAAACCATTCTAACAATAAGTTATGAAAAAAAAACCTGGAAGCATTTTTTTTCGACATTTGAAAAACATTTTTTTTTGGCTAGCGATCTTATTTAATATTTGGTTTTTTTTTAAATAACAGTAAGGGAATTTTGTTTACTTATCTAACAAAAGCAGTAAGTTATAATTTGTATTTGTGCGGTTGAAAAATTGCCTAAAAATATTCCGTAATATTTTTTTAATATTTAGCATGAAAATTTGAGTTTTTTTCATCTTCGTTATTTATTAGAAGAAGGTCATACGTTGATAAATAAACATTTTGAAAAAAATGTTATGAAAAAATAAAAATAAATTCTCCAAAAAAAATGTTTTCGACATTTGGAAAAAAAAAAATTTTTGCGTATCGAATTTTTTTAGTGTTTATTTTGTTTTTTATTTATACAAGTACTGATATTTTTTTTTAATTATGTAACAAAAGTAGTAAGTTATAATTTGCATTTGTTCGTTTGAAAAATTGCCTGCAAATATTTCGAATTATTTCTGTCCACTATCAGCACTTGTGCATCTTCTTTCCCGATGTTTTACTTTCCATTGTTTTCGAATGCTAGAGATTAGCGGATCTGACGTTGCCAAAAAAATTTTAAATAGATCTTCATTTGTACATTTCGTAATATTTTTCCGGTATTGTGCCATCTATAAATTCTTTACTGGACTTTTAGCTGAAGTTCTCCATTTTTTTTTTTGAATATTGTAAGATTCGATTGATTCTACTTAGATATACGTTTGCTACAGAGTTTGTATTCGAATACCTTTGGCTTTTATTTACATTTCTTACGAAGAACTGTTATCCTTTCAAATTACAATCACTATTTATAGCAGAAAATGAGGCAATTAATTAAAAAATTTAAAATGAGCAATTAACCTGTAGTAAGGATTATGAATTTTGGCTTACTCGAAAAGTCGCCGGAATCGTCAGCTAAAAGTTGTGTGACGGTCTCACAAGGATACGATTCCGGGTTTGCTGTGTGATAGTCGCACACACTACGTATTACACCACGGCCGACAACGGCTGCTAGATTTACATTTCGACAAAATTTGTTACCATCTCCGATGTCAACAAAGTCATCATCATTTCCTACGAAGTATTTACCGACTATGCCAGAGGACCATAACCCACATAAACTATGACCCTCAATGAATGCATTTCCACTTGATGGACTTCATGTTGATTGATATCAAGAATGTTAGAAACAAATATTACGCCATGCTCATGATTCCCCGTTAGATGACGTAGTAAGTGAATACACGGAGTTGTCCGTGGCCGTTTTCCTTTAGCTACTGAATTAGTTGGATTTTGTACTTTCCCGAGTTAATTCCATATTAAAGTTCGCCTGATTGACTGTGGTTAAAAACGATGTTTTCGGCAGAACATTCGTCACGTGGACCGGTTTACTGGAACTTGCCACCGAACGTTGAATAGTCGACTGAGAACTGCAACCATGTATTCAGAGTCCCTTGGGGGTCCGATGTCTACCACAGTGAAGACCTGAATCAATTTTTTTTGTATTACTACGAAGATGTGGAGTCACATCCCCTTTACGCGTGCTCATTGTCTACGGTACAGCCGACGGGAATTACTTTGCGGAGACGTACAGCTATTCTTGCTGCTAATCGATTCTGATTTCGCCTATTGCCGTTACAAAACACTACCACCCTCCATAGATGATCTTCTCTTCGCGAAACATCGTTTGTGTAGTTTCTGAAGCTACATACTTCTTCCCAGTACATTTCCGATGTCCACATGGCTTCCACAAGATATATTTTATTCGCTCGTCGTCAACCGAGCCGTCAATCGAAATTGAGATAGCAACTTCACGCAGAGGCGAACGCTTCCTGCGATTTAGGTAATAAAATACAGGCACCGCGAAACCCCACGGAGGTCCTTTACCACTTGGTCAGACACGGACAAAAATGCTTTAAACTAATTTTAAATATACACCACTCCACAACGTAAACACCCTATACTGAAGACTGAAAAATATACTGAGAAATCATAATAAACTTCTTGACGGCATCAAATGGTATAAAAACGTTGTTACATATTTCGATAGCGTTTTTCTTTTTCTTTCTCTTCTCTGTCCATACGACACAAAGGCATAGTGAAGAAATTGGAAATGGAAACACTAGAAGGCGAAGAGGGGAAGACTGAAAAAGTTACAATGCACTGTTGTATGATTTGGTTTAAATTGCAATTGCACGTGCTGAGAATAACATTACCACCAACTGCTAGCATTTGGTGGCTGGTGGTGGCTGATATCGTTGGTCTTCCGCTGGCATAAACCGAAGAACCGCACCAAAATGTTGATGTTCGCCTTCGGAACTAATGAATGAGTTTCAGTCGGCGGTCATAGGAAACCCTACACTATGAGGGGATGGTGGTTTCGTGGAGCCAACAGAAACAGAAATTGGGTCAAATAGATTCAGATCATCTGTCATAAGATTCACATTACATTCAGCAAATCATAGAATCGTTCCTCGAATCTGTTCAAAGTTCAAAATATATAGTAATCAATGAATTTCGGATATACGGTTTAGTGCTTTTCGTTCACTAAAGGATAAAATTCTCTTAATGGTCTTCAGCTCTTGACTGCCACAGATCTCTCAACGAGATGACGCAGCAGTTCAGCATTCACCTTATGTGGGTGCCGTACCCAAGGGCGTACCAGGGAACTGAAGAGCCAACGAGCTAGCAAGCGCCGGGAGCCAGTAAGACACAATCTACTATTGAGTAATATCGCATATAGGGAAACAAATGATAGAAGGGTTGCATTTCCGAGATTGCATCCGATCCAGACAGATGTTTCCCCGATTAGATAGGAAAAATTCACACCCAATGCTGTCGCTATCAGGACCCGATCTCTAATTGGTTGCCCGGCGCTGTTTGATTGGAAGGCATGTAATGAGACTGATGGTTGCGACTAGTGACTTTTGCAGAAGATTTGGGTATGAAGACAAAGAGAAGCCTATAGAACACCTTCTCTGCACTGGCCCTACCCTGACGAACAGGCGGCGATCAACACTGATTTCTTATTTATTTAGGAACCTAAACGATCTGGCCGACTTGTGATACGTTTTATTTTTTGGTTGTAATATTTTATGCATTAACATTAAAATCGTGTACATTTTTGAGAAATATTTCAAAAGTTGATTACATTTTATATTTTTCGATTTTCCCCTAAATTTTATTGAAATATTTTTTGTTGTTTGTTTTTTTCAAACATTTTGTTCGTATTACATATTAAAAATTTACTTTTTTTTCATATTAAAAATTATCAGAAAGTGGCGTCCACCTCACGAGGTATCGATATTCGACTCAAGCTCTTTAAGTTGTTTCAGAATTGCACAGCTTATACACAGAAAGTCAACATATCCAGGAATATGTACTGATGCACTGGATGGCCGAAGATGCCTATGGTAGGGTGTACTTTATGCGAAATTTGCGTTATTGTGCCGGTCCATGTGTGCGCCTCACAGTGTGCATTCGTACGCTGTTAACTGTTTTTCGCGTATAATGAATGATGGTGTGTGTTTTGTCAGCCTAAGACGCGCATTTGGGTGAAGAAGAATTACCAGCAGCTACCAACGAATGTTACAGCTGCGTTTGAAACGCTACACAACATAACGAACATATTTCGCCGCCTACACACACAGCAGCAGCAGCAGCAGCATTCACACAAGATCAGATTGCAGAAATGCAAGTATGAAATTTGTTTTCATTTTTCTTATTTTTTGTTTTTGTTGTTTTGTCTCAGTTTCTTTTGGTGCGCTTCTTGGGGTTTTTCTTTTCAGGAAACGTGCGTAGCATTCAAACAGACAGACGCTGACGGTGGCGATGAAACTGCATTGGAATGGCATGAAGTGGTGGAGGCGTCATGTTACGGTTTTTTGCATTTTATTTCTTGTTGGAACTAAAAATAGCTTCGTTAGCCTAAGACCTATTGGCGACATGCCTACGTACACATACACCGCGCTGTATGTTTCCCAGCCACGTCTTCCTGAACTGTTTCTTCGTCTGGATCTTGTGATTTAGTTTTTGGCGACTAAAAATGACACGATTTAAATTAGTTCAAACTGTTGTGGAAATTGCAGTCATTGGATTGACAATAATTTTAAATCAATGCTGAACAATAAAAATAGGACGATGGGTACAAATAATCGGAAAATTAGTTCATTAATTAACTCCTATTTATTAACTCCATTCAGAATTCTCAAAGTTAAATTTCACCGTGTTACACAAAATAGATTTTTTTCTGTCCTGTCGGAAAGAGGGGAAAAAATAAAAATACACGTGTATCGGCGATTTTTATGTGCACGTCAGAATTTTTTTTTTTAAGTTTGAAGTATAACGCTCGTAGTGATTTTTTGCAGGCAGACTCGTGGAAATGTCTGTATCACGTCAAATTTTTTAAAAACAATTTTTATCAATTCTCAGATTTTCCTAATTAAGGTTTCAGTTCAAAAAAACATTTTTTATTCGTAACGCTTAAGTAGTTTAGTTTAAAAAATTTGACAAGGTGTTATTTTGAATCACCCGGTATTTTGGTAGCTGTCACTTTTGTATCTTTTATTATTTGACATTTGACATTACTAAAAATGGAACGATACACTCTTCAAATTTTTAAAATTCACTACAAAAATGGTGAAAATCGTGCAGTCACAGTTCGAAAAATTAAAGCATTTTTGGGTCGTCGTGAATCATACAGAAATTGGTGGACAAATTCGAGCTTTTGGAACAAGTTAGTGATGTGAAGAATAAAACCCCTCCTCGTCCCTCAAGAACAGCGGAGAATATTGCCGCTATAGCCCAAAGTGTTGAAGAAAACCCAGGTTTACCCATTCCTTGTCGTTCTTTGGAATTCCGGATTTTCATCGAATTCCGGAATTCCATCTTGACTGATGAGGCACATTTCCACCTCGGGTGCTACGTCAACAAGCAAAATTGTCGCATCTGGGACTCGGAAAACCCATGAGTCAACGTGTAACTGTTTAGTGCGGTTTATGGTCCGGCGGGGTCATTGGACCTTACTTTTTCGAAAATGAGGTTGGATCAACAGTTACGGTGAATGGATTGCACTATCAAGAGAAGATTAATGATTTTGTATGGTCGGAGTTGGATGATATTGATCTGGACAACGTTTACTTGCTCTTGTACGGGAAAAGTTTCCGGACCGTGTTATCTCTCGAAGAGGGGATCACAATTGGCCACCGAGATCTTCAGATTTAACAACTTGCGACTTCTTCCTTTGGGGCCACGAGAATGATAAGTTCTACGCCAACAGCCCAGCGTCGATTCAAGACCTCAAAGATATAATTCGTGAGGCTATCGAGGACACGGGGCAGCCACTTTGCGATTTGGTTATGGAAAATTTCATGGTCCTGTGATGGCCATTTGGCTGATGTTGTTTTTCATTATTAACGACATTCCATCCTCTTTATTACGAAATAAACATCCGATCATGTATCTATTAATATTAAAAATTTCTTTGAATACAAAAACCTCTCGTTGGAAAACCCTGTATAAAAAAAATAGTTTATATTAAAAAATTGGTTTTATTTGAACAAATGATCATTCCTTATCCGGATAGTTTACCAAAATCTTTGCTATTTTGAACGGTTAAGCGAGGTTCAATGTAGTAGACTATACTACTCCGCCCACAAACAGTTCGTAACCCGGAACACTTTTTAATATGTAATTTAAGTTGCTGTTTTTGTATTTTTTTTTTGTTCTGCTATTAGTTCTAACAAATACAACTTTAAGCTTTATGGAGAAAATAAACTTTGTCTCAAAAACATAGATTTTTAAATAAACATAAA
This sequence comes from Hydrotaea cyrtoneurina, assembly GCA_958296145.1. Taxonomy (NCBI): domain Eukaryota; kingdom Metazoa; phylum Arthropoda; class Insecta; order Diptera; family Muscidae; genus Hydrotaea; species Hydrotaea cyrtoneurina. Next base: position 58,139,396 of record OY282513.1, read on the forward strand.
AGCAGAAATTGAAAATATTAAAGAACGGACAGGCGTACGAACTGATTGTTGGCGGAGTAGTATAACAAGCTCGTCCTTGGCAGCCGTACGTTTTATTAGCCAGGTAGGGCATAACTTGGTCTTAGGCGTCCTTCGGATTGATCTTTGTCGCTGTAGTTAACTAAAGTAAGACCCAGGTTTCTCCAGCTCAATCGAAACGCATTTGACATAGATTTGACTATCACAAAGGTGAGACTGATTGGCCATATCAAAGTTTAGTTGATCCATTTTCCTCAAATGAGAGCTGTCTGACTTGCCTTTGTGCAATTTGTTAGGCACAATTACTACTGTTTTTCATGTACATTTATATTAAAACATCAAAAGTGGCAACTTTCCACCTTATATGTATGCAGGTGTATAGTGAAATAACATCGAAGATAACCGTGTTTTACAACACATCTTAGCAGTTGTTGTAACACACTTTAATTGAACAGTTTTCTTGGTAAATGTTTTAATTTTTTTTTTTCTGTGCAACGGATTGCAAAATATCAACTCACATATGGCGCTTAAATGTTTTTCATGTATCCACACTCCGATATGAAATGGCACAAAAACAATTGCCAAAATCTCAATAGGTGGTAAATTGAAACTTTCAACTCCATTATTGGATGCCATAACATACTAGACAAGGCAGGCAGTAGACAGACAGACAGACAGCAAGGCATACAGACGGACAGCATACAATGTGCAACATCTTAGAGATGGACGGACAAAGACACAATCGCCCGAACGAGGCCAGATCGAGGACAACTAATCGATCGGTTTTACAATGCATCAAGACTGTCCTTTTTACCACACTAATTCGGATAAAGAGTGGTCTCTTCCGATCCGACCTCGCACTGCAACATTTTCGTTTAGTGGCCTTTTAAGGCGGTTGTTTTGACAGGGTCTCTAATGGGGTGCTTCACATACAGTGCGAGAGCGAGTGGTGGCCATTGTCCAATCATCCATGGAAGGCATAGAGCCAACCATGGGGTTCTCCGCAGTGGCTCTGGCTCATAACATGGCTGGTGTCTTGAAATAGGCATAAATGGCACGCAAGCGCCTGTGGTGACCAAAACTGCTGGAATTCCAAAATGAAACACAAGCAAACAACATTTAGCCGGCACCGATAGTAACAAATGAAGAAAACTAAACAATAATAAGTGTAATTAATATTTATGAGAATTTGAACAACTGCACCACCACTACCACCATCTCTGTCAGCTATGCTACCATTTAACTTTTCAATAAAAGGAAAATAAAGTTATTTGGGCCACATTTCAAAATTGAAGTTATTCATAGAGTAGATTTCATATTCTATTACCCAGAATCGTTAAACCCAGCGTACGACTTGTATCATATACGATGACAGTTGGGTGCGTCTTCTGGTGACAAATGCTAACGAGCCTCAGCCACTTCTGATTATGGGTGACATTTTCATGTTCGTTCACACACATCTGTGCATTCTCAGATGCACCAGGAGAATGTGTTCGCAGTGTAGTATTGGCCCCTGTGTGTACGTATGTGTGGTTGTATTAACTTGGCTTAAATGTTAACTTTTGGCTGGGTGACATATTCTGGGATTTTTTTTTCCGTACAATTTGGCAAAATTTTCACAAATCGACCAACGCTTCAAAGTGTTTTCAACATTAATTTGTCAGTTCCATGAAAGCTGCCTACTGTACAAAAATACTGCCAGAGAAGATGTGTCAGCTAAGGCAGGGCTTCTCAAGAATATAATAAATACACCAAAAACATTTCGTAGATGCATATTAGGGAAACCTCGTAGTTGATTTTAAAAACAATATTAACAACATATTTTTTTATTCATTTTCCAGTTATTCGTTTAGTTAGCATTTGTTTTCTGCAGAAATGAAACTACATAAGAGTCAAATTTGCGAAAACGAATATTCATTTTCAGGGTTTTCTTAAATTAACAAAAAAAGAAAATCACCCTTTATTTGATAAATTGGAGTTTTTGGCAAATCAAATACACATTTTAAATGGAAATCTGTCATATATTTATTACAATAAGGTCCATCATTTGGGAATTGCTTGGTTGGTTGGTTTATGTGGCCGCTTTAGTGGTAAGAAGCCACTCCACTGTGAAACCGACTTCTATTACGGTTACTCATATCCAGTTCGTCAGATTGGGGAATTGGGGGCACAAACATTCATATGTAAATTAAATCGTAAGAGAAGAAGAGACAATGCATTTAAGGGTTAATAAGATTACTCATCCTGGAACCAGGAAGTGTCTTAAATGGTCGATTCACCAGTCACAGAGGAAGTTTGCCACAGTCGCTTCCTCGCCTGCATCTCCGCAGCTACAGTAGTGGTCGCCATACTGTAGATTCTGGCTGCTAATCAACCAGTAACCAATGTATTGTGGGTACGGATATCAGTCTCACGACAGATTTGGATCTACTCTGATTATAATCAGGCTATGTTCTCCTTGAGATACGGCATGAATCGAAAGCTCTCTATCTGAAGTTGTCTTGTTCTAGAGAACGTTCCTCTTAATGGACCCTAGCGGTAGTCGAGTCCAAGGGTGACAGGTCTCGTCATTCCCGTAGAAATCCTTGTGACCAGGTATCCACACCAAGATTACCACTGACGAGAGACTCAGTCTCGCCAAGACCTCCCTACACTGTTTCACTAAAGCCTATGAGGTCACAGGATTGTTTGGAGAGTAAGGCCGTTTGACAGATGCGAAGTAGGTACAGCTGTCAGTAATGATTTGATATAGTAGTAGCAAGCAGACTTGCTTGATGGTAAAAAAAAAAACTTCTGCCCATAAGACGCTAGAGACATTCAGAAGACGATAGTAATGTTCTAGGTTGGCTTTCCTTGAGAATATTGCCCAGCCAACTCTGCAATCCGTTTTAGTGCCCTCCGAGTAGACTTTCACATCGAAGCCAGAGAGAACAATTTATGAATAGTAAACCATATCTTACAGATGTCCCCGTGTGCATGCTTACACATGTCGATTCGTTTGGGGATTTGTTCGATAAGATATCCGCATAATTGTGGATCTCTGAGACGGCAATTCCACGCCGAGGCTATCTTTGAAATGGTCCCACAGAGAATAGTTAAATCAGTTGATCTTGAACTTCGTGAATTTATTCTTTCCGAGAACTTCGCTCGTAATAAAATAATAGTTCCATAGGTTTGCCGCACCATAATGTTCGCTTCAATTCTAGCATCAACTGAACCTTGTGAGTCTAATCCTCATGTAAAATTTGCCATGTGGTGTGTAGAGATAGACCCAGTTGCTGTCATCACCGCCACAGATAGCCGGCCAGTTGACAAATTTCAATCTTCTTCAATACTTTCTCTTACAGCGTCCATAACTTTATTTAAATGACCGGATAAATAGTCACTGGAGTTTTCAGCCTCTGTTGAAAGATATAAAATATAATAAATTCAGCGACGGTTGGATAATTTTAGCATAGCATCCGTCGACATTTCGGATACAGGCCTTAATGTATAGTTTTTTTTAAATTTTAGGTAACAGTTTGTCTCAAATCAATTCTGTTGTCCGGAAATGAATTATTTTGGTATGTCGGGTGTGGAATTTTCTTTGTCTCTGTCCAAAAAGAAAATTTTCGCCAAAAGGAACTTTTGGCTCAACTGTGTACATATTTCCCATTACATTCCATGAAGATCTAATAGAGAACTTTACTCCGGTCAGTGAACTCTGGCTGTAATTCCAAACATGACTCATGAAGCCGCCGCCATTTAATCGGCTGTCAGTAGAAAACACCCCAGAGTTCACAATAATCCGGCTATGTCAAAAATGCTAGGAAAATTTTCCAAATTATGCAATTATGCCCACTGCCAACCTTCAAAACTAGTCGACCTTTTCGAAGGAAATTATTTGAAAATGTCTGCAATTAAAATGAAGCCAACTTAAGTATCTAAGCAATTTATGGCGGTGAATGGTATCATACGCTATTGGCCACAAATTTCTTAGTATTTTGGGGTATGGCTTATTAAAAACGCAACACTTATTTATTTCTGTTGGCATTAAGTCAATTTTCGTTTGTGTTTTTTTATGTGTTTTTTTTTTTTGGTTGGTTTTATCGACCTTGAGTTTTGTTACATAAGACCAACTGTAGCGATGCGTGGTGGCATGACGTGATTTATGAACATTCAACTGTACGAATGTAAGGCATCGCATATACAATCGTCCGTATAAAAAGTGCATACAACCGGTAAGTGAGTAATGACAGTCGTTGTACTCGTTTGTCTGTAAGTATTAGCGACGACGGCTATAGACCCACATACGGTCAACAGCAGTGTCGGTTTGAGGCATTAATGGGCCCCAGGGCGAAGTTGCACTTGGGCAACCTTTTCGAACAAGATCAAATACCAAAAGGGCTGGTGGGAAATTAAAAATGTTTTGAAAAAACAGATTGAATGCATTTTGTGGATTGCAAATCCGACACCTCGAACCGATTGAAAGCTCTGAATGTATAGGACAATGATTGCATTCCGCAGGCCACTTTTGATGTGGCCCTTGTCAATTACTTATACTGTTTACTTAATTTGAAATCCAGCCCCGGTGGAAAAACATTATTTGTTGTTATACTTTACTTAATATTACATACAAATGTGTGCTTTTGTATGTCCATAGTGCAACGATAATTAAATTAATTTGTACAATACAAATAAGAAATTCATGGTCATTATGTCCAAATGATGTGTACACCAGAAATATTGACGAACCATAGCTCGGCTCGCCCATTGTTGATGGTGGTTGTAATAACTCAGCGGCGGCGACAGGGGTTAACGGCCCCCTTTGGTAGAAACTGGCCTATTGATGTTTTGGTGGCAAGCATTGCATGCAATTATCAATAAGCTATGGGTAAAATGTCTAAATTTTATATTTTCAATAGCCAAGAATTATATGGGAGGTGATTTACCAATGGGTCCATAGAAAAGTTACACAGCAAATATGGACGTACAAAGTACATTTTGAAATTATTTTGTTAAGTGACGTATCCGTTGACGGACACATTTTTCAATAAAAAGGAGTTTTACTTCCCCCATTCACCGAAAAGCCGACATTGTGATCGGTCGCCCGACTTCATCTCCTGCATGAGCTGTATTTTGTATGGCTACTGGCTGAGCTTCTTCCAGGTGGTCGAATAACACAAATCCAATTGATGCTATCTGCCACAGATTGACATATCCCAATCTTCATTAGCACTGGCGGTTGCAGCAGCAAAATTCTCCCCAGTATGCACTCTACGGCTGTGTTTACCAGGATGTACAAAATCTCATCCGTGGAACTAACTTTCTTGGGGGGAATTGCAATTGCTTTTCCATCCTCGGCGTAATATTGGACAAGAAGCTTAATTTCAAGCTAAACATCCTAGACAGGGCGAAAAATGCCACTGCGACACTATATGCATGCAAGAGGGCAATAGGGAAACAGTGGAGCTCAAAGCCTCGCATTGTACACTGGTTGTATACCGCTGTAGTAAGAACGACACTTCTATATGGAGTCTGGTGGAAGGCTCTTCAGATAGTCCAAATATTACCTGACATACTAACTGCCATTAATTCCTGAACTCAACATCAGATCTGAAGTGCAGCAGATCTCTTAACGAGATGGCTCAGCAGTTTAGCATCCACCCTATGTGGGTGCCCGACCACAGGCACACACAAGCAAGCTAGCGAAGCTCGGGTCTATCTTACATATTCAGCCGAACTGGAAGCCGTAGACATGTATCTAGCCACTTGCAAACTCCGACTGTGTGATAGAGCATATAGAGTAAGAAACGATAGGTAGGCGGCTATTCGTGACCAGTTGTCTTATTACTTGAGTTCCCTATGACGGAACACCGTCTGATTGGATGGCATGCACTAAGACTGAAGGTTGCTACTAGTGACTTTTGCAGAAGCTGCGGGGATGAAGTGGAGAAGGAGGCAATAGAACAATTTGTCAAGCCCTGACGAACAGGCGGGGCTCTTATTTCTTGTGACGGCTTATGCAGCTTTGTGGTAGGTAGTTTGTGCCACTTAAAGAGCAGAACCCAGGTTAGAAACCTGCTGAGACTATTAAACATTTTTCAGCGGCTTCCACCTCGTAATTGCTGGTGACTTTACGAGCAAGAAAGTAATATCTAAGCCAAGTAAAAGTTCTCTACACAAACATAACAATTCGGAGACGACTTTAAACAGTAGGTCCCGGTCATAGATATATATATATTAAGTCCTTCTGAATTCCTATAAGGAACATAGAGCCACAACCAATTTATTGCAATCATCTCCATCGTTCGCCAGTCGCTTAAGTTCGCTCCAAATGCATCCAGTGTATTCTATGTTCTAGTCGAGCTGTCTTTTCCATGTATGAGCTGGTGAGCGCCCCGGTAGGCGAGTTGGTAGCGTGCTTGCCTATCAGCGTGGGGGTTGTGGGTTCGATTCCCACCAGAGGCTTTGGTATGTCGCTGCAAAAATCAAGCCAAATGGTCTTTGTCAACCGGTTTACCCTTGGACCCAAAATTAGAATTTAAATTTACTTTGTATTGTAATTAATTAATAAATAAATAAATAAATGAGCTGGTCTCTCATCCTTAGGATAAAAAGCAATCAATTGTTAATCTGCTGAGGTTGGAGTTGAATATTTTGAGTTTGGTGCCGCTCGACAGTTGGGAAGTGTGCCATACAGGGTTGAGCATACCAAATGTCTGTCTCGCCTTATCTATTCCACTCTTTACGTCACCAGTATACAGATTCGAGAGAAGTTCCCCGTCAGTTGCTTCATGGAATGGAGCTTTTTGAAGCGCCCTGGAGGGTTCAACGGTAGGAACAAGGGACATGATTTTCGCCACCTTCCGTGGTATCACAATGGACTGTATAGTCCAAGGGAGTCGGTAATTTCAGACTGCCATGCTAACCTAACGCTACGGTTAGTCCCGATACACACTAGGCACACTATTGCCGTAATTCTCTATTTGTAGGAGAGACAGGTAAGGGGAATGGAAAGGGAAAAAACTTATAATGAAAAAACAAAATTGCCGAAACCGGGTTTAGTTTAATACATGCGTTTTTTAGATTTATGTTGGTATAGGGCGATTTTAAATCGCATGAAGTTCATAGAGCACTTCTCAATTTTACCCTCAGCATAATCGCCTTACTGAGCAAGCAAGCCAGCGACCTCAATAAACAAAATTGCCGTAACGAATCACCATTGCATCCATTAACATTTACTATTTGGTGTTGTTCACACGGTTAACGACTTGAATTATCATTTAAAGTTCTCAGGCGTCTAAAAAAAACACCTTATACTTTACATGAATTAATTTTTGAAAGCAACATCACTCTAGCGTTTATTGGCCTTAGCAAAAGTAGCTTTTCCGAGCACATCCGAAAGTATGATTGCTGCAAGAATGTTTACAATGGTCTGAGGAGTTCTGTGATACCCTTTGAAAAAACGTAACAGAGAAAAACTCGTCATCAGAGTTAGCTCCAAAAAATCCGGTTCAGCCCCAACCAATGCTGCGACTGTTTGGCCGTATTCCAAGCAAAGTGGCCGACAATATTTTTTAAGTCAACAGCACTTTGTAAGGAAACAAATGCAAGTCATCGTTGAAAATGCTGTGCAAAGAAAAAGCAGAGCCCGGTGATGATGGGATTTTTGTAAGCCAGCCCCTGTTACCAGATCCACCCAACTAATATGATTATTAGAATTATCAGTTCATCTTTTAAACACTTACACCCCAGCAATGCCTAGAAATTATGACAGTTTATTGTAATATTTCGGGTACTGATATGTTTTTATGATGGTGATCTTCAAAGCATTTACCTGATGGCAAGACTAAGAAAGATGGAAAATTGTAACATTTGGTAGCATCGGCAACACAATGGCACTGCATCTAGCGAATTTCACTATTTGGTGGGGTTTGTGGGCATATGTCTTTAAATCTGACGATAGTGAGAATATGGCGCCAGCCATAGTTTGACAATTTCCATCAATATCGGCCTTGAAAGCAACATTGTGCTTTTTGTCAGTCGTGACCAACATTCAAATAGAACAATCTTTAAACTGGTTAGCAATGATTTATGGAATCAAATAATTTTTGTTAGCACTTTTGCAAATTATCTGTGTTTTTGAAAATTATCAACGATGTTTTTTGTAGTCCGCTCTGGGTCCTTGGTAATGCGATCTGCAATGATGTCAACGAAATTCTGGAACAATGTAGCAACTCAGTTGTCTTCTTTTACATCACAAACCTCAACTATTGTTGGCACTCGTATGTATACTAAAAATTACATTCACAACTATCGTGGCAACTATTTTAACAGACATAGTAACCATTTACAAATCCACTAAACTACTTTCGATGAATTTGAACAAAAACAGAAATGACCAGACAAACTAGTTTGGTACTGTCAACATAGATTCGTATTAATGCGAAAACGCAATGTGTGAAAATGAGACACTTAGTCCGTGGATTAGCGACGATTATGTGAATTTAAAATATGCTCGAGAGTATTTGTTGTACGCAGATGCCGAGTCACGCATGATTGGCATTTTGCATGCTCAGCGATTTTGTGGCAAAACCGTAAGATTGACTGAGCTATGGTCGGCATTGACGACGGAGAAATTTATGGGATTAGGGGCAGTTATCATATCTTAAAATGACGGAGACTTGATCATGGACTATGTTTTTTCAATTTGATCATTCTTTCGAATAATAGAGTTTCATATATAGATCTTTGTTTCAGTTATGACTTCTTCAAATCTCCTGCCATTTAATTTCCACACAGGAGAATATGACAGATAAGACAGCGAAATTTTGCTGTATAGGTCGATGCGTTGCCATGATGGTGGAGCACTTGTTTTCTTCATCAAACAATCTGTTCAACAGCTGCGTAAAATATTCGACGGTAATTCTAGACTCTTCCAGGTAGCCAATATCACTACCACCGCACGATAACCCGGAAAAGCACAACTGAAAATATTGTTGAAAATAACTTTGGAATTGGGCATTCCACCATGTTATCTCTCGATAAGGTGATCACAATTGGCCACCGCGTTCTTGTGATTTAACACCTTGCGACTTCTTCCTTTGGGGCCACGTGAAAGATAAGGTCTACGCCAACAGCCCAGCGTAGATTCAAGACCTCAAAGACAGAATTCGTGAGGCTATCGAGGACAATGTGGCAGCCACTGTGCGCTTTGGTTATGAAAAATTTCATGAAAAGGATATGGTCCTGTAAGCGTGGTCGTAGTATCCATTTGACTGATGTCGTAAAAAAATGTTTTTTTTTTCTTGAAATAGAATAGTAGTAAACATTGAAATGTATTACCTAAAAGTCAGTCGTTGCCCAAAATTGGCTTTTTACAAACAGAATCTCATCCGTTGCACATACTTATCAGCCCGGAGATATAATTTGTATACTCACTCACCGGGACGTACTGTTTAAAGCCAGCTCCGAACGGCTAATGATTTTCTAAAGAAGTTCTACATGGCTTAGAGATTACTCTCTTACTCGTAAAGTCGCCAGCATTTACAACATGAAGGCAGACGCTGAAAAATATTTGATGGTTTCTGCATGTTTGGAACCTGGGTTCTGCTGTGTGGTAGTTTTTTTTTGATATTTTTATTTTTTTAAATTTTTCAAGAAATACAAAAATTATATTTTTCTTGGAATGGTTGATATAACCAAAAGAAACAAAAAGAAAATTCCTTTAATTCGGCTATACCATTCATGACGTTTCTCGGTTTTAATTGCTTTCGTGGTCGATCATTCAGCTGTTTTCAATCATCTGTTTGTCATTTGAATATCTACAACTCATATTGAAATCTGCATAATTGGCCAAATACTCAAATTAATATGTTCAACAAACTTTGACAAATTTTGAATGCGGTTGACACAACTACGAGCTGAATTTAATTATTCACGCAGAATTCGTGTAGCTTCCATTTATAACCAGCTATTTTTGCGGCGATAGCAGTTAATTTATCGTTCTGCAGTCAAGCTGTTTAATTGATGCCGGGTCGTTAACATGCGCAGACAGAATTAACAAAAATTAAATTTGAATAATTTCATCTAGTCTTGCATTGTGTGTTGTGGGAATTCTCTATGTCGCTATCTACCTTCTGGCAATAAATAAAAATTATGATTATTACCAAGCAATTCGGTATTAATTAAAATTAATAACGTACCCTTCCCACACACAGACAGATAATGCATTAATATCTGTTGGGAATACCGTCAACTTATTAGTATTTAAAATCCGATTAGATGGGCTCTGACTTTAAAGTTGCGCACATTCAATGTCAGTGGCGGCATACGTGAGCCATTACGTAGGGTACTCTTAGAAGACAAACGTGTTCGCTGTTTTGTCATTTTTCTCCAATGATCAAATATTTCTTCTTTTTTTTTTTTTTGCCCAAAAGTCTGTCAATATTTCTGTCTAATACGTCTTTGCTTGCAGCAAAAAAAACAAAATAAAAAAAAAAAAACTCCCCAACGCAATCTTGTCGGTTTCAATAGAAACCGATTTGTGCACACATGCATGTGAACAGCGGAATGGAACTGCTTAGGTACAAACACGCAACATCAAAGTGATAATGTAGACGTCAGTATTCATATGGATACAATAGATAATATTCCTAAAGGATTTCACAAAATGGTAGTTAGACCCTGGTTATCTCGACACTCTTATTAAAATGTACAACAATCAATAGATCCGTCCCTGTCTCTGACCAAGCAAACCTCACTGAAATGCTGAGGGTCAGTCCGGCCGAACTTTACTTTACAAGGATTGTTACTAGATTTTTAGTTTAAGAAACTAGAATGGTATACTTTCACTTTGGAATACTGAAATATTTCCAACCGTTTGTGAACTTCATCCTGAACATGTGTTGTAGTTTTCGAAAATTCTTCACACCTTACACTGCCTGTCCAAGTACAAACAACAAATCGATCTATATCAACTCTTAATTAAGTACAACTAAAGCCGCCGACTTTCGTATCCTCGGAAAATAATTACGTCCAACAAGAGTTGTTATTTTGGTATTCAAAGAAAAATTGTTTTTTTTTGAGATAAGTGATCGGATGTTTGTTTCATAATAAAGAGAAAGCTATGTCGTTAATAATGGAGAACAACATCAGTCAAATAGCCACCACGACCACGGTTACAGGACAATATCCTTTTCATGTAATTTTCCATGACCAAATCGCAAAGTGGCTGCCCTATGTCCTCGATAGGCCCACGAATTCTATCTTCGAGGTCTTGAATCGACGCTGGGCTGTTGGCGTAGTCCCTATCTTTCACGTGGCCCCCAAGGAAGAAGTCGCAAGGTGTTAAATCACAAGATCTCGGTGACCACTTCGAGAGATAACATGGTCCGGAAATTTTTAGTTTTGCGAACTGTGACTGCAAGATTTTCACCATTTTTGTAGTGTGTAATTTTAATAAGCGTTGAAGCACGTATCATTTCATTTTTATTGATGGCTTAGTTTCTACTTGTCAAATGTCAAATACCGGGTGATTCAAAATAACAACTCTTGTTGGAGAACCCCGTATACAATTTCCTTAATATTTTATGGCAATTAGGCCACGGGTGTGTCACGCCTGTTTTATTCCGTAATTTCATTTAAAAGATATTTAAAATTTTTTTTTTTCTGGTTCTAAAAGAAAACAAATACACATTTGATGTCTGTGGAGTTCCGCCTGACCACCCGTCTACCGTGACGCAGGATGATACCAGGACAAGACAAGAGTTTGATCGTTTCCACGTTTACCGCTGACAGAGAAGTGTCGCTACTTCACCACCTTAAAGCAACCTTCCAACATTCAACTGAAAGGAATTCGGAATCAGTCGATGCCAGTCATAAACTCCAAATCTCCTTGGGAGCCAAACAATAGGTATATTAATCTTAAATTTAATTCAGTAATCAATTCGGTTATGACATTTTTTGTCAGCGGTTCTCTGCATCTTGTGGGCAGGAATGACAACTTTGTTGATACAGTTTGGTTCGCATCGTGATATAGACGCAGTGGACCTCCACAGTCGCATATTGACGTATTCGTAGTTTTGACTTTTACTTGTATCACATAATGATCACGGTTTTGGGAGATAGTTTCACGACTTTATAGACTATGGTCACATATCTTAATATATATTTACCCTCGACACTGATTCACTGATACACTGATTCCCTGATTCACTGATTCACTGACTCTGTCACGCAGTACGTAGGAATTTAAATAGGCATTCTATAATAATTCTATAAATAATAATAATAAAAAAAATAATATTTTTTTTGTACAGAAATTGAGTTTTCCCCAATGTTTTTTTTTACCAAAATTTTTTTTTTACAAAATTTTTTTTTTCCAAATTTTTTTTTTTTTCAACAAATTTTTTTTTTAACAAATTTTTTGTTTTTCAACAAAATTTTTTTTTCAAAATTTTTTTTTTTTTTCACAAACAATTTTTTTTTTTCAATTTTTTTTTTTCAATTTTTTTTTACAAAATAGTTTTCTCATTAACAAATTAAGTAACAAATACTTTCTCAAGCAAATTAACGGGCGCCATAGGCGCATTACAACTTACTAGTTCAAGATATTTTTTGAAATCCACATTTCAATTCTTTCAATTCTTGGCACTACTGAAGTCGTTATATCGTACGGAAGCCAAACCTGACAATGACATCGGACGTTCTACTGGAAGAATTCGTTGTTGTAGGAATGGACCTGGATACTGCTGGATCGATGTTGAAGGAATGGACCTGTTACTGACGCAACCGCAGATAGTGAAGGTGTTGGTAAGCTTTTTGAAGAGCCAGCCGTTGATCCCTTGGAAAACACCGACGAAGAGGCCGACAAAGCAGTGGCGGAGAGGAATGTATCTGCTAATACTCCAGCTACTGCAGGAAAAACCTCCCCCATGCTGAAGCAGCAACGGCTGTCGTCCTGCTTCAATTCCCAAAGTATGGGGAATCCTGGATCCTGGACCAATGGTGGCCGTATTTGTGGACTGAAGACACCCGTAAACAAATTACTTATGGCCAAAATCATAGGCACACCGAGAACGTGTATTCTTGCCTGGAATAGTCTTAACATTATTCTCAACCCAATTGTAGTAATATAAGTGTTAACAAGACCAGTCTGGAGATGGTTCAACAAGGCTAATACCAGCTGCATCTATTCATGATGTAAATAGTAGAGGCGGAGTGGAAAGTTGGATCTTAAGATGTACCCATACACAATATAAATTGTGCAAAAACTTCTACTGCAATACCCCCAACATTAGGTCACTAGTTGTGGTCTCATTTTGGCCACTACAGTACTTTGTTTTTTTGAAGGCCAACACTAAGGCGATGCCCCCTATAAATGCAATGCATTGTGTTAGCGGAAGGAGATTAGGGTATCGGAAGGAGGAAAGAGGGAGTAGTGTTTGTTGACATTTGTTTTGAATTTCTGAATGTCACAACTGGCAGGAAACACATTTTCTGGAAGATTATTCCACATACGAACGGTTCGGCTAAAGAACGAATGTTCTCTATATGTTGGAGTGCAATCATAAGTTCGACCCATGCTAGTGTGTCCCATTGAACGAAATGTTAGCATATCCATAGATACAATTTAAAACTTTTGTTTAATGATTTCTGATTTCTTGTGATATTTAAAAGGTTTGACAGATTTAAGTCGATCTAGTTTCGAGGTAATTTATTTTTTTATTTGTTCAAACCAGAAATATCATTATATTAAATTTATATTAGTGAGCGGAAAACTAATTGAATAACAAAAGCATACATTCTAAACTTGCTGTACTAATAATACTTGGTAACTAGGAAGTTATCCGGGCAATAAACAAAACACGATCGATTAATTAGCATGATAAGTAATTGCATAATGAAATGGACAGTTCTAGAACGATTCATGTCTAATTTCAATAATCACTTTGGAGGGGTATTGAAATAGTCCTTGATTGTATTATCGCCGAGCATTTAAAGACAACCATTTAAATGGCATTAAATGTTTTTTATTGATTCTGTGTTAACACTATTTAACATTTAGCTCACATTCAACAAAATTGATAGCACGAGAAATGTTAACAACTTAATCCCCCACGACAATGAATACCATCCCATTGTTATTTATTCACATCACATAATTTTCAATATTTTCAATGTTTTGTCTTTTTTGAATTCGTTTGTTTTCGGCCTTTTTATGTTTCGCCAGAAAGCAAAACAATGGCTGTGATCGCCGATGATGTGACCGAACTTTTTTGATTAACTGTACACTCATGTGTGTACAAATAATGATTTGGAAAAAGCCTTTGTTTTGAGTTCCGCTTGCAACGATTGTTGGTTGGCTGTACCCGATTCGAGACCGTATGAGACCCAAATGTGTGTGTATCTCTGTAAAAACGGGCTGACTGACTGACTGAATGGCTGGGTGGCTGCCTGGTTTGCGGTTAACCCTTTACAGTTCGCACAATTAATTTTTGTTACCAATTAGCCGCAAACAAAGTAATTAATTCAAGAGCACTGAATGGATGCAATTGAATGCCGCCATTAAATGTAATTAATTAAATTAAACAACAAACGTCGAGACGATGTGTTGTGACAAAAAAAGATAAACGATGTCACGTAGGGGAACGTAACACATAGAACAGCATTCGATGTATTCATAGCGTGCTATGAGTGCTCTATTAATGTTTAGCTAACGAAATAGTTTCATGAGGCCTACAAAATCTGTCGAAGATAAAATAATTTCTATGTTGAAAGTGGAAAATGTTGTAGATATATAAATTATGAAAATGTTGCGGATTCGTTCGAAAAAGAGGATTCGCTGTAAACACGATTTTTGGCCATTCTGCCCTCCTAAGAAAGAGAGTCCGATTTTAAGAATAAGCTAATATGTAAAATCCCAGGAATTTACTTAGTTGAAATTTGTTCAAAGTTATTAGTTTCCAGTGTATTCGTTCGGGTCACCCCATATGATTTTTGTTGTTTTATTCAATGGACGGAGATTCTCAAATCATCATTAGTTGTATTCAGCAGTAGGTCAATAGTCTGAGCTCTGGAGCAACTTTTTGGTAATTCGCCAGCCTTTACCCGTTACCCTTGATGTACAGGGCCCAGGGACATCCAGGATCCCTTGAGATAAAAGCTGGTCAATTTCCTTCCGACATTCGAAACTCCTCAGTCGTAGAAGAAAGATTCTTGAATGGCAACATCACTGTTAGGGGATGTTTTTATATGATGCATTCCACAATCGCCCCTACTTCAGAATACACGTTGCTTGAAAATTGCTGAGGTTCTCGATGCAGAAACCTGTACCGGTTTTCCTCTTTCAACTTTAATCCATCGGTCTATCAGTGGATGCCAGAAATCAGGGATCACTGTATGACAGTTTGTTGTGCTGGAGTGGGAGTCCTAGTTTAACCCTCGAACTGGCACATGGTTCTGGCCAGACATATTTCATTTTCATGCTTCAATTTAGCATACTTCTATTTTAGGTACATGGCTGTAATTTCAGGTAATCTCCCAAAATATTGTTGGCTTTCGATGTATAAATTAATAATTGAAAAAAAAGTCCTTGGAACAGGACAAAAAGGCAAATAAACGTTGAAAATCGCACCAATAATCCGCACATTGTGGCTCAACCAACAACTCGTATAGCATTTGAAGCGTACTTTGGGAGACCTCTCAATATAGCAAACATTAATGTGGCTTCACGCAGTGGTCCAGACACATTAGCTGCCAAAAAAGATTGCAGAATTTGCCTGCAGCAAGGTGACAAAATACGCCGTAAGACAGGCTTTTTTTGCTGCAAATGCAACAATCCTGTTTGTCAGCAACATTCAAAAGTAGATTATTTATGTTTTTGTTGCCTTCCGCAAAATTCTGAATAAAAAAATTCAATGTATTCTTCATAAATAATAATAATAAAAAGAAATATATATAGAACAAAAAAATTGTTGCCCTTTTCATTCCAAAGATTTTTTCAGGTCTACTTTTTCTTCCTCAGGTAGCTAATAACATAGTAAAAAGAAATAGAAACACAAAAAATAACAAATATTTTCCTATCATAGTAAAAAATTTAACGGCAAACAGCCCTTACTTCCATACAAATGCATGTAAATGTATAGGGGTCTGGCCAGACACCATGTGCCAGAACTAAGGGCTCAAAATATGTGCCTAAATACAAATCACGATGTAGACGTTCTACAATTACTTTTTTCTAAATAAAGTTCGACATCGTCACGTGAAGGATCTCATCAACCTCAATAAAATGACAGAATTGTTTTAAAAAAAAAAAAACAAATTGTTGTAAATAATTATTCATGTCAGATCCCTGTCATACGAGATGCAATTTAAAGATTTTTAAAATTTCCCGCCCCTTTTGCATTTCCAACCCCGGCTTTGTTCTTCACTAAATTGCCTGGCCCATATCTATAAAAATGCAAATACTAAAATAAAACTGGCACTTATGTCACTTCTCAGATGTTGTACAATAAATATTGTTTGTCGTTTGACATGATACCGATTTAAGTACAAAAGACGCATTTCATCACGTTGACAATTCATAGAAAATCTGCTTGACATTGATTGCCCAGAAGCGCTGTCCTAAGTGAAAAAGTCAACACAACTAAGAGTGACTGTGGTTTTGGTTTCTCTTCTTTGTTACCACAATAATCCACGCCATTGTTGGCTTGGGAAATACGTCTGTATGTACCCAAAAGTGTGTACGAACTATTTGGCAAAATAGTAAAAGATGAAAAAAAAAATAAATAAAACCAAAATAAAACGTCAAGCGTAAACAATGGCTTGAATGTTGGCCGGCCATTCGGTAGTTAGCAGAGGGTTAAAAGTCTTTGTTTGAGCCGTTTGAATGAATGTTATTTGATTTTATTTTACTACGACGCGACGCGACGCGGAGTTGTGGAGTTATAATTAGTTAGTCATTCAAGTATTACCCACTGCTGCACGATGGATGGATGGATGACTAATAAAGTATAAAATTCTACCAACATTCGACCGAACGACGGACCGACTGAACGGCCACATTATGAAAACAATAACAGCCAAGCGACAACAGAATTATGAAAACCTTTTTGCGAGAGAATTAGGGGCGGTCATCGGCGAATTTCAATGTACCCTATAGAGGAATTATTATTATTTTCATAGAAAGAAATATTTTCAGAAGTCATATGACATTTTTAAATTGATTCTATTCAACATTTAATAGTTATTATTACTAAATTATATTTATTTTCGGAAGTTCCCTTGTAAATAGTTTCAGAAGTCATAGAAAACTTTTCATTGATTGAACGAAACAGTTTATTGAAATTATAATTAAATTATACCCGCCGTTAGCGCAGCTGTCTCATATAGTTGAGAATATTTCTACTGCTTCATCTCCTTTCGCAAGTTTCCTTATGTATTGTAGAGTAGTTTTCTTTCATCGCGATAAGTGTCTGTTTTTAAGCTTTCCTGCCATTTTTCGATGTAGTTTTATACGATTCCATTCAACTATCCAATGATGTGAATCCCATGCTAAAGATTTTATTGTACCTGACAATTGCAAGAAGAAATGTTCAGCTGATTCTTCCATTGATTAAGCTATGATATCTGGCAGCTGAACAATTGTTATGCCACTGCCCAGGTCTAGAGGAATGTCGAATCAAACACCTTGGAAGCAGGTTCCTTGATAACCACGAACAGCTGGCCAGTGCACCTCACACTTTCCTAGGGAAATTTATCGAAAAAAAACAAATGGTTCTAGTTTGTACGCATCATAATTCACCTTTCCCCCACTAATCCAATACCTCTCCCTGTCTTCTCCACCAAACAAGGGTTGGTATGGTCCAATTTATAACCTTCGATTTCAACCTCAACTGGACTATGATATCTTGAGATAGTGAATGCTTTGGAGATGTCACTTTCTGTTTTTTTCTAATTTTGGATCCGGGTGCCACAGACTAGATTTTTGCAGCGACACATCAAGCCTCTGGAGGGATTCGAACCCACAACCCTCACGTTGATAGGCAAGCAAGCTACCAATTCGTCTACCGGGCGCTTACTTTATATTTTTACTGATTCTCCATCGTTTGCTGAAGATATATTTAACGAATTATTTACCCAATTAAAATAAAGATGATAAATTAAAATATTAATTCTAATTTGTTCAATTACAATTACTCAGCCTATTGGACCAATTAGTTGTCTTCTTAAATCGTTAATTGGGAGTTCGTTTCTCAGCTTGAGCTAAATAATACACAATAAAGTAATTCTCATTCATGTTTCGAAGAATGTTGACCAAATTCCTTATTTTGATCAAATTAAAAAGTTGACAAATTAAATCAATTCAAAAATTAATTAAATCTAAAAATATAATAGTTTGTATGCTTGCTATTTTTAACTATTAAAAAAACTTCGACCCAGAATTTAGAGTTTTACAACCGGTTTATTCATCTCAAAATGTGTACAATTCGTCTGTAAAAAAGAAATTGAAAACAAGAAAATAATTTTGAAATATTTGGCAGCCCTGTTCCCTGAGCTCTTTGTTAACTGTGGGTTTTAGTGTCGATACTACCTTTTTTTGTCTGTCCATAGATTTACCGTGGGGTTCCAATCTGGCGACCGTGCGGGGCCACTCCACAAACGTTTGTGCGCTTTGGGTCTTTGTCGGGCAGATACACCCAAACCAGGGAAATTTTTTTGCAGGCCTATTGCAGAATTTTTATAAAGTAAAAAACCCAGTTTTTTTATCAGTTATATTGACCCCACACCTTGATAGGAAAACATGTTTTAAAGTTTTTGTTGTAAATTCTGGTGCATATTCGGCATTGAGAGATCTTCTAACAAACGACTGTGAGCCCTTTCACCCAAAAGGGAAAATTCTTGTTACGTTTAGTTTTTTGTATCGACCTTTACTAGAGTATTTTGTATAAATTTTTTTTAAATTGGGCTTTTAAATAAATAATGAGTTATTAATTTCATTGTTTTATCTGACGTTTTGCAGGGATTTTTCCAACTTCTTCATAATTAGATATTTAATCATACATTAAGCACATTTGCACTTATTTGTACTATTACGTGTACGACAATTATAGAAATAATAAAATTTAAATTGCTTATTTCCATCACAATTGAAATACGACTCAATACGGAACATTTTTGACTCGTCCGTCCATACAACATTTCTCCACTTTGCAAGTGACAAGATAGTATTGTACTGTTCTTCGACCTCCTACTGATTGGCGATTGGCTTTCGTCACCTATATGCTCGGCATATCACAATTCACAACCTCAGTAGGTCATTAGCCGAGTAGAATTTCACGCGCCTTGCTATTATTACAACAACATTCAAAAGATCGCCTCCGACTTGATCTCCTACTTTCTTGGTCACTCGAACTTGACGTCGACGATTCTTAGAGCAACAGCAAGTGTATCCGTAGCAATGGTTCTTGTTTGATGCATCGTCTACCTATTTTTGCAGACAAAACATTGAATGATTCTTAAGTGGTCAGAATAGTATTCAAACTTCAGGTATTTTTTGGCAGTAGCACCGGCAAGTGGCCACCTGTTCCCCCTCCTTAGGAGAAGAGTAAATTGATCATATGTTTAGCTCCCTCTTTTTTCCTTGTAAAAAAAGTAGTTACTAAAAAAAAAACTATTAATTATAAGTAAACATTATTTTTTTTAAATAAAATTATTATTAATTATTAATTAATTTTTTAAATTCGTCGATGCGGGAATATTTTGGCCAAAGTACCGGCAAATGAACTCTAATTCGGAAAATATGTGGCATTAGGAGAAAGGAAACTTGCTCGTCATTTCAGCTGCATACCAAATGTTGGTGAGAAAAAAATAATTAATTCCAGCTAGTTCTTTTGTTCCAAAATCATAGAATTTTTTAAAATCGATTTTTTTTAATTTCACTACAAACAAACTATATTTAGTACAGGATTTTCCAACAAGAGATGTTACTTTGGTTTTTAAAGAAAAATTCAATTCCTTCCTTCCTTTTATAAATCCTTATCCTTTTTATGAAATTTTCCATGACCAAATCGCAAAGTGGCTGCCCTATGCCCTCGATAGTCTCACGAATTCTATCTTTGAGGTCTTAAATCGACGCTGGGCTGTTGGCGTAGTCCTTATCTTTCATGTGGCCCCCAAGGAAGAAGTCGCAAGGTGTTAAATCTCGGTGGGCAATTGCGATCACCTGCAAGACTTTCTTGACTGCAATATTTGCACCATTTTTGTAGCGAATTTTAATAATTTCAATGCGTTGCTCTAATTCGAGAAATTTAGACGAAATTAAATTTAGTATAGAAAGCATTTTAGAATAAATTCAATTCTGAAATCTGTCTAAATTCAGGAAAAATGTCAACAAACACTACTCCCTCTTTTCGCCTTCGAATACCCTAATTTCATTTATAGGGGGTAACACATAAGATCTTCTATTTTTTTTTTAAATAGCCTTTTGAAAAAAATCCAACGAGAAGCAAGGCAAATATGGCTACACTATTTTAAATTCTGCACAGAACAATTCTGTTTGCCATCCAATACTTGCAAACTAAAAATTGAAATTGTCTGTTGTTTTATTTATTTCATACCTCATACATTTCATAATGTAAATTAGCCCTTTGCTTTGTAACATTTTATATAAGTGTAGACTCAATCGTTTGTACATCTGTGTCTGCACCATTAGAGATTAACAAATCGGAGTTTCGCAAATGTTACAAGCGCCACCATCAGCCAACAATACCCAATTGCAAAAGTGCGAATCATGGTAGACTAACAAACGATCCAGCCAAAAAAGAGCACAACTTGTGTCATACCATATTAAATGATTAACTAATATTTGTCATGGCTTTTTGTAACGATTTGATCAAATGGAAATCTGTGTCTCTCGCTCTCAATTTAGTCAATGCGTCTGTCATTTATAAACTCCCCCTGTACGCTACAGGCCATCGATGAGGGCACAGCAGCAGCTCTGCGCACCTAAAGTCATATACACGTGTCGTGATCTAATAATAGCTGATGGCTATAGGAAAATCCAAAAATCTCCAACACGAACGGTGTAAAGGGATTTTCCCCAAATGATTGTACACCCTGTTGCGTGATCAAAGTAAATTCATGTTCGAAACATCGACGTAATATGTTTAATTATTTTAATAGCTCATGTTTTGTGACGTACTGGCGCAGTGTCATCGACATCAAACTAATTAAAGTAACAAAACATATCAAACAAAAAACAACTAATCTTTTGAGGATGCTGGAAATATTGCAGCGAATCTGCGGATGTGTTATGTTTGTGAGTTTTTTTTTTTGATAATGATAATATTTGTCGATAATAATAATAACAAGGGTTAGCATACTAAAAAAAAGATTAACTTCACATGCATGCGATTCTGTGATGATCCATTTTCTGCTATTGGTAAGGAGCACATAATTTTATTACTTTTTCGTTTATTCTAACGTATAATGTTTATTTTAGAAATCAAAATCTACTTTTTCAGCCCGTATTCAAATTTCTATCTTAGAGAGCTTTTACATCGTCCCTAGGGATTAAAATCTTACCCGGTGAAGTCGCCAGTATTTATCAGACCCTGCACAGTGCTCAAGAATGCAATCCCTTCGGCCAAAAGTGTCTAACTTTGGATCTTGTAAACATTTTTCAATTTTGTAAAAAATATATTGTATGCAAGTAGTGAGGGATTATTTTAAGGTACTAGGTATCCAAAATCGTGCAATGGATTATATTTTTTAAAATTGTTTTCCAATATTGGCAACTTTTCCACCGAGGTAAAAATGGGCTTTATCAGTCAAGATGATGGAATTCCGGAACCCAATCTGCAAAGACACGACGTTGTTGATGATCGGATGTTAACTGAACTTTATAAGCCTTAAGACTCAAGTCTTTATGCAAAATACGGTGTAATGATGTTTGTGGAATATCAAATTCCAAAGAACGACGAGATATGGACAAACCTGGGTTTTCTTCAACACTTTGGGCTACAGCAGCAATATTCACAGCTGTTCTTGAGCGACGTGCACACGTTTCATTCTTCACATCACTAACTTGTCCCAACAGCTCGAATTTTTCCACCAATTTCTGTATTGCGGTCCGAAAAGGTGCTTCAAACGTTCAAATGCAAACATACTAGCTCAGCTATTACCCGGCGCAGTTATTGTTCGAAAAAACCCAACAACCTCAATTTTTTTTTTTGATGATTTTCAATACTTTTCATTTGTTTCGAAGACAATAGGGCAACTCACGATCTCAGGGAAATAGCCCGAGGAAAGTGGAAAAGGAAAATATTGGAGGAAATTTTGCAATTACAAAAACAAAATACACACGGTTGCTTTTCCCCAAGATGGGCAAATTTACATCACCAAAAATCAGAGGAAAGTTTCCACCGGCGCTTGGGGAAATCAGTCAGCTGTCACCACCAGAGTTTTGAGACGAAATTATACTGTCGGCGCCGTGGCCGCCTTTATTAGCTCGAATTAAACATCATCAACAATGGTTAAATATTGTGCTTGAATGTTTTTTACATTGTTGTCGGTAAATGTCTTAATTTAAAAGTTATTCATCCATCCACATTTATTCGATAATAAGAGATTTTGTTTATTTATTTATTGCCGCGAAAGCCGGTTGCGCGGCGGCCACAACATCAACAGTGTTGGAAAAAAAAACAATCAAGTGCGCTCACAATCGGGTGCAAGTTTTACATTTCCTTTTTCTTTTCCACAAGATAGTGAGTTCCGCTAATATGTCTACTGAAGAGGCAAGAAGAGCAAATTATAACGAAATTGTTCTTTCTTGTAGTCATGGTTGCATTTGTTTGTAGTAATGAATAGTTCCTACCATTAACGAGGATCTTACTTACTTACTTATTTCCCTTAACATTCCATGAAGGAACAGGCGGGGAACTTCTCTCGAATCAGTGAGCTGTACGATATAATTTGTATACTCACTTACCGGGATCTACTGTTTAAAGCCGGCTTCGAACGACAGAGAAGTTTTAGATGGCTTAGAGATTGCTCTCGTACTCGTAAAGTCGCCAACATTTACGAGGTGGTAACAGCCGCTGAAAAATGTTTCATGGTCTTACTCGGTTTCGAACTCGGGTTCTTCTGTGTGATAGTCGCACAAACTACCTACGTTCGGTTGGTTGAATGCACCAGAGCGCTCCAGTTCGATAAACCTTAGACGACAACTACTCAGATCAGATAAGAACGGCTCAAACTCCGGAGAAAATGTGAAAACGGAAGAAGACCGAAACAAAAACATTTTCAGGAATTTTTCGAATTTATTGTGGTTGTTGGTTGAATCAGACATGCAAAGAAGATGTCAGATCCAAGTATTGAGAACTTGGTTTTTAAATGAGAAGGCCAATTAAAATTGTTGAACCGTGTTCAACATCTTAGAATAAGTTAGATTTAAGAAAATGAATTACTAAAATCCCTAGATTGTGATACTCAGATGGAAATACTTTACCCCACTTGATATTGTAAATATTAACCCTACCTAAAAAAATAGAAATGGTAAACCAAATACATTTTTGCCGTCCCTGGACTGTGTACAGAGGATAGCGGTGGTGATGATAGGGAATATCCAAGGGTATCCAAGTCTATTGCGTCCCTGCAGCATCGCCGGAATGTTAGATGTATCTATAGATATCTTAACGGTATCTGCTCCCCAGATATCCGGTGATGGGGCTTTCAGTGGGGATACGCGCCTATTGTGACTTGGCTGATTATTCGGACGACTCACTATAGAGAAAAATTCGATCTTCTGCCGAACTGTTCGTATGTGGAAGACACGTCCAGCAAGTGTGTTTCCTGTTAGTTGACATTCTCAAATTGTCAAAACAAATGTCAACAAACACGAAAACACACATTGGAAAGTTGCTAGTGTTCAGTCGATCCCCAAGAAATGTATATATTACTTAGTTACTTATTTCCCTTGACATTCCCTGAAGGAACAGGCTGGGACCTCCTCTCGAATCAGTGAGCTGTGCGCGATATTAATTTGTATACTCTCGGACCGGGACCTACTGTATAAACTGGCTCCGAACGGCTAATGCTTTTCTAAACAGGTTTCTTACATGGCTTCTAACCCTTTAAGTCGCCAGCATCTACGAGGTGGAAAACAGTCGCTGTAAAATGTTTGCTGGTCTTACCCGGATTTGAGCCTGGGTTTACTTGTGTGATAGTCGCACATACACTACCTACCACACCACGGCCGTCCATGTTACACGGCCGGTTATACATATAATGAAAAATGTTTCAATAAATTCCAAAAAAAAAGTTTAGTTTAGTTTATATTTAAAAAGGCTCAATAAATATAAACTAAACTAAACTTTTTTTTTGGAATTTATTGAAACATTTTTCATTATATGTTCTGAGCTGTTGAAAGTTGTGTCAACGAAACATTGCATTGGATCAATGAAGGAAAACGTATGGAAATTGTTAAATTTCTTGTTAGAAAAACATCTCTTCAAGTCGACGGCATTTACGAGGTGAAGCCCTCTCTGAATAAAAAATATAATGACTCAATCATTCAGATTTGAACCTGAATTTATTGTGCTATAGGAATTTTTACTGACCTTTAAATCCCATTTGTAGACTTTGAAAGAATTCAATGAAATATTGTCATTAAAGCAATGTGTCAATAAAAATTTGGCATTGTATGAATGAAAAAATTCTAGGAAAAAGTTTCATTGAAAATTTTGCAAATTCTTTCCAGGAAGTATCTCTTAAGTATCTCAAAGTCCCTCGCATTTAGAATTTACAGACGGCATTTTTAAAATTTCTGATTTCCTTAGTAGAATTTGAACCTGGGCTAATTGTGCTATAGTTGCGAAATGTGTACTACGTTTCACACCGCAATGGCATTGAAACCCCTTTAATAGTTTTAGGAAAAAACATTGAATTATTTTCATAAAAATGACATTTCATTGTGGTATTCTATAAAAAAAATTAAATTCAAAATTGCTAATTTTTTAAACAAAATTAAACAAGAAAAAAATGTGATTACATCTTTATCGTCACCTAAAATCCAAAATGGCCTATCATCAAAAATTCAAAAATCGTGTTTTTGATTGATTCCTGTTAAATGGCCTAAACTGCATGTCTCTACAATATTTTAGACTTCAGTATCCAAAATTTAGAATTCTATAGGCGAATTCCTAAATGACGTAACACGAATAGTGTTTAGATTTTACAAATGTGCTTGGCTCCTCCTGTGAAGTTATGAAAATGCCTGTCAAGTCATATTGGAATTCTGGTGATGTTATGTTGAAAAACATACACTATTTTAAGGGCGATATTGGCCAGCCTTCACTTTCTTTTTACAACTTTCATCAGCGAAATCTACACAATAACTTCAACTGTATGGTGTTGAGGCTGGGTGAGGGTGTACGCATGTCGTTACGTACCGCCCGCAACGCGTTGACTTGTTTAACATTTACAGTGGCGTAACCATTTGTTTAACAAAAATCCATGTGGAAAAAAACAAACAACAACCAGCGAACCAACCAACAACACCACCACAACTTGTCTTTTTGGAAAGTTGACGTTTGGTCCGCACATATAAATACGGGTGTTTGAACAATTTTGAAATTTAATTCAGTGCTCACTTTCGCTTGCAACGGTTCGTGAGTTGGTTTTTTGTAAACATTTTCTGGAGAAACAATCACACTAAAAACACACGATTAAAACCACAACAACAAACAAATAAACAAAACAAACATCTGGCAAATCCGTCTATAGGCTTAAAGCGTGTATCTGTAATTCAAATCAATATTCAAATTTGCAAAACAACAACAACTTTTTTTTTTCCTAATTAACTTCAAAAACCCCCGAAAAATAAACAACAACAACAAAATAAACATGAAATTCTTGGTCAACACACTCGCTTTACTGTTGGTCGTCGTGGCCTGTGTCCATGGAGCTACTACCGAAACTAAAGACAGCAAAGAAGGTACCGTGGTTGCCGGCACCGAGGGATCCATCAAAATCTACAAACGTCTGATACCAGCTGATGTGCTCCGAGGTAGGTGTTGATCATGGTGATGGTGACATATCAGTTGTAGTTTAACAGTGCGACCATAATTAGCGGCAAAGCCGGAACTTAATTACAGATGCTCTTAAAAGAGCATTGAAAAAAAGATGCATCCAGTGTGAATACCCCAACTAGTTATGTATGGCTAGACAGGCCGAGCCTAGCTAGCGCTGCATAAATTCGCCTGTCACTTGATACGACCATTAAAGTGAATAATTATCGAAACGAGTTTCCAAAAACGAAACCATAGTCTTTGATGACTTTTGAAATGATCTCCGACTAATGAACGGTTATTTGCTAAAAAAAAAAAAAGCAAATAGCCAGAGTGAGGTGGATGTGATAAATTAATATGCAAACATATGTAAAAAATATGTAAAAGTATCAATAAATCTGGTATTTGGAACGTGTTTAAAAAAATGAAACGTGATAGCCGCACCTCTTCCAGCAACACCGGTTGCAAAACAAAAAAAAAACTAAAAAACAACGCCGATCTGTTAACCGGCCGGTTATTCACCAAACTTCCAGCTTTTTTTTGGAATTTGTTTTAAAATTTTTCATTATTTGCGTTTTGGGGGTATGAACATTTTTGGCACACCCTTTTTCGCTTGTTGACACAAAAAACATACATTGAACTTTGGTCTAAACGAGAAGAATTATTTGCATACATAGTTGGCATGGACGAATCATGTATGCGCTGCCACAAGAATGTGGCAGCTGCACGCACACGCTCTTTCTGATAAGTTATGCGGCTTAAATGGAAGAGGTGTGACAATTAAATTTATTTTATTATCCATCTAAACAATGTAGATTTTTCTTAAATATTGCAACCCACTGAGTTTGTTTCTCTTGCTGGTTAAACGAAATTATTCCTTTAAATATGTTACCTGTCACAGGTGTTCCGTAGCGTAGAATTGGGCCACTCTCGTTATGACTAGAAGACATCTGGAAGCCAAAGTTCAGTCAGTGAACATTGATGTCAGATGCACAGATTTACCCCCTAATTCAGTAAAACGCCCCTGATCTCATATAAAAAGCAAACAGAAGGACAAGACTGACATCCTTATTCCCTAAAACTCAAGGAGTTTATTAACCGCAAATTTCCAGATTTGGCATCAGATCAAGAGCAAGCTTCCACTTGTGAGACAGCTCACGACAAGATGTGAATTTTTAATGTCTGACCGCTTCGTATCTCCTAAAAACACCAACGTCTATTTTACCAAATCTTGCGACGTGCTTCAATTTTTTTTGGTCAGAATTTTTCTTATTGCATTCAATAAAATAGTCACAACACAGTTGGACATTTTTGGATACAACTCAACAATAGAGTACATCTCGGATTCAAACAGCGTAAAGGCAATGTGATTTATAGAATATATATTTATATATATGTTGTCCTTCCAATCTCCATAGTTCACAAAATTACAGGGATAATTTGCCGCATGACTAATGATCACGAACGACACAGAGCGCTTCCGTACCATTTTTTCGGACTTTTCAGTAAGCAGATTGATCTGAGAAATTTGATTAGGCATATTTTGCGAGTTCGGATTTGTTGGCAGCATACAATTCTTCCCAACATACACTTTCTAGAATAAACCACAGATGCATGGCAAGTTTCTTCATAATCGGCACTCTTGCACTCTTGCAGGGAATTTACTTAAATTTTAAATAAGGATTTTTTTAAAAAAATACTTATTTAAATTTCTGTCTACAAAAATGCATTATAAGATTTTTGAAATTAATTGGTAGACTAATAGAGTTTTTGACATAACAATTCCACAGTGACTGTCAACAACATAAGACATTAGAGGCTTCAGCAGAAATGTTAAAAGACAATCGGAGCCAGTTTTATGCAGTAGGCCCCGATAGACTTCAAAACTGTCCTTCATAATATCTATAAAACAGTCTCGATTAAGGATTCCTTTTTTAAAAAAAAATTTACATGGCTTACAGATTATTCTCATTACTCGTAAAGTCGCCGGCATTTACGAGGAGCAAACAGCCCCTGTAAAATGTTTTCAAGAAAAATGTGCGAAACTATGAGGTTACAAAGGGAGATCTAAAGCACACCCGTATGAGAAGCGTCACAGTTAGCTGAACCGTTTGCCTCTAATGCTTTTACGGCACGTAACATATCTCTGTAGAGAAAGGCCTTACAAAAATGTTTCCACCAAAAAATGCAGTAGTGTGAATTTTGTTGTTATAATTTAAAAAGAAAACCTTGACAATGAAAATTACATAATATTTTCTATAACTTCTAATCTCCAATTTAGTAACTGAGTAAAAAAAGACAAACAACTCATCACATACTAAAATTTTTGGATATTTCTTCAAAAACATACACAAAATTCCATATTAAAATAAGCTCTTTCGACATAGGTTATTCACATTATTTTTTTAGTTATCTGTTAGCGAACAATTTTGTCATTGAAAGCAAGAAGCTATACGCAACTTCATTTGGAAGTTAAGGATAAAAAGAGCTACATTTAGGACTGTGCAGACGATGGAATTTGAATATTTTAGTAATTAATTTTGTTCACAATATGACTTGGTTGAGTCTGGAAACTGTAATTTTGTAAGAGAAAGTAGGAAGCTATGTCTAAAGTTTCATAAATTATTATGAAGCTTTCGGTAGCGTTTGATACATTTTTTAAGCGATTTTCTGCATAAACTATAAGATTTGTTAAATGTAGCAAATAAAGACATGATTTAAAAAAAAATCTCCATAACTCGTTTTAAAATACATTTCTCTGTTTAGCAGTAGCTGCCGATTATATTTATAATGCTCAATAGAATTATTTCCTTAGAAAATATTCGGTTGAGAACATTACGAAACTAGTAACTGAATATTTTGGTAACTGTGCCACTTTTGTTACTTTTGAAAAAGTTAATAACAAAAAACTCTGTTTTTAAAAATATATCAGTGATTTTTCAAAAAAAACAAAAAAACGTTTTTAGAATAATTTTTAGTAAAATTTTGTATAGACAACAACTACTACTAATTGAGTTTTTATCGTTATCGACGTTGACCGAATTACTGGTATAAGGTTATGGAAGAATTTAAAAAAAATGTCATTACATACAACCTTGATGAGGATGTACGGTAGGCCAAGATTTCTGATGGTTTTGGCCAAAACTAGACTACACCATTAATACTTACTTACTTATATACACTCAAATTACTTACTTCTATTTACTTATTTCCCTTAAGATTCCATTAAGGAACTGTCGGGGAATATCTCTCGAATAGGTGAGCCGAGCACGATATAAGTTGGTATATTCACTGACAGTATAAACCCGACTCCGAACGGCTAATGCTTGTGTAGAGATGTTTTACTTGGCTTAGAGATTACTCTCTTACTTGTATATCGCCAGCAATTACAAGGTGGAAATAGCCGCTAAAAAATGATTGATGGTCTCAGCAGGTTTCAAACCACGAAACTCTACTCGGTATTCCAAAATGATGGATTCAAAATGGCCACCATTAAAATCAGAATTTAGGAGAAATTAAGTGAGATATTTCCGGATTCCACCTTCAAAATATCCATTGAAAGTTCGGAAGATTATTATTTTTAGAATAAAAAGAGAAGGGGCATTTTAACCTCTAAATTGTCCTAGCTGACCACATATCAGTAAAGCCAAAAATAATTGCATTTGATGATTATATTTATTTTCCAAAATAACCTAAAAATTGATACTATATTCCAACTCACTACCACCCTTTCATGTACGTGTAACTGAGTTTTTTTTTACCAAAAATTAAAAACCGTTTCCACATGAGTTTTTGGTTTTACTTTCTCTGCATGTGTTATGCACTCAACCGAATAATAACAAACGGTATATAGATCATTTGATATACCGACATTCGAATACCGTTTGCACTAAAAGTGAAAGTAATCGTCTCGATTTGCATTCGACGACGCGCAGAGACGCATGACTCAGATATGACCAGATTCATAATGCCCGCCGTTCTCCACAGACTTTAAAGCGTGTTTCGCAGATTATAAATGATTATTTAATATGTATGACGCGTTATCCAGCTGTATTTTCAGATGTATGAGAAAGTTGTACAAAAAAAAAAGTTAACCGGTCTCCCTAAAGTTTGGTAAATATTTAAGCAGCTAATGAACAGTTGGATACAAATAATAAGCGACAGCATTTGAAGTGATGTATGATGTGTGATGACTTTTCGCTCAAGTAATTCAAAATTTCATATCCAACAACGAGTTGAGAACATTAAGAACTTCGTTACATAGAATTCGATAGGAGAAAGATATCATGAGCAGGGGCTCGCAATAATTGGCCTCGCCAATGATTCATAAGTAAAAAAAGGGCTATAATTTCAAGCCACCATAAAAGATAAATGAAATCATATTTCAATAAACATTAACCCCTTATTCATAAAAATGTATAACCTCTTTATAAACCTTTGTTAAGAAAAATGTGGGAAAACACAAAACCAGTTTTCACACATTTTTCTTACTGAAGGTTTATAAATAAATATAAAGCTGTTATACATTTTTATGAATACGGGGGGAAATATTAAAATTGTTACTGTAACGTCTTCTTTTGTAATAAGTCTTTGAAATTATCTTCACAATTATTATGTTATTTTTCAATTAGTATTTAAAATTTATATTTTAAACGTTTCCGTTACTCTTTACAGATTTCCCTGGCATGTGCTTTGCTTCTACACGCTGCGCTACCGTTGAAACTGGAAAATCGTGGGAATTGACCCCCTTCTGTGGCCGTTCAACTTGCGTACAAAATGAGGAAGACCCTACCAAGTAAGCTGTCGCATCACTCATTCCCATCACTCTCATACCAATGAACCCACACTAACATTCACTTTCTTTTGGTGGCCATTTCAGATTATTGGAATTAGTCGAAGATTGCGGTCCCTTGCCATTGGCCAATGACAAATGTAAATTGGACACCGATAAGACCAACAAGACCGCTGCCTTCCCCTTCTGTTGCCCCGTTTTCACCTGTGAACCTGGTGTAAAACTGGACTATCCCGAAGTAGCCAAAGAGAAGACAACTAAAAAGGAGTAATTCTATCTAAGCTATGATCGTGTGTAAATATATTCCATAATAATAATAAATAACATCAAAAACTAAAAGAAACAGAAACAAAAACAAAAAAACACGGAACCAAACAGTAGAGGTCCCTCTCCCAAATATCAGTTACGTGATTGTAAATTGTTGCATTATTAAACTGAGATAGTAGTGATAACATCAGACTTATTGTGTTAAAGTGCCTTTCAAACCTAACGCATACACTGTCAGGCAAAATTTAGGGTTACTCTATGTACATACCTTTCATTTCCTTACATTCCACAGTATGTTATGTAATAATGTCATTAAGTAACAAACAAAAACTATACAACAACAAAAAAAAACAGTCAAATTCGTATTTAATATTTAAACAAAAGCAAACCCAACTCATTTTCATCTCTAACACTTACAAAAGTAAAACACAAAAAAAAAACATGAGAAAATCTGTGAATATAAAATAAATTTTGAAATGTAACACAACATTTGATTGGACAATAAAAAAAAATGGCAAATTCAATGTAAATCCATAAATTTCCTTTTAATTCTTGGCGAGGATGGAGCCGATTGACAACCAGAACTGGACCAACCAGTTACTGGAGCTAAATATTACATAGACGACAGAGTTAATTTGCATTAAAAATGCACTATTGCAAATTAACATCAAAATCAATTAATTTAAAATGCGTGTATCTCGCTGTCTCTGAGAGACAATCCCAAAGTAAAAACTTACTTTGATAAGTCTTAACCACCACCCTACCCCATTCATATTAATTGGCAATTTAAATTTTTCCGGGAACGAAGGTTATAACAAATTGGATTCCTGTAGCTCACCCCTGGTCAAATTTCTCAACTTAAGCTCGAACACACTTCTGCTAGGTCTGTGTGAAATTTTAATAAAATAGGACTAGCCAGTCCGAACTGGCAGATTTATTTACATACGAAAATCCAAAAACTTTCGTTTTTTGAAGAAGTGCTACAACTTTGACAGTTTGCGAAAGATTGTCCTAATGGCTTATCCAAATTCATTTTTAAAGCTGTATTATTGGCAGGTGGTGCCGTCTCGATAAAACCACTTATAGTCCATTTGAGGCCACAGAACTCCGTTATCATGGTCCTGTAACGAATGTCATTCACAGTCAATGCACCTTTGAAATAGTAGGACCAATCACACAGCCTGACCAAAATCCTAACTAGACAGTTGCTCGTTGTGGTGCATTTGTTTCTCATGGATTGTATGAGGATTTTCCGAACTCCAAATTCGATGAGTTTGTGTATTCATATGGTAAGGCGCTTCATCGGAACAGATAACTTTATTTTTGTAAAAAAAAATCGCATTGACTTCACTTCACCGGGGCTTTCCGTGGTTTGCTGATTTGAGTAAGTTGAATTTTGTACGCATGAGGTAGATTCTTCGTAATGCTTAGAGAAATTTGACATTGTTGAGATCGATACCGACTTGGTATTTTTGGTGACAGTCTCGTTTACAGCAGTAGCGTTTTCAAGAGACGCAACGGTACGTTGACGCAGAGGAGTCTTAAAATTTTGAATTCTGACGATATTGTCTTTCCAGCTTTCTGGTGACGATATTGTCTTTCCAGCTTTGCGACACAATGTTGAATATTCTTGGTTGGTGTCGTTGCTTTCACCCAAAAAATAAGGCTCGCTTGGCACATAAGTCTTGATAATTAGATGACAACTTACTTTTAAATGGCATGAGCATCCACTGAGGCTTGTTTTATTGACAGCTCAGTTTTGGTGACAAATAGGATATGGATGTGATTTTCAGAAGTTCCAGTGCAAATGTCTGAAAGTTGATTACATCTCAGAATTTTCGAATAGCTTCCAACAACGCGCTTCCATTATAAGTATGACCACATCTGGGTTAGAATTATACCTTCTTGTCCATTGGTCGCCCATCATCTTCTGGGATGTGGTCCTATGTAATATACAACAATGGCTGAAGATTACAACATTTTGGGTGATTAACCCATAATGTGAAAGTGTATCTTTCGTGTTCACACATTTATTTGAGCTACCTCCATACGTACAGTTTGAAAGTGTCCGTTTTTCTCTGGCATATTTATTGCGTCGTAATTCTTTGTACCACAAATCGTGTGCTACACATTAGAGTGTAATTGAATTTTCACTCATTTCCTACCTCTTAGCAACACTCCCTCCTGTGCACCGGAGGGTGAAAAACAACAATAATATTTTATTTCATCTCAGTCCGAGTTAAATTCTAATTGCCTCTAAACTTTCTTAGATACTTCGTATGGCCACTCGATCGCCGTAAACGAAACTCAAGTTAATTTACCATAACTCAAATAAGTTCCATGTGTATTCATGGATTTTCGGGCCATTTCGATGGCCCCAGTCATTCAACAGCAAATGGGCATCGCAGCCAGCATAATGTACAACATGTGCAGCAAATGTCAACACACGAATTGGTGCACACGCGCAGACGCAACAACCGATGCCAGCAAATTCTCTTGTGTACGCTATGTATGTGTTTCTATGAACTACCAAGTGGACAACGTGGCCATGGCACCCATTCCAAGGGAGAGGCACTCTATGGTCCTGATGCTGCTAAAGAAATGTACGAAAAGTTTTGAAAAGTTTGCTTGGAAAGCAGTAACAAAATAGACAGGGAAAATTCGTGGTTACGAAATTTTCTTATGTATGTTATTGAGAGGTATGTACGGCAATTTTGGGAAAAATAAAATATGTAAATATTATTTCCAGTCTAGGTAATTTCGCGCGAGACTACTAAAGAAAGATGCGGACTGCAGCAGGAGACTACTAAAGAAAAAGTGGCCTGTAGCAGGAGACTACTCATGAAAGAGGGCCTGTATCAGGAGACTACTAAGGAAATAGGGGCCTGAAGCAGGAGACTACTGTGGAAAAATGGGTCAGAATCAGGAGACTACTAATGAAAGATGGGGCCTGCACCAGGAGACTACTAAAGAAAAGGGGGCCTGCAGCAGGAGTCTACTAAAAAAAAGAGGGGTTTGAATCAGGAGACTATTAATGAATGATGGGGCCTGCAGCAGGAGACTAATAAGGAAAAAAGGGCCTGTGGCAAGAGACTACTAATGAAAGATGGGGCCTGCAGCAGGAGACTTGTAAGGAAAAAGGGGCCTGTAGCAGGAGACTACTAAGGAAAAAGGGGCCTGTAGCAGGAGACTACCAAGGGAATGGGGGCCTGAAGCAGGAGACTACTATGGAAAAAGGGGCCTGTAGCAGGAGACTATGAAGGGAATGGGGGTCTGTAGCAGGAGACTACTAAGGAAATAGGGGCCTGTAGCAGGAGACTACTAAGGAAAAAGGAGTCTATAGCAGGAGACTACTAAGGAAAAAGGGGCCTGTAGCAGGAGACTACTAAGGAAATAGGGGCCTGTAGCAGGATACTACTAAGGAAAAATGAGCCTATAGCAGGAGACTACTAAGGAAAAAGGGGCCTGTGACAAGAGACTACTACTGAAAGATGGGGCCTGCAGCAGGAGTCTACTAAAAAAAGAGGGGTTTGAATCAGGAGACTATTAATGAAAGATGGGGCCTGTAGCAGGAGACTACTAAGGAAATAGGGACCTGTGGCAAGAGACTACTAGTGAAAGATGGGGCTTGCAGCAGGAGTCTACTAAAAAAAAGAGGGGTTTGAATCAGGAGACTATTAATGAATGATGGGGCCTGCAGCAGGAGACTAATAAGGAAAAAGGGGCCTGTAGCAGGAGACTACTAAGGAAAAAAGGGCCTGTGGCAAGAGACTACTAATGAAAGATGGGGCCTGCAGCAGGAGACTTGTAAGGAAAAAGGGGCCTGTAGCAGGAGACTACTAAGGAAAAAGGGGCCTGTAGCAGGAGACTACCAAGGGAATGGGGGCCTGAAGCAGGAGACTAGTAAGGAAAAGGGGGCTTGTAGCAGGAGACTATCAAGGGAATGGGGGCCTGTAGCAGGAGACTACTAAGGGAATGGGGGCCTGTAGCAGGAGACTACTAAGGAAATAGGGGCCTGTAGCAGGATACTACTAAGGAAAAAGGAGCCTATAGCAGGAGACTACTAAGGAAAAAGGGGCCTGTGACAAGAGTCTACTATGGAAAAATGGGTCAGAATCAGGAGACTATTAATAAAAGATGGGGCCTGCAGCAGGAGACTACTAAAAAAAGAGGGGTTTGAATCAGGAGACTATTAATGAAAGATGGGGACTGCAGCAGGAGACTACTAAGGAAATAGGGGCCTGTATCAGGAGACTAGTAAGGAAAAAGGGGCCTGTGGCAAGAGACTACTATGGAAAAATGGGTCAGAATCAGGAGACTATTAATGAAAGATGGGGCCTGCAGCAGGAGACTAGTAAGGAAAAAGGGGCCTGTGGCAAGAGACTACTAAAAAAAGAGGGGTTTGAATCAGGAGACTATTAATAAAAGATGGGGACTACATCAAGAGACTAGTAAGGAAAAAGGGTCCTGTAGCAGGAGACTATGAAGGGAATGGGGGCCTGTACCAGGAGACTACTAAGGAAATAGGGGCCTGAAGCAGGAGACTACTATGGAAAAATGGGTCAGAATCAGGAGACTATTAATGAAAGATGGGGCCTGCAGCAGGAGACTAGTAAGGAAAAAGGGGCCTGTGGCAAGAGACTACTAAAAAAAGAGGGGTTTGAATCAGGAGACTATTAATAAAAGATGGGGACTACATCAAGAGACTAGTAAGGAAAAAGGGGCCTGTAGCAGGAGACTATGAAGGGAATGGGGGCCTGTACCAGGAGACTACTAAGGAAATAGGGGCCTGAAGCAGGAGACTACTATGGAAAAATGGGTCAGAATCAGGAGACTATTAATGAAAGATGGGGCCTGCAGCAGGAGACTAGTAAGGAAAAAGGGGCCTGTGGCAAGAGACTACTAAAAAAAGAGGGGTTTGAATCAGGAGACTATTAATAAAAGATGGGGACTACATCAAGAGACTAGTAAGGAAAAAGGGGCCTGTAGCAGGAGACTATGAAGGGAATGGGGGGTCTGTAGCAGGAGACTACTAAGGAAAAAGGGGCCTGTAGTAGGAGACTACTATGGAAAAATGGGTCAGAATCAGGAGACTATTAATGAAAGATGGGGCCTGCAGCAGGAGACTAGTAAGGAAAAAGGGGCCTGTGGCAAGAGACTACTAAAAAAAGAGGGGTTTGAATCAGGAGACTATTAATAAAAGATGGGGACTACATCAAGAGACTAGTAAGGAAAAAGGGGCCTGTAGCAGGAGACTATGAAGGGAATGGGGGCCTGTACCAGGAGACTACTAAGGAAATAGGGGCCTGAAGCAGGAGACTACTATGGAAAAATGGGTCAGAATCAGGAGACTATTAATGAAAGATGGGGCCTGCAGCAGGAGACTAGTAAGGAAAAAGGGGCCTGTGGCAAGAGACTATCAAGGGAATGGGGGCCTGTACCAGGAGACTACTAAGGAAATAGGGGCCTGAAGCAGGAGACTACTATGGAAAAATGGGTCAGAATCAGGAGACTATTAATGAAAGATGGGGCCTGCAGCAGGAGACTAGTAAGGAAAAAGGGGCCTGTGGCAAGAGACTACTAAAAAAAGAGGGGTTTGAATCAGGAGACTATTAATAAAAGATGGGGACTACATCAAGAGACTAGTAAGGAAAAAGGGGCCTGTAGCAGGAGACTATGAAGGGAATGGGGGCCTGTACCAGGAGACTACTAAGGAAATAGGGGCCTGAAGCAGGAGACTACTATGGAAAAATGGGTCAGAATCAGGAGACTATTAATGAAAGATGGGGCCTGCAGCAGGAGACTAGTAAGGAAAAAGGGGCCTGTGGCAAGAGACTACTAAAAAAAGAGGGGTTTGAATCAGGAGACTATTAATGAAAGATGGGGACTGCAGCAGGAGACTAGTAAGGAAAAGGGGGCTTGTAGCAGGAGACTATCAAGGGAATGGGGGCCTGTAGCAGGAGACTACTAAGGGAATGGGGCCTGTAGCAGGAGACTACTATGGAAAAATGGGTCAGAATCAGGAGACTATTAATGAAAGATGGGGCCTGTAGCAGGAGACTACTAAGGAAATAGGGACCTGTGGCAAGAGACTACTACTGAAAGATGGGGCCTGCAACAGGAGTCTACTAAAAAAAGAGGGGTTTGAATCAGGAGACTATTAATGAAAGATGGGGCCTGTAGTAGGAGACTACTAAGGAAAAAGGGGCCTGTGGCAAGAGACTACTAATGAAAGATGGGGCCTGCAGCAGGAGTCTACTAAAAAAAGAGGGGTTTGAATCGGGAGACTATTAATGAAAGATGGGGACTGCAGCAGGAGACTAGTAAGGCAAAAGGGGCCTGTAGCATGAGACTATCAAGGAAAAAGGAGCCTATAGCAGGAGACTACTAAAGAAAAAGGGGCCTGTGGCAAGAGACTAATACAGATAGAGGAGGCATTTGGCAGGAGACGACGTAGGAATGATGGACTTGTAACAGGAGACTACTAAGGGAATGGCGGTCTGTAGCAGGAGACTACTAAGGAAAAAGGGGCCTGCAGCAGGAGTCTGCTCAAGAAAGAGGTGTCTGAATCAGGAGACTACTAATGAAAAATGGGGCCCGCAGCAGGAGACTATTAAGGAAGAAGGGGCCTGTAGCAGGAGACTACTAAGGAAAAAGTGACTACTACAGATAGAGGAGTCATTTGGCAGGAGACGATGAAAGAAGAATGGAATGGTAGCAGGAGACTACTGAAGAAAAAGGGGCCTGCAGCAGGAGACTACTGTAGCACGAGACGACGAAAGAAGGATGGGGCCTGCGGCAGGAGACTACTAAGGAAATAGGGGCCTATATTAGGGGACTACTAAAGATAGAGGGGCCTGTATCAGGAGACTACTAAAGAAAGATGGGACCTGTTGCAGGAGACTACTAAAAGCAGGAGACGCGAAAGAAGGATGGGGCCTACAGCTGGAGACTACTGTAGCACGAGACGACGAAAGAATGATGGGGCCTGCAGCAGGAGACTACTAAGGAAATAGGGGCCTATATTAGGAGAATACTAAAGATGGAGGGACATGCGGCAGGAGACTACTAAGAAGAAAGGGGCCGGTATCAGGAGTCTACTAAAGATAGCGGAGACCTATTGCAAAAAGATGGGGACTGTAGCAGGAGCCTACGAACGAAAAAGGGGCCTGTTTTAGGAGTCTAATAAAGATAGAGATGGACTTTAGAAGGGGACTCCTATAGAAAGGTGGAACAGCTGCAGGAGACTACCAAAGAAAGAGGGGCCTGACTCAGAATCTTTCTGAATATTGTGGGGCCTGCTCCGGAGACTAGAGAGGAGTATATAAGGAGACTACCAAGGAAAATGCAACCTCTATCGGGATAGAGGCTACTAAGGATAGAGGCTGGATGTAGGTGGTGTAAATATTTTTGCGAGATTAGATTGGGTAAAGGATTTCTTTCAAAAAGCCTAAACACTTGAGTCGACGCTTCGAAAATATTGCTAGCCCAGCTAGCATCTTCATACCAAGAACATCTGATTTGTCTATATTGACACCACCCATTAAATGAATGATGGTCAAATGAGTATGAATGACACAGGTTCCTGTCATCCACAGAATAGTAGATTGACTTCACAGAAACTCCTTCGGTCAACCTATGTGATAGTTGCACACTCGATTGAAGGTATTCGGTCCGGCAGCACTCGGAAAATAACATTAGACGTTTGGTCCTGCAATTTATCGTTAGAAACATTAAGATGTAAAAATTATGCCGTGCCTACCTGAATATTCTAAAAGAAGTTTCCCGTTTCTCACTGAAGAAATATTTTTTATCGAATATTTTTAAACATCCGCGTATTCTTCCCCTGAAACATTAAATAATAGATACTACATAAAATACCTATAACCTTTCATTTCATACCACTCCATTTTTTTTCTGTCTGTTTGTTCCTTCCCGTCTGTCCATCTGTTTCTTACGAGTGTATATTCGATATGAAAGATTTAGCGTAGCATGAAACATAAAAATGTCACGTTTTTCATGGTCGCCAGTTTTTGTTGTAACAACCAATGTTGTTGTATGCAATTGTATGGTTGTTGTTGTTGTTTTGAAACACAACAAGTCGTCCTGTCCTCATCATCTTTTGTTGCAATTGTTGATGTATACACGTTATGTATGGTATGTCTGTTCTCCTTCCTCGTTGTTGCCGGTGCGCATGCGCACTCGTGGGGTTCGCTTTGGAATCTCTTCATCGCCCAGCTATCTGCATATGGCTGGGATGGAGGAAAACGTTGTACACGAGCAACACTACGTCCATACTGTGAGCGGTATAAAACTATGATTTCAATTTCCAGAGGCTTCTTCAATAAACACAATGCCTGTGTTACAATTTGGCCATAGTTAAATGTTTCATTTGAGAGACCATAAACTGCGTTCGGCGTGTCTGTCCAACGCTGAGATCCGTCCACCGCACAAAGCACAGCAACCGACCACAACGATCACGGGGTGTCGTGACATCTCCCGTTGTCTTATTAATTTGTGTATTGTAATGATTGAAAAATTGGATTGAAAAAGGGAAATTTCAAGTGAATTTCAAATATTGCAATTGCAAAAAGAAGACATTAAATATATCCAGTACCACCACCCTCTCGCATTTTGTGGAAATTTTCCCAAAATTTTAATTAATTTTTTTTTTTTTACAATTTTTACGTAGTTTACTCGTTTACCTCTCCGCAACCTCTCTACTGGCTTGTTCGCTTACCGTCTTTCTTTTAAAACGTGATGCGTTCAATGGCAGATTAAATAGTAACGATAAATGACAACAACATCCATGGCGACGGCTGCAACAACATTAGCAGCCTTTTCACATCCAACGAGGTTGAAGTCCTGCACAGCCTCCTCCATTTAACCTATGATAGGTTTTTGCTATTAACGACAAGTTGTGTCACAAATGCCAAACGAAAGCCAAAAATTGACAACAACAACAAAAAGTCCAAACGAACAGCAAGAAACAGTTTGGAAGCAGTGATGGGAAACATTTTCGGGATATGGAGTAACAAGATTGGCCATTATTTTGTGGAAAATATGTGAAAAGTTTCATTGAAAACGAGTTGCTCATGAAATGTCTCATTAATGGGCAAGGATTTTTGGGCTAATTGATACTTAACAGACAAAATAAATATTTTTTCTTTAATTTATAGAATTCCTACACATAATTCGCAAAAGCAAAATAACATTTTTTTTTTAACATTAATTTCAAGGCGCGAAAGAAAGGAAACGTAAAGGCTAAATATCACAAAATTACCAAAATGGACATGTGACTTTCTTAGTTAGGAGATCACAAGTGTTTACATCCAATCCAGTCAGATGTGGACCAGTTTAGATATAAAGCATTGGCACACAATGCTGTTGCTATCAAAACCCGATGCCTCATTAGTTGCTTGCGTCATGACGGAACACTGTCAGATTGGAAGGCATGTAATGAGAGTGATGGTGGCGACCAGCGACTTCTGCAGAAGCTGCGGAAGATGAAGAGGAGTCTGTAAACCACCTTATCTGCCACGTTTACCTAACTCCCACAATTATTAGCATTCCAAAAATATGAATATTATTGTATTTTTTAGATGGATCATAATATTTTTGTGCAGATGTTCTATTACAAGCCATAATCTACTCGCTACGTATCATCGACAGAGTTGAAACTATTTTCAGGCTCTTCTGAAATTCAACGAACATTTTCGGCAGAAATTTATTCTAAGCCACGACGAACTTTTTCATTTAAACGGCAAATGCAAAAAACACCAACGCAGTTACTGTGACTGTTGAGCGATTCCGATGTTCGACCATTTGGTTCCAACAGGCTGATGCCACAGCGCATACAGCCACGTTTTGGGCACTTAGACTGTAGCCGGCATGATCGACCGATGTTATATGAATATCTTTTCCTACTTTCAGAATCCTAAAAGCTCTCAAAGAGAATATCCCACATGAGTGCCGAACTTATTGCCTAAAGTTCTCAGCACAAAATCCGACCAGTTGACTGATACAATTTATAAAAAGTAATGGAAAACAAAATTACCGGTCTAAACAAATATTTAAGAACTAGTAAGTTGTAATGCGCCTATGGCGCCCGTTAATTTGCATGAGAAAGTATTTGTTACTTAATTTTAAAAATTTTGTAAAAAATATTTTGAGAAAACTATTTTGTAAAAAAAAATTTCGAAAAAAATAAAATTTTTGCTGAAAAAAAAAATTTTTGTTGAAAAAAAAAATTTTGTTGAAAAAAAAAATGTTTGTGAAAAAAAAAATTTCGAAAAAAAAAAAATGTTTGTGAAAAAAAAAATTTCGAAAAAAATAAAATTTTTGCTGAAAAAAAAAATTTTTGTTGAAAAAAAAAATTTTGTTGAAAAAAAAAATGTTTGCTGAAAAAAAAAATTTTGTTGAAAAAAAAAATTTTTGTGGAAAAAAAAAAATTTTTGTTGGAAAAAAAATATTTTTGAAAAAAAAAATTTCTTGAAAAAAAAAATTTGGAAAAAAAAAATTTGGGGAAAACACAATTTCTGTTTTTTTTTACTGTTTTTTTATTATTATTATTTATAGAATTATTATAGAATGCCTATTTAAATTCCTACGTACTGCGTGACAGAGTCAGTGAATCAGTGAATCAGTGAATCAGGGAATCAGGGAATCAGTGAATCAGTGTCGAGGGTAAATATATATTAAGATGGTGGAATAATTTTTTTTAATTTTACCCGTGGGTAAGTCTATTTGTACCACCCTGTATATGCATACAAATGAA
Organism: Hydrotaea cyrtoneurina; assembly: GCA_958296145.1. NCBI lineage: Eukaryota > Metazoa > Arthropoda > Insecta > Diptera > Muscidae > Hydrotaea > Hydrotaea cyrtoneurina. Next base: position 58,181,304 of record OY282513.1, read on the forward strand.
GGGCTTATTAAGAAAACACGATAAGCCATACGATTTCAAAAAGTGGTTTTATCAGTTCATTAAATTTTTTAAAATCATCGCAACGTCCCTAATAATATTATAGCTATTTCCCGTTAAATTGATGACATAGCCGCAAGTGTCACTTTTTACATTTCGATTTTATACAAAATTTTTTTATCAACAACTCGAGAAGGCACAGCTATTAAAAATATTGTAGTACGGAAGTAATTTTTGCAGTCAGATGATGAAGTAATTCCAGGAACCAGCGAGGTATGGTTTATTGTAAACACGGAAGAACTCATATTTAAACAGTTTTGGAAACTGGGAAGTTATGGAACCTGTTTGGTTCTATTCATGTAGGAAAATAAGAAAAGGTCGTATAAAAAGAAAACTAAAAGACAACATTAAATGGATTGAAAAAAAATACAGAATTCTTAAACCTATCACCAAAAAAGTACAAAGCCTAAGATCGTGGAGCCGTCTTTCGCTGAATTAGAAACTGAATTAGAACTTATTAAAATTATTTAATGCAATAAGTAACTCTTGAAAATATATTTCATTTAAAAGGAACATTAAACATTTTTAATTGCAAAAACAAGATACGCCACTTTATTTCAACCAAAATATAAAAAAATTTATATTCAAAATAAAACATTAATTAAAACTTTTGCAATAAGTGAAATTTTCTGGATATACAGCGACTGGTATTTATTAATAGTCTTCCTTAAAAACTAAAAAAAAACCTATTTCATAATGTCAAGTCCCTATTTTCTGCATTTATTTTAAACATCGAAGGTGATTTTCTCTGTATCTGATTTTATTTTTTATGAAATGTGCGGTTCGTAATTCTCGTAGAAATCGATTGATAATAATATATTTGATAATTAAAAAAATTTGCCCGATATCCATATATTACCACCAAGCATTATCTTTATATAAACCGTAACCAAATCGGTGTCAAAGGTTGCTCTGACCGTTTTTAGGCTAACCATGTTTTCTAAGTTGCATTAAAACGATTTCATGCGAAATTAATACAATTAGCAACTTGTAAATTTTTAATATCTATCATCGCCAAATAGGATTTTGCCACAACATGTATAGACGGCGACTGACGGTGATGGGGTAAGCAAAACCAACACACAAAAAAACATCAGCAACCAGACTGAAATTCGCAACATTTTCGTACGAATTGAACTATGGCGACGACGACGACGACAGCATCCACAATGGAATGGAGTGAGGAGTATCCATGAAATACGCCTTCGCAAAATCAAACTGTAAACCTTAACTGAAGCCAGGGTAAGCTTAAATTCTAATTGCACACCCAACCCGTTTGTACTACTACAGATGACTTAGCACAAACACAAGCGCTCACTCTTGTCTCCTCCGCCACACTCGGTCATGGTCCCCGAGAAGTTTCTAATAAATGTTCAATAAACAGTAAATAATTTTTTTTTTCCTAAATATGAGCGTGTGTATCTGTGTAAATGTCGCTATGTATGCAACCGAGAATAATTTTAATAATTGGCTAATATTTATGAACTTATTTTTAATATTTCATTTTTTCTCAGGCCTTAAAACACATCTTCTGTCCATTTCACACATATACACTTTGGAATGTCCATTATCGTCATCAAATGGGACATTGAAGTCCAGCAAACAATTCGGCTATAGTATGAAAGCGAAAATTAATCATTGGCTGACAAGCACACTAGTAAAACATATCATAAATCTCCCCCATTTCTTGTGAGATTCATTTATTTTATTGAATTCTGTGGAAATATTTTTTGGACCGCAAATGAGGGTCATGTAAAATTGGAGCCAATTCAATCCTTGTGTTGGAAGAGAAAACAATCTATATATCATGTGTTAAAAAAAAATGTCCGACCATAAATCAGGCGGACCCCATATTCTTAGTGAACCCAGTGTGATTCCTACCGACTGCATCTCAAGTCGTATAAAATACCTCAACATTGTAACTACTGGACAATAGTGTTTTGGCAACCGGGTTGAGCGTCGACAACTTCCCTCAGTTTAACAGATTGGAGTTGGGCTTGTAACCCGCTTCTGTTACTAAATTTTGTAAGTTACACAGTTTTCCCATAGAGTTTCTTTAAATATTATATTGTTCGTAAAGATAAAGATTATATACATAACAGACCTGACCACTTTTCTCAAAGGCTTTGCAATCTTTCATAAGCTTCATGGGCTTTTCTTTGTCGCCAGCACATATTTTTGTAATCCCCCCGCTGTAAGCCATCGGCCCACATTGTTCGCTTGGTTTAATGGGAATGCGTTCGTAATCGGCTTTCAATTCACTATGTAAGACATGTTGCTGCATGTACAATTGATAGTACATAGCCGCGTACAATCTAGTACATTATAAATTACGATGTGCGAACATATTTAAACATCATGTTTTCACCGGCAAGTGTGTAGGATACAAGAAAATCTCGCCAACAACAACATACAATAACCATTCAAACACGCGCCCAAAACATACATTTCGATGTTCAGATCTCCTCAAAATATTCCACAGAGACGTAGACACTGGGACTCGCATCGGCGATGCAGAAGCATCATCCAATTAAATAAACGCATTTATTTAACACTCACACACAAAATACTTGAACAAAGTCGGAGGCGAATCAACCATTGACCATAACAACACCATCATCATCATCATCACCGGCCACCAGTCACCAGTCATGGGGAACAGGTTGACCATCGTCACCACCGCCACCACCACCAACACCAATACCAGCAGCAGCAGCAGCATTTCTTAGATTGAATTCATTCGTCGTCGTCCGTGTCTTCATATGCGATGTAAATTTCTGTCTTGTTCGAAATACATTTAACAAGAAAGTGCTGTTGTTGTTGTTAAGGATGGATATGTTATTGAGCAAAATTGTGTGGACGGTCTCGTGTGGCACATCTTGTCCATTGGGTGACAGTACCAGGAATCAAACACCTACCAACCAGCATATTCATAGTTGATATACGAACATTTATGAAATTTAATTAAAGTTATGAATCGGTAACTGTTGATGGTGCACGACAAGTTGTAGGGGGAATGACCGACAGATAGGGAATCAACATAGGATGTAAATGAAATTGCAGAGCTAACAACATGTTGTGATAAGTCGGTGACTAATTAGGAATCGGCTTTGACCATATTTAACACTTATGAATAGGATTTGCTTAAAAAAAAAACAAACAAATTGTCTTTTATGTTCCTACTAAAAAGAGACTTTTTACATTGCAACAAGAAACTGTTGTTGGTCCTCCACTGTGTATGAAAAGCTTTCATACCATTTAAGTTTTGTGCCTGCTCTTCCAGTTCGTATTATTAATTATTTGCAAGCCTTCTTCTATTTAAGTCTCTCCACTAGAATCTCGTGGTTGTTTCTATCTGACTTTCTACTAGAATCTCGTGGTTGTTTCTATCTGACTTTCTACTAGAATCTCGTGGTTGTTTCTATCTGCCGCCATTCCAGTTGGAGCGTTTGGATTAATTTGACATGCCCTAGCCGGTGCTGCCTTTCGATGCTCTTCAGTATGTTCATGTCAGGCTATTGCTCGCGGTTCGTTCGACGGCAATTTTCTCGAATATTCATATTTCAGTTTCATTCCTACAAGAAAGAGAGTGGTCTCTGTTCTTAAACTGTTAGCTTAGCCCCAAGTAGTTGATTTCTCGACCCTGGGTCATCAAAAAATTTGTTACATGTCCTTCGTCGCGATATTGGGATAATTAAAAAGAAAAAAATCATAGACCGGATATTTGACAGATCCGGTCCCTGTTTTTGTTTAAATCTATTGTTTTTATTAAATAATTCTTCTTGGACAATACCCGTTTACTCCCTCAGACTCCTCCAGACTACCAGAGAACTTGGGTGCGAAAGCCTTTTTCAAAAACAGCGTCTTCGCGCTAAAGTTCTGTCTTCTCCCAGAGGAAGTTCGATGTTTGAGTCATTTGTTAAAAGGTAAAGGGACAATTCCTCTTCGTTTATCCCAACTCTTGCTGACAATAAGGAAATATTCGCAGACCCAGATTATAAAATTAATATTTCTGCTGAAATATTTGCAAACAATTTGTATGAAATCAGTCAACCACTCCCAGTGATCGATAACGTATCTCGTTCCATGCCTCAGATATTTCTTCGAACATGTGCAGTCAAAAGTGTTCTTGCAGAAATCGACGTAAATAAAACCCCGGGCCCGGAAGGTATTTCAGCACTTGTGCCAATGAGCATAGGTTCACAGAAAAAACATATTTTTGAAATCAATTACGAAGTTTGTAGGGAATTCGTCAATTCAATTACTTTTTTAATTGATTTTCTTCCAATTACAAAAGTTGTGAATTCAATTACTCAAATTTTAAATAAGTAATTGAATTTTTTACTATTTTTTATATGGATTTGACCAAGAATTTCTAAGTTCAATTACAACATTAATTGATTTCCAAGCTTAATTTCAATTACGACAGTAATTGAACATTTTTGGCCCGTATTTTTTTCTGTGTTGATCACAGCTGTTGCACTCGGTTCTGTCTTATTTTTATTGACGACCCGTTGGGACCGACTCCTCAGCCTAGTCCCTGATGATAGAACTTTCAGCCGGGATACCGGGACTCTATGGGGATCTGTTCGTCCGTTCGCTCATTACATAGACTCCCTCCTTCCGTTACCAAAATTTCCTATCGCTAACACAGTGGAAATTTTGGAATATGCGGTAGGCTGCTAGGGTCGGCCGTAGTGTGATGGGTAGAGTGAAACACACGTTCAAATCCGAGTAAAACATTAAATATATTTCAGAGGCCATCTCACCTCGTTAATCTAAATCGTGCAAAACATCACTAGAGATCTAGTTTCTGTAGTGGTTGAGTACAAAAAAAAGTTCCCCGTGTGTTCTTTAACAAAATGCCGAGGAAAATACATACATCCATACTTAAGGAACTTAGGAACGCAAGAACAGACCTGTTATAAACCTGAACACAATATCTGTGATGGACAGGCCCAGCTAAGCCGCTGCCGAGTTCCCCACTTCATTTGCAGCTATTTTCCAGCGCTTGCCAGTATGTAAGTAGTAAGAATCGTCTTGTATCTAATCGGATGGCAACTGTGAAACTTAGTGTTCATTAACGTTATTTTCTGTAGCATTTTTTGTTCTTGTGTGCTGTTGTTAGCTATCAAAATGCCAATGGCTGTCATAAACTGTCGAAACGTTTTCTGACACCTGTTAACAACATTTTTCAACGCCGCTTTAATGTTGTCATGCAGCGGCGGCTGCACTGCCCCAGCCACAGCCACAGCACCGACACCAGTCAGCCACTAACTTCAATTGTCCAATGCAATAACAGTTCGGAATATATGAGATTGTGCCGTACGGATACGAACGAGCGAGTATGTGCAACAAATGGTTACCATTAGCGTTTTTGAGCTTCAGAGGTGTTATTAAGTGGCAACTATAAAAATCATGTTTTGTATTGGCAATTTCTTGTTACTGTTGTACGTCTTCGTAGTTTCAGAGCCATGATCACTTGGCTGGTGGTGGTGCTGTTTGCGTTTTTCTTTTTGTGTTGCGAATGCTCAAAACTTGTTTCGAAATCTTTGAAATTCGTTCATTCGGTTAAATAACAGAGAATTGAGGATATAATTACCGATCTTAAAGACACTTTGAACAAGTTCCTTTCCTAATTTCTTGTTTGATTTAAATATTTACGAGTGCAAGCTCGTACATTCGGTGAATTGAAACACGCTTACGCGCGCTCAGCAGAGAATTAGGTAGGTAGGTTGTCATAATAAATGTTTGAGGTTAATTTCTAAGCTGTTGAAATACTTATTACCAATATGAGACTATGGCAGAACGTATAATTGTTGTATGTTAGTTGAAATTAGAAGACGCTTTGTTTGAGTGTGCTGGCAGCTTATTATTGCTATCGACTGCTGCCAAAAATGATGGTCCCTTAACGAGAACCGCAAGGCGTATAATATGCGTGTATCGAGCTCATTGGCAATTTACACTAGACGTTTTGTTGGCATTTTAGTTAGGGTCGATGTTTTGCTTAGGGCTGTGTCTCAAGAGTAGGGTGAGCGTTTCAGACTTCTACATTAGAACGTAAGTATTAAAATGTAATCCTACGTCTACGCAAGCACAGTGGTTTCTCAATAATATTTTGTCTACGAGTAATATAAGTAGAATTTTTGAAACATTTTTTGTAAGCCCGCAAACCAAGATCCTTCTACAAAATCTTCCATAAAGTGGATGGGCTCCAATTGTTCCTTGCGATGACGGATGGACTCATTCGGGTCTTCTTCGAAACTCTGCTCCACATCAGCAATATCGCCTTGGGTGTGCACTGCATCCACTAGAGTGAACGTGGTGCGAAACCGATCGAATTACCAACTCTGCTGGGCGATTATGCCGACCGAATATTGGATGCAATTGAAGTTGCAATATATTTGTAAATATACATTTTTCATTTTTAATAATTTGGATTAAGAGCGTTGGACAATTTTCTATCGAATTCCATTAGACAGCGAGTTTCGAAAAAAATGGCGCTTAGGTGGTTTTCGTGGCAAGGGCTCGATATAACGATGAAACAGAAGGATTACTCACTTACCGATATCCGAACAGGAATTCTCCACTATTACAATTGCCATAGTAACTTTAATACGCTTCAAATGAACTTACTGAAAATGAAGTGCATCGACGACGTATCAAGAATGCCTGGCATCACTGTGCCCGATGCACCTCCAGCAAATTTGCCAATTTACATAAACATACATGCGTTCACACTGGTGTGTGGTAGCCTGTCGCCCTTGTGTGAACGTACGTATGTACGTCGTAATTAGCTATGCAGCCGCATGAAGATGCGTTTTTTTTTTTATTATTATTACACATTTTACAAAAACTGTTGAGTTTCGTTTCGCAATACCGATGAAATTCGTTTAGGTTTGGTTTACGATATTCCGTTGTTTCAGCACATAAAGCATTCGTAATTGGATTTTGGTGCATAATTGTGCGAAACACTGTGCTAAGGCGAAAACAACACCATTATAGTCATCGTCATCCCCATCATCATCAACCATCGCCGTCTGCCCTCATTCTTTCATGCCACCCATGCCGTCATGTGTAATTTTTGTCTTCAGCTGAATGAGGCGTATGGTGGAATATGACAGCCGCCGTCGCCGTCATCGTCGTCGGATAGAGATGAACGCCCGGCACATAAAGTTTAGTCAGTTGGCTATTTGTTGTAATTAAAGGGCAGAGAAGGCAAATTAGTGGACAGGTTGATTAATAAATGTTTATGATGTCATAAATAAACTCATTTAAAGCGTTTTGTCTTTAATTCCCCATAAGATCTTCCCCTGATGTGAATGTAATGTTAAATAGTATTAATATTAATACTAATACTTATAGAAAGGCTTGCATTAATTTAGAGCAGTGGCAGACAGGAGCTGTGGCCAGGCCGGTGGCGATTAGAGTAGAGATCTCTACCAGTTCTAACCCAACATCATAGAATTTTCACAACGTGTAAGGGTTTCATACCATTTTTTTGCTTTAGAGAATATGACGATGACCACAGAACAAATATGTGTGTTTACATCAACAAGTTCAAAATCATGAAAAAGACAACCCCTGCATTTCAACAAAAATATTCGTATTTGAAAATATTCACCTTTGCAAACAAATGGTAAGCCTCTGACCGGCACATATTGCCACGTGTGTGGGAAATTCGAATATTGTCAACAGTTCCCGCAGAAGCGTTTACCGATAGTACGAAGTCGTAGGCGAGCCATTTATATATGCTGGAGTCAGATTCGAGCAATTTTGTCTTTACTCCACAGCCCTGATTGTTGTCCGCTAGGATTCATGGTCACAACCTTAAATCTTAGCAAGGAGCATTGCTTCTGATATAATTTACGTTCCGTTATACCCTTCTAAAAGAAACGAGTTGTCTTCCGAAATAATGCATTCAATGAATGGAATGCGCTTGAATTCTGTCGTTCCCAACTGTTCCGTGACGGCCTAACCAATTCCGTCCCTGAGTTCTTGGTTCAGCTGTGTATATCCATCAGTCTACCACTGGTCCTTAATGTAGTTTTCTTTGCATATTCTGCTGACTGTGTGCTGCGTGGCGTGTGGAACATATTACCTGGATAAAATACAATTTACCATTTGCTGAAAGTAAAATATATTCCCAAAGTAAATAAGTAAGAGACTTTCTAGTTTTTATTTCGGCCATCCCATATTAACTGGATTAATCGAATTAATTGGGAAATCATATACAGTAAAATCTCTACTCGCGTACAGCTACCGTGAACGGACAAATTCCCCGGTCTCATGCGGTGTTTTTAGAGCAAATTAATCTCCGCTGGGCGGAAATCTTCCGTGGACGGACAAAACCACTGCGACCGTCGCTGTCCGCGCACCGGAGCTTTCATTGTATATTTGTTTGTGTTTAAATTATGTACATATGTATTTCCAAAAAGTCGACAGTCGAAATTTTATCAGCGAAACACTTAAACAAAAGTATGCTAAAAATGGAAATCTGATGTCCGATATGTGAGTGTCCATGGAAAGCCCTCAGTGGTGTATGATGGTATTTAATGACCACCCCTTAACCTACCATGGTTAGGTTAGGTTATTTTGCCCTAGAACCGAGGCTAAGATTTTGGAATATGTGGAATATTTTGGCCAAATAAGATTCCAAACACAAAATCTACCTTTTGAGCCTACCAAAGAAGAACCAGAAGAAAATTAAAGTGGAAACACCCACAGATACTGATATATTCGTATCCCCAGAATGGAGTCGACAACCAGGTCCTCCAAGAAACACGTGGCACAGAAAAATTTAATCGAATTGAGCCAGAATAATGGAACATAGCGTGTCCTAACCGCGAAAAAGACGTAACCATCAAAAAGTAAATTCTGCAATACTGGAATTTTTGTGTGGTCGAGCATAAAGCATGTCATGCTTACGATATCATTGAATTTGCTGTATCTTTGTAAATACAAATTTTTAATTTTATTTTTATTTTACTTTTTAATTTTATCTATCGAATTTCATTAAAAAGCTAGTTTCGAAAAAATGGGGCTTATGTCGGCTAGATATTTTTATTGGATAATTTTCTAAGATATTTCATCCATTTGAATAGTTTTGAAAAAAACTGGAGCTTACGTCTTTTTCGCATTAAGGGCTCGATATGAAGAGATAAAAGTTATATGTAACGAAGGAAACATTTTATATATGCCCCAAGTTCCACAGTGTAACAACTGTGGAACTGAAACATATCTCGCTTGGGTCCATCAGGAGGTCCCGTGTACTTGTCGCTTATCTCTGTCTGCTAGGTTTCCTGCATCCGGTAGCCTTTCTTCAGTCAATGCGTTGCCTAAATGAAGGTATGACTTCTGTCCATATCAACATTGGAGAGACTGGTACTGTCTTCTAGATTTTGTAGACCAAGCATTTTCCGTCTTAAGTCAGTTACCAGTGAGATTTCTCAGATAGTATCTTTCAGATTAATCGAGGACCGCGTCCTGCGCCCATCCATATTAGGACAAATTTGCCCAGGCAGGTTGGTTTCCCCACTTCTGCAATTAGATGAAGTTTCCATAAAATAAGCTGTTTACCAACATCACAACTAAACTCACTTGGGTCCCTCTGATCAGGAATCCATAGAAGAGTAATCAACGAATGTCTTGCTATCTCCTCCAGAGACATTCGCCAATCGTGAAGCGTTTTTTTAAAGAGTACGTATTTTCCAGCGACGGCCAATATTTTAAAAATTTTAGAAAAAAAATCAGACTATTTTGAACACGTTTAGTGGTGCCACAAACCGAAAAATTCCGGTTTTCGGAGGAGTATCGAATTTCAATCAAATGATGGTCAATAAAAATAATTTTCTAAGTCTTTGAGTCATCAGTTCAAAAACTAAAATGTTTGAGCTTTAATTTGATGTATAAAAATCATTAGTTTTGACATATTTCTAGCTTGTTTCGCTGTCATATATGTATTTAATTTTTTGAAAAAATTTAGGTAAAAAGACAAACATCTTTTTAAAATTCCCTGAAAGTAAAAAAATGTAATGATGCAAATTAAAAGACAATTAAGTTCTATTTAATTTATATAAAAATATATTGATTTTTCTTTTGTCGTTTCAAAGTAATGATCGTTATACCATTATAACACCTAAATCACTTTAATTGAAGATTTGTGTAAAACATTAAGAGCCTAAGCCACGATGTCGAACGACAATGGAACGATACGTTTGCATGCTTTTTTAGAGACAAACAGCTGTTTAGTGGCTTTGAAATCAGCTGTTTGTGGGATAGAAAGCATTCGAACGTTGTCGTTCGACATCGTGACTTAAGCTGTAAAAGCGAATTTGAACAACAAAAAGTGATGGAAAATCGGACAGCAGAACTAGAATATTAAGTATTGTTGTGATCTAAAATAAGTTAATTTCATACCTTAACTACAGTTCAAAGGAGTATTAGCCGCCATGGAAGGACGAGTAGACTAAAAAAGGCCAGATTTTTAATTTATTTATTTTAATTAAATTATTTTAACAGTGTTCAAGCGAACTTAAATCAAGTAAAATTTATTCGAACTAAGCCTTTCTTTAATGCTCAAAAAGCCAATTTTGAATATACTTGAAATCAAATTGAATAAGTCGTTTCTGTTTAAGGGCGTGGAGCCGCAAATCTAAATGCAAGGGACCTGGCTGCAAGAACCGATTGATTGTTGATGGATTCTTTGATTCCAATATAACATTTGACATTTTTTTTTGGGGGGTTTTATCTTTGCTGCACAATTAAAGGACGCTTTGCAAAGCTAATCACTATAAAAAGCGACAAAATTTACATAAACAGAATTAAAAAGCATTAAACGGATTACTCCTTAGCAAACACTGGCATCAATCAGCCACAGGGAAACATGTAATCAGTCTTTTCCTTTGACGGATTTCATACCCCATTACCACGGGCAACCGAATTATTAATTAACAATTCCTTTTTTCCCTGATATTGGTTGACTCGGAATCTTTTGTTTTAATATTCCATGTTCCGGAGAGGTTCTCATTTTGTTTGCAATGTTCCTTTTCTTTCAATTTGTGTTGACTTATGTTTGAACAAATAAATCTGTGATTACATTTGGCAAAGCAATTTCGGTTGGACAAGGAAACAACCAAAAATAACAACAACAAAAAGCTCTGCATAAATCTCCATAATGCAAACAAACAGGGAGCAGCTCGCGCTCTTCATATGAAGATGAGGAAACGAAACTGGACAAAACAAAACTCATACACAAAGTCAATCAAATGTGCAATGTTTTTTCTTGCTTTCTTTTTGGCGGGTTTCATTTCCAGTATTCGCAATCAATCATGATCAGATATGATGAAAGCAAACAGAATTTCGTTTTCAACTTAAATACAGTTATAATTACCGCACATGGAGCTGGAGCTGGAGCTGAAGCTGGTGCTTTGCATATATAACGGATGGACCGAACGACAGAACTTTGAAAGCCAAGACCACACCCATCATGTACCAACATGTGTTCGCTGAGGAAATGAAATCAGGGGAAAAGTACGCTGAAATTGGATCAAACGACATAAAAACACTGCATGTTCATTGGTCACAGGAAACTCTATTGAATTCGTATCATAATGGAATGAGGTGGCGCTCGGAGGACACATAGAATGTAGCGCAGCGTGGAGGCACCAGCATAGGGGGCGAGAAGGAAAAAACAACGATAAATATTGTGTAGCGTAGGAAAATTGCATATGCAAGTGAATAGATGAAAAAAAACATACTCAGAATGCTTACTAATCAAGAAAACCATGTAAGCGAAACGTAGCACACATAAAAAGAGATTGCAGAGTTGGTTCAAACCGACCTAACGACAATGCCCTACGTCAGGGAGTCGTGGGGAATCTATGATCTTTAACAAGACAAGAGCGTATTCCTCAACCATCGCTTGATCACCAATCACATGAGAGACAGAGTTGATGAACAAAAATTAACCAAGAGATTTGAAAGAAAATGTAATCGTAGTTTTATCTTTGTAAACCAGGTTCCACGATCTAGCAGTTGTTGTGGGAGGGTACTGCTTTTAAATAAATAATACTCCTAACTATAAATTTGAGTAACAATATACAGGGTTCTCCAACAAGAGGTGTGATTTTAAATCACCCGGTATTTCGGTAGCTGTAGCTTTTAAAGCTTTTATTCTTTGACAGTTAGCAAGTTGAAACTACGCCATTACGATACAAGCTTCAACGACGCATTGAATTTTTTAAAAATCAAAAATAGTGAAAATCAAGCAGTTACATTTCGCAAAACCTAAAAAGATTACGGCCCGTGTTATCTCTCGAAGAGGTGATCACATTTGGCCATCGAGATCTTGGGATTTAACTCCTTGCAATTTCATCCTTAGGGGCCACGTAAAAGAAAGTTTTTTACAACTATTTTCCCCATTAATAAAAAAGCAAATGAACATAAAAAAATACCGAGAAAACTAATTTTTTTTGCCGAATTTATTTTTTTAAAAAGTTGTTATCAGAATGGTTTATTTATTAATATATGACCTTATTTTAAAACACAAAGACTATGGAAAAACAAAAGAAAAAACATTTCCATGCTAAATATTAAAAAATTCAAAACTTTAACTTTGACCTGAAATTTCGGGACCGATTTTAACGAAATCGAAAAAAAAAATTTGACGATTTTTTTTTCAAAATTTGTTATTAAAATTGAAAAAAACACATTTCCATGCTAAATGTTAAAAAAAAATCTAAACTTCAAGTTTGACCTTGAATTTATCAAAAACTACTGAACATTTTCTATTTTAAGAAAGAAATAGAAATAATTATTTAAGTTTAGATTTTATTTTAATATTTAGCATGGAAATGTGTTTTTTTCAATTTTAATAACAAATTTTGAAAAAAAAACCGCCAACAATTTTTTTTTTCGATTTCGTTAAAAAAAAAATTTTTTTTTTTCGATTTCGCTAAAATCGGTCCCGAAATTTCAGGTCAAAGTTAAAGTTTTGAATTTTTTATTTGATCTCCAACTCGAATAACAGAAACAAACTGTATAAAGAGTAAGGATAAACATTAACTAAAAAAAATATTTTAAAAAAATTACTATATTGTTTCAAATGATACCGAGTTTTGCCCAGAAAAAAACTTCTGTGCGTCGATCCTTCAGAAGCTGGCAGGTTGCAATGCCAGTCCGATGCGGTTTGTTGGACGCCGACACAATGAAACGTATTTCTTTTTCTGGACACTCATGTTACCCTCAATTACATGTAGCCTCCTCATTCTATCCTAACCCAAACGATTAACAAACCAACAACACTGGCATAAAAAATCGTAAAAAAACATAAAAAAAGCGTATGATAAATCACCCAAGTAAAATAGGTCGCCTAAAAATATCGACAAATTTTTCATATGAAAAATCACCCCAAGAATAAGAAAAGTTTATAAAATCGTCAATTTCCTTTAGCATAATAACAGATTTCTCCATAAGAATGTAAAAACAAGATTAATTAACTATTTTTTTTTTCATTAATTTTAACTGTTAATTTGCATGCCTTTTACAGTTATAATTACATAGTATATTTAGAGGAAGATAAGAAATAGTGAATATACCAGAGTTGTTTTTTCATTACTCTTTTCAATATAGTCTCCATTTGGCTCGATACAGTTAGTTCATCGTTTTACAATTTTCTATTCTTTGCAGGTTTTCCAAAAGAGGCGTTTGCTTCAATAATGACCACTTCTTTGGACCAAGATCTCTTCCAGCAGAGACAATTCTTCAGATTTAGAAATAGAAATAGGAATAGCTGGGAGCTAAATCCATGACGTTTAGCATAGATTTTTGCCCTGGCGTCTACGCACCTGTCACGGTCATGGTGGAAAACTTTTTTCTTCGCCAAATGCGATCGATTTGGCCTTAATATGCCCAACAGATCTGTGAATAATATTCACCGGAGATCGTTTTAACACTTCAAAGAAACTGTAGCCGTAGCCTTGTGTGAAGACAGGGCCATCTTGGTCATCTATGGTGCACTTTCACCCGGAGAACTCCTCTGATTTCGCAGATTATCGGCCTCTGGTGTATTGTGATGGATCCGTGTTTTGTCCTCGGTTACTAAACGGTGCAAAAACTCTATCGGATCTTTTTTTTTTTGTACTTTATTGATATTATTGCATCTGCTCCTTAGGAGCCTAACAATAAGCGTATGAATCATAAATTTAATTCACTAGTGAATCCGGGTATGGATTTTTCTTTCAGCGGTTCTCTGCATCGTGTTGGCAGGAATGAAAACTTTGTTGATACAGTTTTGTTCGCATCGTGATACGAAGGCGGTGGACCTCCACAGCCTGTTATTAGTCTCTTAGCGTTAGAGAATATCTTGACAATGTTCACATATTAGAGAAGTTTAAACCAAATTTGGTTTAAACATCTTGAAGTGGCGACAAATTATTTAGACAATAAACACAATTTTCACGTTTTAGAGAATTTTAAACCAATTCCTACGATTAATTTGTTTAATTTAATAGCGTCTATTCGCACTTTCCTAGCTTGTTTTTTTTTAGTTATTATTTTTATTTCGCGAACCAATATATTTTCTATTCGCGCGTGATCTGGTCATACGATTGCGTTTATGTGTGTTGAGTAATCGCGGCACCCATCGCTCGATGACCAAATATTTTTTTTGTTTCTTTTTCATTTGCAATCTTTCAATAATACAATAAATGACCAGATATGCTTGCAAAATGTAATGTAACCGCTCAGCTGAGATGCGTCCATCTTCAGTCAAGTCATGTACATTTATTCTCCGATAACAATACATGGATTTGTACCGATACAAAATTACAAACTTATTATTTATATACATCAAATTCAAGATCGAATATTTTACTTTTGAATTGATGACTCAAAGATTTAGAAAATGCTTTTTATTGACCAACTTGTGGTTTAAATACGAAAAACTCGGAAACCCATAATTGTTTGCAACAAACCGGTTTGTGGACCTTCTAAACCATTTCCAAAAAAAACTAAAAAAACAAATCAAAAACTGCAATGTAAATGTAAAGGGAACACTGAATAGAGTCAAAAATTAATCATCAACCGAGCCTGATATCAAATCTGTTTACTGAATACTGTAAACGATCTGAACTGAAATAATGTGAAAATATGAACGCATTATGGCAGCCATCAACCAATGGCTGTCAAAAACAAAACAGCTGACTTTTAAAGTCTGAATTTTTCATCTTACACGTATGACATCAAAATGCCCAGCTTCAACGTAGACTGTAGGGTATCATCAGTGATAATATTTTCTGGACCAAACGGGCCAAACAAAGGAAAATGTGAAAAATCAAACAACAAAATATACTCCATTGAAGAAGAACTGACGCTGAAGCTTTGCAACACCCCTACGAATGAAGAGGCACACATGAAAAAACTTGGCCGGGAGTAATGGCATGGAAGAAATATTGCTGCAAAACAGCCCTCATTCGATTCATCAAAATAGAGAAAAGAAACTGGCGTTTTCTCCAATCGCAACAGCAACAACAACGATGCAGTCCGCATACAATTCAATGAAAGGGTTGCACGGAGCCACCAGGGAGACACCGTTTTGGTGGACAAGGTGGACACCAATGAGTATTTGAAGCACAAAACAACAATTTGATGCAGCATGTGCGCACTTTCCACAGACCCACAAAGCAATTGTGCAACACAGGACCAACCAAAATGTTCAAATGGAAAATGGGAATAATCTCAAAAAACATAAAGACAAATGAAAATTTGCATCATTTGCACATATCCTTGTAGCTGTGCTGGCAGGATGCGATACACGAGACAACGGCAAATACATCCACTCGCACACACTCGCACTCGCGTCCATGTCGGCAATAAAGACCAACAGTAAATCAACATCTTTTTTGTTGTTGTTGCTTTCATAACACATTTTGATGAATGATGACCAAGCCCGGCCACACCATCATTTGATCACCGCTGCAACGAATCGTCATCGCCACGTCCAGCAGCAGCCACCTCACTCCCTGCAAGTGGGCTCCATGCATGCCACACTTGCTCCATTATCGCAACAACCACGGCCAGAAACACCAATGACCATAACATCCGTTCTTTGGGGGAACGTATTTGTTTATTTTTTTTTCCTCGTCAAATAACAACAAGGCAGGGAAACTGCAACACCCGACAGGCTCTTAGAATTTCTTCCAGCTTCGTTTAAATCAAATAAAACCAAACAAAAAAATGAAACTCAACATCCATAAAAGGCCGAACGAAGCATAAAGCTGTAGATCCTGTTGGTCAGTATACGAAAAACTACTCCATAGTTTTATTTTCAGGCCACTACTCTATGCTCCGTAATGAAAAAAAGGAAATCCATCAGAAAAAAAAAACAACAACAACTGAAAGGGAAACAAAACCTATTGCATGTGGGAGGCCTTCGTCCACCACCTTCAACTATTCTACACATCCAACGGAACAGCAACAACATCGGCGTACTGCAAGAATGGAAAAAAAACTGTCGAAAGAAAGCAAGCAAAATAATCGAATTATTGCCACTAGAAGAGCATACAAAGGAATCATAAAAAAAGGCTTTAAAGCATTCATAAGGTTGACGGACATTCATGTGCGAGAGTAATGCCTCCATACCTCCGAAAGGAAAGGCTTTCATAGGCACGAGGGACGTGTAATCAATTGGTAGTGAATGGAGTTTTTGGAGGAATTAAGTCGGTGTTTAGGGTTTCGGAATATAAAGTAATATCAGATAAAGTAGACGAAGGAAATTTGGGCTTTCTTTTAAAAATGCCCCACTTTGGCTGATTGTTGTTTTTGTAACGGTTGACACGAGCTGAGTTGGCTTGGCTGAACAATCGAAGAGGTGTAGAGTGGTGGGAGGCCCTTGTCCCCGACAGGATATATGTTCGTCGTCGTTGTGCAATAAATTCTTACCCATAGAAATTGAGGCTGCTACACCATCCTGATCTCAGTTGAGCCCGAATCACTCTCTTTTGTCGCTGTTGACTTTTCTTCTCCGATTTCACCGCAAAAGGTTGATCTCTGATTACAACATTCATAGAGAGAGCGTTAAATGCTACCGCGACCGAATCCCTATACATGTCTTACAGATAGAGATGTCAAACGGGAAATCCCGATCCCGAAAATCCCGGGAAATCCCGATCCCGAAAAATCCCGAATCCCGGGATTTTTTAAAATTAATCCCGGGATTTTTAGTGGCCGGTGGCGTATGAGCTATTTTATTGGAAATAGGCTTTTTTTAAGTAGAAAAATTATTGTTTTTCGCCGTCCAATGTTTTAGGATCGCTCCTATAGCTATGAATTAAATTGGATTTTTTTTCTGTAAAGAAACGACTTGGCAATTGCGCTCTTGATATACACAATTCAAATTGTTAACGAGGGCAATTCTGATGTGGAATTGTGGATTAAAATTGGAATAATTAAACAGGAATTTTAAATATGAAACTAAATATAAGAATGAATATAACAGAGTTTATACCTGAATCATGATGATGATAGTGAATCAGATGATGAACCGGAAATTGACGAAAATACTTCCATAGTGAAAAAGTTAAATGAAGCCATTAAAAGCTGTAAGAGTCCGAACAAATCTACTTTTAGCAGCAGTAATGTTGACATAAATGTTAATATTATGAAGGAAGTAGACTTGTTTCTCTCAGGAAGCGTTCGAGGCCGGTACTTACAAGCTGCATATAACCATTTATTGACGGTTTTACCAACAAGCGTCGATTGTGAAAGGTGTTTTTCTTCGGCCTCGTATATCGGTAATAAAATTAGGTCAAGATTATCTGATGAAAGTATGGATGCTTTAATTTTCTTAAGAAATTTTTTAAAAAAGTAACTGTTTTTGTATTATCTATTTCTTTTTGTTTTTTTTTTCATGCCACATAAATATGTTATGAAAAGTGAATTCATGTTTTTTAAGTTCTTTGTATTTTTTTGTCTTAGTAATTTATGTGTTCAATGCCAATAAAATTCGAAATAAAAATACTACATTTTGTTTCATTCGAAAAATAATTTTTGAAAATGAAATCCTGTAAAATCCCGAAACCCCGGGATCCCGGGATTTGTGATTTGAAAATCCCGAATCCCGGGATTTGTGAAAATCGATCCCGTTTGACATCTCTACTTACAGACCTTCCAGATACGCCCGTTGATCTAGAGGCTCTCTGCTTCATCCTCTCAATATCTTGAAGACCTCTTTACATATTCCATTGGCGGGAAAAGCAGCTTCGTGAGTCGGCTATTGGGGTGACTCTCAAGGTGACCCTGTGACCCCATCGAAAACATAAGGAGACTATTCTTAGGGCAGCATTTTCGCAGGTCTGAATATTTCTCCACTGCGCATTGCTCACATTCAACTATCATACTGGCGCTGTGTAATTTCCCACTGACGGGCCGGCGAGGGAATTGAGGACCTTATCGTAGATGGCGGTGGCGTGCGCCGATAAAAAAATTTACGAATATGACCCTCATTTTCGAAAATAGTATCGATGGAGTATAATTATATTTATACTGTAACATTCAATTAAAATCTGAATGTTCTAAATCTTTTACTACATATTAGAGATGGCTGACCTAACAAACGAAACACTAAAACATTATAAATCATTTCTCTATAGGCGGTCTGTGATCAGACTTAGGGATTTTTGCTCTCTAAGCATATCCAACATCTGACTCGAAGTAATACCTTTCCAAACATACGAGTTGTTTCCGTCTGGATATAATAGATCGAATATGCGTAATAGATTTATTTATTTTTATTTATTATTTATTTATTAATTAATTAATAATAGTTCGTGTGAGAGCGGACCAAGGGCATGCGACAAAGCACCTGCAAAGCAAGTTCAGGATACAAACCATTGCACGACCTGTTTTGTCTCTTCAACTCACTTCTCGCTTCGCTCTCACTCTGGCATATAAGAAAACACATGTATGGCTTTGTAGCGCCTTATAGCGCAATATTATACCGAATTTTAATTTAATTTAATTGCTATACTTTTGCCGATTTTTTTTTTGGATAGACAGATTGCATCCACCATTTTTCGTTCCGATTCGAACTCTCTCACTTTTCCTGCCACTTATCAGACCCTCCGAATTTATATTCACACTGTTGGAAAGGATCCTGTTACAAGTAAGAGAGCTTTGTGAATGTGTATATCCTTGAAGTGTTGTGTAAGTACCCGTTCTTACATACATACATATGTATACATACGGGCATAGAGGTACAGACTTTGTATCGTCCATCCATAGCATTTGCTTCAAATGAATCTATCCTGTTTTCGTTTTTTTTTTTGCTACGTCCATTCGCTTCGTTTCAAGTTATTTGAAAATGTATGCATTTTTATCATACTTTCAGCTTTCATTTACAAAATAATTGAACATACTTCATACGCTTCATATGGCTGGTGGTGATGCAAATGTGTGAGAGGTTTCTCCCCACGGAATATGCAAACGGAAAAGCTCTGAAAGTAATTAAAAAAATATTCCAATGATAAAATTAAGATCTTGATTTGGAGAGTTCTTCAAGTCGAAGATATCAGTGATATTTCGAACATACGAAGTGGTTAAGCTCAGGAATCAAATTGAATTTCGGAGCATTCATTTAGTGCGGAATATGTGCATTAGGGTGGAGTGAAAACATGCTTTTTTTTAATTTGAAAAAGTTAACCTCGGAAAGAGATGTAGTCTGGGGTCCTAATGAGGGGAAAAATAATGAAAAAAATTTTAAAAAAAATTTTAGGGGTCGCGCCACTCCCTCGAAATTTGGAAATTATCGCTATTTTGGCGTTGATTTTAGAAAAATCCTAAAAATTAACGACTTAACTTATTCGAAATTTAAAAGTTTGAGCTTGTTCAGTGCCCAAACAAAAGTATTTGAGGCAAATATGAGGGTAATCGACTAATATTTGTAGCTTTGGGACGATTTGACTTATTTTACTTTTTGAAATTTTTGAACAATGAGAAATTTTTTTTTAAATTTTGTCATGCCCTTATTTCATTGTTTACGCTTTTGCAAACATTTATTGACATAAAACATTTTAGGATTTTTCTAAAATCAACGCCAAAATAGCGATAATTTCCAAATTTCGAGGGAGTGGCGCGACCCCTAAAAATTTTTTAAAATTGTTTTTCTTTATTTTTCCCCTCATTAGGACCCCAGACTACATCACTTTCCGAGGTTAACTTTTTTTTTTTGAATTTCACTCCACCATAATGTGCATATTTGCTGTATGTTGGACAAGTGCTGTCAGAAATATTAATTCTTTCCCTCAATACAAAGGGGTCCGAGAAAAAGCATGCTCCTGTATTCCTCCGAGAAAAAGTATGCTCCTGTATTCCTGCAAGGTCAGAAAATAAGGATTACCCTAACAACTTATATCTTCTCAAATAAAGACACGGACACGAGCATCGTCCTATCGCCCTCTTCCTCATCCGTGCAGTTTCTGCAGACCAAAAGCAGCGGCACCTAGGGCTGCATGCCTTACTATCAAACAGTGTCCAGTTATTACGGCCACCTGCATAGATATATCTATTCCTGATATAGATTTAAGTAATTTTGAGCAATTTAAGTTATAACATGGTCATATTTGTCGTTTGAATCTAATCCGTGACAAATCTTGATTGCTGATGGGAGATTACCTATGTGTTCCAAAACCGATGGATCCTGTAAGGTTATCCCAAATGGGGTTAGCACATCCACTCTATAATTGCCTGCAATGTTTCTGTGCCCCGGCGTAAAACTTAGATGGATATGAACCTGATTTTAATGCAGCCTGAGTCTAGAGTAGCTGTTAATGCGTATATCGGCCACCGAACACCTTCTCCTATTACCATGATTTCCTAGTGAAAACAACGAGTTCGGTTTCCCTCTGTTCACCCTGGCCCGTTCTCTAAAGCCCATATTTATAGAATCCGTATCAAGATCTGGAGGACCTCTCAGCAGGCCGAGGAGTATTTTCCCTGTACTGCAATTGTCAGGTCGTCGGATAAGCCACGACTCTGCAGACTGCAGATTCTATATGTAAAGGGTGCTTTTTATTGAGGTATAGAACTTCGAATTGAAATAAAACACAAGAAAATCGTTTTAATGTCCATCAATTTGGCTTTATTGGAAGGATAATTTTATGCCATTAATGTTTAAATATGATTTCGGGCATGTGGCCGCCGCGGCTGGCTCGAATAAAGCCAATTCTACAGGTCCAATTTTCAACCACTTGTTGGAACCACAACTCATCCACATTCATGCCATCCAATTCGGAAACAAAATAGTCGGTTATCATGGCTCTATACCGGTCTCCATTAACGGTAACTGACTCTCCAGCATTATTTCGGAAGAAGTATGGCCCAATGACTCCACCAGCCCATAGAGCACACCAAACAGTCAGTTTTTGTGGATGTAATGGCATAAAATGGACGGAGCTTGCGGTGAACTTCGCGAACTGAACCATTACTTACGAAATAAATTTGCACGATTTGTAAGCGTTGTTCTTTTGTCAACCTGTTCATGATGAAATGGCAAACCAAACTAAATATTAATCACTTAACAGCTGACAAAATGGCCGCCAGTTAAAAAAGTGATGCCAACTTAAAGTTCTATACCCCAATAAAAAACACCCTTTACATTCCAGTTCTGGTAGGATGTTGTTGAGAGCTAGTTTCCAAAAAAGTGATGCGAGACATTCCACGGGGGATGTCTACCACTTACACCTGAAAGATTATTTCATGCACATATTGCCTACGACTACGCTTCATGGGGTCCATTTACTGTTCGCAATAGTCCTGTCGGTTCTCACCTATGACACATGTAATGTTGTCTTCCCAGGCAGCAATCGTAGTTGGCTTGCCCCATATGCAAAATGGTGTTCACGTGTCGCCACAGAAAACAGACTGGTGGGGTAAAATCGCAGGAACGCTGCGGACAATTGACATTGCAATATGCCACCCGCCCATGAGCTGTTGTAGGTTGAAAGAGCTGAGATGGTTATGATAGTTGGACATATCACTCTTCTTTTAGGTTTAACGGAGTCCATTCGGGGAAATGTTGTAAGTGGTATCTTTAGATCTTGGAAATCATTTTTGTGGGAATATGTTTCTGTTGATGTTGGTTTGCATTTGATGATTTCAGGGGTGAAATCTATGCGCTTGTAACACAAAACACCAATGGAAAGCGCCACGGTAGGCGAGTTGGTAGCGTGCTTGCCTATCTGCGTGGGGGTTGTGGGTTCGATTCCCACCAGAGGCTTTGGTCTGTCGCTGCAAAAATCTAAAAACATATGGTCTGTGTCACCCGGTTTACCCTTGGACCCAAAAATTAGAATATAAATTTACTTTGTATTGTAATTAATAATAAATAAAAATAAAACACCAATGTGATAAATTTTCGATATGCAAAATATTTTCCAAAGTGTTGAGAGATTTTCATCGCCCCAAAGGGAATTGAGTCCGAAATCCAATGTTGTAAACCCAGAGACTAAATGGGAATGTCCGTTGTTCCCCGTTGTATTTACAATATGTCTAAAACAAACACAATCATTAACAATGCAGTTGTATTGTTGCCTTAATATAATTACACATAGGACTGAGATAGAGATATCAGTTATAACTGATATTTGGTAAAGATATCTATGAGTTATCCATTCGTTGAAATTACGAGTATAAGTGATTCAGTTTTACTACCCCATTAAGGCAATCTAAGATATTTCCCTTAGTTATACAAACCTTCTGTTGAGTCAATGTTGCTGACGGTGAGAAGAAACGAAATATAAGCCGGCAGTGCCATCCGTGGAGACCGTTCATCAAACGGAAACATCCGAAATGAACTCCATCCACTTTTCCCATATTCACAGACAAACATTTTCGCCATATTTGCTCATCCCAATAATGACTTCTAAGAAAACTAATCATTTCTATTTTGTTTCTCGCAACCAAGAAGAAAAATCTGTTAAAGGGTTTTTAATTGTTCCTCCTTGTTTTTTTCCCCTTACAAAAAACAAACTCCAAAAAAGAAGACAGCCCAGCGGACCAAGAAACGAAATGAACAAAATTAAACGAACTCACTCACTTAAGTGAACTTGAACTCCATTAATCTTATCAATCACAACATTTTCCCACAACCCATAACAGAGAAAATGTCTTTTTTTTCCTGCTGCCACAGAAGATGCGATGCGATGCTTAGAAGACACTTGCAGTTTGCAGCAAACCGAATCTAGCCCTTTCTTCCTTAGCCCCGCCATCTCCTTGGTCGCAAAAAGCGACACAGCACGATTTACTGAAAACATTGAACAACCACAAAAGTTAAAAAGACGGACAGATATTTTGGGGGGAAATCAAACATAGAACATTGAAGTGGTAAAAAAAAAGAAGAAAAATGGAACTTAAGAAAAAGACACTGCGAAGAGACGCAGTACATAAAACGCATAGTTTCGGACCACAATAAAACTCATAAATCAGCCAAGACAAAACACTCGCAACTTGCACCAACAATTAATATTGTAACAACAACAACAACAACAACAATAGCTACAGTAACAAACTATTTATGTTGAAATGTGGAACCATCGAAATCCTCCCCGAAACAACGCTATGACAAGACATACGATTCTTCCGCGTATGACTTCTTTATGGGAGAGTGGAGAGTGCGCGAATAGGCCCGAAAGCACCAAACAAAACTGTCCACAATGGGAGCAAATAGTTGTGGCAACACACGAACAGACTGACATACGTACGTAATATCCCCATCAGCAACAAACAGACTTAAGCAACTGTTGCAGCTAAGACAATACAATGTTAGCCACAGTCAACAAGGAGACTGATGGACGGACCGGCAGACGGATCGCGTAAGGGACAGAGTGTTGCTAAGGCACAGTATTCTGCATTGACATTTTTTCACAAGAATCGATGTTTGGTAGATCCTTTTTGAACACAGGGCTGGGCTGTTGGCGTAGACCTTGGGTTTTAAATCACAGTAGATCTCGGTGGCCAATTGTGATCACCTCTTCGAGAGATAACACGGTTCGGAAACTTCTTAGTTTTGCAAACTGTGACTACACGATTTTCACCATTTTTGTAGTGAATTTGAATAATGTCCATGCGTTGTTGAAGCGTGCATCGTTCCATTTTAAGTAATGGCGTAGTTTCCACTTGTCAAATGTCAAAAATACCAAGTGATTTAAAGTAACACCTCT
This sequence comes from Hydrotaea cyrtoneurina, assembly GCA_958296145.1. NCBI lineage: Eukaryota > Metazoa > Arthropoda > Insecta > Diptera > Muscidae > Hydrotaea > Hydrotaea cyrtoneurina. The sequence continues at coordinate 58,205,576 of OY282513.1, forward strand.
TGTTGGAAAACCCTTTACAAAACTCCCCTACAACTTCTCTGGCTGGGTTAGTGTCTGCTCGAGTACATTAAGGTGATCGAGACTAACCAAATGTTTTACAATCTCAAATCTTGCTTATTCTAATTTGACAGATTCATTTCAATTAGGTGTTTACCTACTATTGTGGTAGTCTCAAAACACTGTTGCAACCTCATAAAATCTAAAACTTCATCGACAATGAAGAGATTTTCAAGGTAAGACAAATAAACACACACAAACACCAAAAGAAGATGAAAAAAATCGATCGGACAAAATTTCTCACAGAGCGTGGTGTCTCATTCTGTCGCAGTGACTATGCCACAAATATTCAAAAGGACAACACTTGCCCTACCACAGCAGTCGTCCGTCGCGACTGTCGGTGCTAAGGCTGTGGCCGATGACGACGTGCTATGACGCCCGCCGACGCCAACCAAAAAGCTAACAAATAATAAGAATAATGATGACGACAATGACGGCAATGTTGTTGCGACCGTGGCTGTTGCTGCTGCTGCTCCCGATGATGATGAAGATGATGATGTGATGCTTTTGTTGTGCCAACTATTATTATTGTTGTTGTTGTTGTCGTCGTCTTTCCGCATAGATGAGTTGCCATGCAGCTGATGACTTGCCGGCTGGGCTGCTGAGCCGTGGCATATTCCGTTGAGTTGCGATGAGTGCATTGTTGCATTTAAGCGACATGCGGAATCGTAATCATAACAATTGCCTTAGTTTGGCCATGATTTTGTTGCTGTTGTTGCAGTTGTTCTTCTTTCCTCTTGCAACCTGAGCCCATATTGCCCAAAAACAAACAAAAAACAACAAAACAACAAGAAACACACACACAAAAACCGAGTCACCGTTGTTGTTGTTATTGGTGGTGATGGGGTTTTGTAGTAATTTCAAAGATTTCTTTTCGTAGTTTATTGCGAAAATCACGAACTAAATCGTGCACGACTATTTTGCGTGAGCTCATGATCAATCCCGCTGCTGTTGCTGCCTATGTTGCAGCAGCATACAGCCGCTCGCTGTTTTCGTTGTCGCAAAACAGTTCAGCACAATTGTTGCACTATATTAGCCCCAGCCCCGACGTGCTTGTCTAAGGTCTGGTCGTTGCTGCACAACAAGTCCAACAAGACCAAAAATGAAAAACGCGCACAACTGCTCAAGTGCAAAGTTAAGAGAAAACAACAATAACAACAACAGCAAAACGTATTAGTTTAAGCGCTTACTCCGGCACTTGTATGTTGCACCATATTCGTTGGTCAGACACAATTTCTCGAACATACCAACAACCACTCACCGCAAAAAAAAAAAAAGCCCCATTGTTGCACGTAACCAACTATTGGCAGTGATTGTTCAAATTGCTGATGATGATGAGGATGGTGGCGCGGTTAACTGAAGAGCAAGATGGAGACATTGACGAAGACCCAAATGTTGTTCCCCATTCCTTTGATTGTTGATGTTATTTTTGCAGCAATCACACGATGCGTTCTGTGCAACATTTCGGATTGCATCGGTCTAGGCTCGTACAGGTTCAATGGACAAAAATCATTTCCCCTAAAGTGTTCTCCCAATTACTTAAACAGTTTGAAATTATATAATTTTGCCGTGGTTATAAGAAGCACTTGTGGAACTGGGTGGATTGCTTTTATGCAGCGGATCAGTTTTCTTAGCTATTTGCAAGCTCTTTATCACTATGAGTGTTTAAACTGAATCAGTAGCAGTTGACTCCATATGGAGAAATATTCCACGTCCTGTAATTAGATCCTAGTACACCAAACAAAATCAATCATATATTTGTGAGTATTTGAAAAAATTTACTAAAACAAACCTATTGTGATCACCTCTTCGAGAGATAACACGGTCCGCAAACTTTTCAGTTTTGCGAACAGAGACTGACAGATTTTCATCATTTTTGTAGTGAATTTTAATCATTTTTAATGCGTTGTTGAAGCGTGTATCGTTCCATTTTTAGTAATGGCGTAGTTTCCACTTGTCAAATGTCAAAGAATGAAAACTCCAAAGTGACAGCTACCGAAATACCGGATGATTAAAAATAATACCTCTTGTTGGAGAACCCTGTAGGTGTTATAACTTTATCTACCGCTGCCTAGTGCCTGATGTTTGATTTTCGGCCGGGGTCCGCGGCTGTCCAGGATCGAAGATCGAACCACCACTTCAGCCGAATTATTCGTATGTGTCTGTCCTGTCAGCTGTGATATTCTAAACGGCCAGCCAAATGTCAACAAACACTACTTCCTTTCACCTCCTTCATATACCCTAACTTAATATTGCTAATACGGTGCATTGGATTTATAGGGGAGTGTTGGTCAAACAAATATAACTAAACTAGTAAGTTGTAATGCGCCTATGGCGCCCGTTAATTTGCTTAAGAAAGTATTTGTTACTTAATTTTAAAAATTTTGTAAAAAATATTTTGAGAAAACTATTTTGTAAAAAAAAAATTTGGGGAAAACACAATTTCTGTACAAAAAAAATATATTATTTTTTTTATTATTATCTTAATATATATTTACCCTCGACACTGATTCACTGACTCTGTCACGCAGTACGTAGGAATTTAAATAGGCATTCTATAATTGTCTATAAATAATAATAATAAAAAAAATAATATTTTTTTTTTTTACAGAAATTGTGTTTTCCCCAATTTTTTTTTAACAAATTTTTTTTTTCCAAATTTTTTTTTTTTTACAAAATTTTTTTTTTTAACAAAAAATTTTTTTTTTCAACAAATTTTTTTTTTTCCACAAAATTTTTTTTTCAACAATATTTTTTTTTACACAAAAATTTTTTTTTTCAACAAAATTTTTTTTTTTATAAAAATTTTTTTTTTCACCAATATTTTTTTTTTCCACAAAATTTTTTTTTTTTCAACAAAATTTTTTTTCCATATTTCAACGGGCGCCATAGGCGCATTACAACTTACTAGTTATTTATAGAATTATAATAGAATGCCTATTTAAATTCCTACGTACTGCGTGACAGAGTCAGTGAATCAGGGAATCAGTGTATCAGTGTATCAGTGAATCAGTGTCGAGGGTAAATATATATTAAGAAGATTACCATTTTCATCTGTATTCGCAGTTATTCCAGTTAGATTGATGTTTTATTCGATTCACATATTCCTTCTCAACTCCTGGTATAACTTCACTACAGATCGCATCGCCATGGGCGCCAGTGCTCTGAATATCATGTCCTCCGCTTCAGTGGCGTCTATCCACTGATTCCTTTGGTGCCCCTTCGCTAACCTATTTGTTCTTCGGTCTACAGATTTAAAATTCACCGTAGTCCAACTAAAGGACTTTTTTTTATTTATGAAAGGAGTTATCGTCAACCTTAAAGAAATATTTAACAGTTTCCCATGTATCCTTTAACGCAGAATAACACGGAAAATTCGGTTCAACTCCCCAACAACCTGTTGTATCACTTAACATTTGAAGTGATCTACTTATGGACGAACTGGACCATCATCTGCCTGTGTCATTCAGGAACACAAAAACAATTAACGTGAGATCATCATGACAAATGATGATCATGACTTCCTTAAGATAAATCTATTCTAATGACATTCAAGCGATCACAAAGAAAGAAATTAATCCTAAATTTCCCGCATATTCTCAGACAACGGCTGCAGAGACAACAAACCCAGATCATGCAACCCAACTGCAACACATGACTTGGCGACAGCAACAAGATACATTTTCATGGCAAAGCATTTGGTCAACACGACGCCGTTGTTGCTGGTGTTGTTCTGTGACTGGAATTGCCCAAAAAAAAACAGAAAAACTTCAAACAGCCTTAAGATGTAAACTTATTTTACGTTAACATTTAACAAATTTCGTTGGTTTTGTTGTTCTCCGCTGGACTACGGTTTGACTGGAAGACATGATGTTATGTGTCAACAGCTTAATTCGCTGACCGCACTCATGTTTCTGCTAAAGATTTGTATCTGTTGTATAACTACAACAACAACAAAAAAAAACTCAGAAACACATTAGAATCCCAGCAAGACTCTGATTTACGAATTAAAATATATAAACAATGTACCCAAAAACTCCAACACTTTAGGTCTGCAACGACTCAGAGCAGTGCACTATGGCACAAATTTGGAATGGACGGAATGAACACGTCGAGATCCTGCCTAAGACTTTTGTAGATGCTTGAAAAAATCTGTAACCAGCTAAGTTATGAGTACATGACTAATGGGACATCATGGCGCCATTTTCTATGGTGTTGAGGGGAAAATCATGATGTTTCAGGATGATAAGATAAAGGCATGTGCTGTGGGTCGAGTCGGAATGTATTCTTTTTCGACGACATATAGAAACGCTCCTGGCCACAGCTCATTCAACTTTTTCAGAGCTACAAGGTAGCACCGCAATAATTAATGCGACCCTGGAACCAGCCTGCATCACTACAGATGGAAGGTGGACCTGGCATCTCCTTGAGATCTTGGGAGTATAGCGAAAATGTGGATCCACTTGCCCTGGGAATGATGTCATCTTTATATCAACAACCTCTACAAAGAATACCGGCGGGTCATTAGACTGCTTTGATCCAGACGTGGCATTCTGTTGATCATATGTTGATCTCGTGCTTATTTCAGAGATTAGCACTCGGCTTCGTGAACAGTATTTTCAGATCGGCATTGTCAAATCGATTGAAAATGATGAGATAGATAATTAAACCTCTACTTCGAAGGTCTGGTCTCTCGAAACTGAGATCTCACCAAAGTACTACATTTCGAAGAAAACATCGTATCACTGGATCTATTGACAGGCCTAATATCCATTTTACACTTGTTTGGACAAACTCATTGTTGAGTTCCAGGCAACCCTCGGGCCATGTTCTATTTATTTATCCCAGCTAGCCTATAGGTCATTATATATTAGCCGACCAGCCTTCCGCCATCTGTGTTTCGCCAATGGTGTTTAGGCAAACTAATTACCAGAACTGTAGGGTTCTCACCACAACTAAATACATACTCATCAACTTAGAGTTGTTAGCCAACCAAACGTTTTCGCTATAATTTGCATTTAAAGTGGCGTTTGAAACGCATAAGTTGGCTAATTTTGTTTTGGCTTTTTATTTTTTGTTTTGGGCCATAAGGAATATGGCAAATTCCTCATTTTGTGGGGAGATCTTGAGAAGGCACCATGGTGAGCAAACTTAAACTGTTAAAATTTTGTTTACATTCGAAACATTTTGTGGGGCAGGCATTTGTAAAATTGGCTGAATGCATTTGCCCCGCTGCATATGTTTCGTTTTTCCAGCGTGGAGTTGAAAGGGGGGGAGTGGAGTAGGCACCACACTATTCTGCCTGGCATTTCCACATGTTTTTCATGTGTTCTTTCCTGGTTGGAAGATTTATTATTTTGCAACAGCTTTGTGGCAGTGCCATTTAAATGTTTGCTTTGCTTTTGCAAAAATGTTTAGTCTTACGACAACAACAAAAACAACAACCGACGAAAGAAGTTCTCTCTCCCCCCCGCCTGAATTGTGGCCTAAAACGTCTCGTACTTCATGTACCACAATTTGAATTTGTTGCTGTTTGCAGTTTGTCAAAGGCGTTCGTTGGGTTTCTTTCTTTTGTGTGTGTGTGTGTGTGTGCATGTATGTGAGTGTTTGTTTTGGTTTTGGCCTGGTTGTGGAAGAAATGTCGAAATTGTAACAAATGTTTGAATTTGTCGTTGATTTGCATTTAGTGATAAGACCGACAGACACACCACACCGGTCGGCCGACCGACAGACCGGGCCACATTGATGGATTGATTAATAACAATGTGTTGCCGAAAATGTCACTTAACCTGAGTCAGGTTTGTGTATTCAACCTGTCATGTCTCCAGGTGAGTTATACGTTTTCAACTGAAATTTATTAAATAGGTTAAGGAGTGTATTTGGAAAACACAAAAGACATTCTTAGGAAGGCAACTCTTTGGTTTTTTGATTCAATCTTGGATTTTAACTAAACACAACAAGATGATGTTTTTTTTTTTTAAAATGACAAATCCCTCTCTGCCGTTGGTTAAAAATATAAAACTGAAGCTGGACTATATTTGTTGTGTATATTTGGAAAATATCCATCACGTGGAAGTATGAGAGGGTTTTTTAAATCATAATTTTTTTAAAACTCCTTAAGAATTTTTCCAACCGGGTACAAGTTGAAATTGAAATCCAGCAGAGAGAAATGTGCCATATCACTGAAAATCTCAGACTTTTTGAGAGTACAAATGCTACTTTGCTTCTTGAACAGCTGCACTGATGTCACTGATTTAGATTATTTAAATGTGTTCGCCTTTCTGTCAAAACGAATCGTTTCAAACAAATATATGTCTTATGTTAAATTGAGCGAAATCTGTGCAAAGACTATCCCTGCATACAGTACCCCATCTATTATTTATTATTCCTGAACAAATAAAGTTTTTATCGAAGACTGTAAATATAAACCCATAAATTTCATACTAAATTGGATGATACTAATGTGGACGACATGCGGCTTCAATAAAGTAGTGCGACATGTCATACAGATCGCTGCGACATGTTTCGGTGATCATTATAGAAAGCCATATATCAACTGATTTAACTCCAATGTATTTCTTTAAATTGGGGTTTTTTGGTGTCAGGGGTAAGTGCCAATAAACCGACAATTGAACAATTGAATTGAAGAAGGTGATTAATGTTTGTAAACTAAATAACTTCCTGCTTCCATAAAACGATTTTGTTCGTTCGTTACAAATCGTCAATATTGGTAGCGTTATCAAATGGGTTTCAGATATTATCCAATTCTTGTAAGATAGCGACATATTATTTAAAATAGGAAATTTATAAATATTATTTAAAATAGGAACACAATCTCAAAAGAATAAGCTCGCACTACTCATAAAAATACATTTCATCGCGCCGCAATTTTGACAATTCGTAACGAAGGAACACATTCGTTTTATGGAAACAGGCAGTTAGAGTATTCCCCATATTTTCTTCGATTTTAATTCACTTTTTGTAGAATCTCAACTCTAAATCATTTATTAAGAGCGTTATCTTTTTCCACTGCTCAAAACTGATCCATTTCAACTAATCAATTTTACGAAAATTATTTAAAATAGGAGAAATTTGGCTAAAATGTCAGTTTTATATAAAATTCTCGAGTTTAGCCGTCTCACCGCAAAAATCTCATGGTATTATAACGCGACCTAAAGGTGTAAAGGCGCTAAGTCCAATATTTGTCCAATTCATAGGAGAGGCAAAATACATGCTGTAAATAATTAACCACATATTTTTTTTAAACTTTAACTGCAATTTTGTGACATTTTCGGTTACTTTTAAAATAGTTATAATGTAATATAAAATAATGTACATGATTGTGCATTGGGAGGATTTACAGAAGCCGGAATTTTAAAAATATTTTCTTTTCGGTCTTCTGAGAAGCATAATTTTATAACTTACCTATGAAACCTTAGATTTTGGTCTTTCTAGTCGTTCTTCATTCTGTATCAATATTAGTAATTTTTTCACCAAAAAAATGTTTCCAACTGAATGGTTTATATAAAATGACTGGACTTAGAACGTTTTCGCTAGTTTTAATTCAAGTATTTGAATAAATGAAAATGTCCATTTGCATTTATTAATGCATTTTAATTAAACATTTTTACTGACTGGAATTTGACAACATTTGTAATTGAGATATCTCATTTTTCCTGAGTTCTGATTAATGTGAGTGCTGTATTTCTACAGCAGTCAATATTTCGCTAAGACACAACCTATTTCTATAGCAATAAAAATCCAAACTTAAATTTTTTTTTTTTCATTTCCCCAGCTTTTGTGTATTTTCCTTGTACGAAAACCACAAGTGTCCAGTTCTGCCTGCATTCACTCGTAGACCGCTGTAACCGAAGTAATATTTTACCCGAAAATTCAACCGTTAAGTAAATGAAACAACTTTAAATGTCGCTGCCAAAAGTTAATTGAACTTTTGAAAATGTCCAGAAAATGCAAACCAGTTGGATTAACGATTCAATACACAATAACCCCAAACAAAAGCTGAGAGATACACATATACCCAACAATACCTTTCGAACGTACATACATATGGCTCCGGTGTTGGTGGTCGGAGCTAAGGAAACCTTAAACGAGGGCCTTTGTTTCTAATAAGCGTGTGTACATTTCATACGGAGGCTTCTGACCTTATACCTTCTTTGTAATGTTTTTAAAGAGGGCACTACAAATGACCCAAACAAGTGATTATGGATTCGATTGTGCGTTGTACTGCTTTACTCGCTTTAATTTCATATTTACAAAATTTGTGTAATAAACGTGTTTTTTCTTTCAAACTTTTCGCATAATTACACAAATAATTTTCTAATCTTAGTCTCATAATTAATAACTCTTATAATCATATATTTCGCAAAACATTTTTTCTAATCTTATTCTCATAAATACCCAAATGTGGTAATAAAGTGGAGTCGTTTAATTACCTCACCCTAATAATTGCTCAACACCCTATCAAAGAGATTAATAAAAGATGTTTACTGTAGTTTATTACCGTTTGTATTAAAACTTTTTAAAAATGAGCTTGTATTAAAAATCCAAATTTTTGTGTAGCAGACAAACATAATTTTAGACCACCGGAGTTTTGTTAAACGATCAAGATAAATAATAGGTGTCGACTAGTGTTCTTACTTTTGTCTACCATATTTTTTTATTTGGGCAATTAATATTTTAATACAATTTGTCTTATTTCTAAACCCGCGAAGACTTGTGGCTTGTATGCATTTGGTATTAAAGTGAATTTGGTATTTAAAATTGTATTTTGGCATTTGATTAAATATGGAAGGCAAGCTTACAGCTAATGACATTTCTCGTACACGTTTCTGCAGCAAGATCTGTATATCGTCCTTGGACCCTAAAAAACGGAGTGATTTAAAAAATGCATGAGAAACACAATTGACTTTCAGCTTGGAGGGCAGCTTGGAGGGCATTGAGGAAATGTAAACGGATTTTGGCCAGTACGATGCGGTTGGTGGGAATGTGTTTCGGCATAAGATCGATGATAGTAGTGAAACCATCACATGTTGTAGAATCAAATAAACTCTAGGAAATGTCATCTGGGAATACGGGATTTTGGGACACATGGGCCTCTTTCGCCATCGACATTTGAAACGGCATGAGTTAATTGTATTATTTATAATATAAACTTAATACCCTTCAACAGATGTAGTGTATGAGCATACACTTCAAAATGTGAATGAGTATTAGTGGGATTGAAATGTCCTGTCAAAAGTGTTTTACCGACGAGCAAACAAAGTTTCCAAAAAAAGATTGCAATGTATTTAATTGATTTGTTTGCAACTGTACAGTGGGGTCTTTTGTTATGATAACTTTAAATTAAACATTAGGCCCATTATTGAAAGGCCTTCCATTTAATCCACCACTAGTTCAGCCCTGTTGCTATTGTTAAACTTCCATACAATGACGTGAACTAACAGAGAGTTGAGCGTTAGAGTAACACCTGTCTGGGTAGGACAGAAGACTGACTGACGTTCGTTATAACATTATAACGGCTTAGAGGTATTGTTACCAAAAAAAAAATACAGCAAAAAAAACACACAAACCTCCGAAAAACACATTCACAGTACATAGACTCCTCACCAAAAAAAATAAACCACCAGCAGGAGTCGAAGGAATGCCGAAGGCACCACCGGCATGAATTGTAGTACCCTTACCAACGGATATTTCTCGGAGTTTGAGTTATATTCGGTTGCTGTTGTTGTTAGTGAGACGATATTGTTTCAAAATAATTCAAACGCAACGTTCGTATACAAAGACCGCCATACACACACCGACAAACTTGTCCTGGAACAAAAGGACACCAACGAATACAGTTTTGAAAAGACATACGAAACACACACAGACACATATCCGCAGAGAACCGCAAACAAAGAGAACAGAGCCTAACTAACGGTGGTCGATTTTGTTAAAAAGCGAATTATAGCCGAATTCACATGTGATGAATTCAACAAAGCAGAACAGAAAAGGCGGCGGCAAAAAAATGGCATAAATTGATAGTATGAGCCCAGACATCTACTCAAGCGTGATGTGTCGTTTGACAAAACTCCTCGATGATGAAGAGGAAGCAGACAGGAACAGACAGTAGATATATATATTTTTTTTGTATAATCGTCCCACCATGCTGGCCAACAGGATACATGTGGATAAAGATAGAGTGAGCACAGAGTGACGCACCAATAATTCCATTTACTTTGTATTTTGTAAGTCGCTTAGCGAAATGGGAAATGTTATAAACGCAGGAACCCAGCAAGCTACAAGGATATTTAAAAAAAAACCTATAAAAAAATTCAACACGAATGGATTTGGCATGGTCCTAACATAATATCAAGTATCCCGAACAATCGGAATAGTTAGTTGCAATAAACATTGTATAATCCGGGAATATATTGCTCATACACCAAGATCATAGATAGTTTGATTTTGACATTGAAATAGCTTCACTACATCTGCTATTAATGATAATGTGTCACATTGAATAGTTGTGTGACTCAGTATAAAAAATTTAATTTAAATCCTAATTATTACGATTAATAATCATTACTTAATAGCTATGATAGATTGTAACTGTGTTGCCATAATGAAATGGCCAATAATGCACAAGTTAATTTGAATTAAGTCTGCTAATGCCAATTAACGCTGTCTGTCTTCCTATAATTACAATGTACTGAGTTAGCCATAGGAAATTCGGATATTGAAAGGTGAAAAGAGGGAGTAGTGTTTCTTGACATATGTCTTGAATTTGAGAATGTCACAGCTGTTAGAATAGACACTTTCCGGATGAGAATTCCACATACGAATATTTCGGCTGAAGGACGATTTTTCTCATTTGACTCCAACAAATGTCCCCGACCTCCAGAGAAATTGTATACGAATGAGAGAGATTGCTGTCATCCGCAAAAGCTAAAATTGGGTTCACAGTCTGATCCAACAGTTCGTCAATTAAAATAAGGAAAAGAGAAGAACAGAGAACATAATCTTGTGGCACATTTGAGACCCCATCTATTGCAACTCGTATAGAGCGATCTCTCAGACAACTCGAACTAAAATCGGAGAAAGTATTAGGGACACCAAATGCAAGAATTTCCCATATAAATGCACTGTGCCAACCCCAATCGAAGGCCTTGGAAATATTCAGATCAGCGGCCTTGCCTATCCCAAGCCTGGGAATAGCGTCATTAGGTCTCCAGCAGATTGGTACTGCCGATCATTCAGACGGCTGTTAGACTCTAAATACTTTACCCGATTGTGGACAAACATGCTGTCCATAACCTGCGAGAGCACAGGACCTATGGCAATTAGGCTGTAATTTGCTAAATTTGTAGCTCCTCTTATTTTGGAGATCGGTTTCACATTGGCAACTTTCCAATGTTAAAGATAAATAACAGCACGGTGAGACATGGGGAAAAGATTACGGAATGGACGAAGATTATTTACATAGGACAAGTGCAGAAATACCACCCGGTCCGGGAGTTTTATTCACGTTATGACCTAGAACGCTTTTAACTGCAGGTGTTCGAAAAACTTTCTGAGGCATCGATCTAGATCGAGTTGTTTGCCAAAAAAATATGTTCCACTGGGTCAGAGAGTTGGGATAGAATATGAAGAATTTTCACTTACCTTATTTTTAAATGACCAAAAGCTCTTACTTCCCCTGAGGAAAGAAAGAACTTTCGCACGAAGATGGTGTTCGCGAAGAAGCAGCTCAGTGGTGGCATTTCTTTGTAAACGCCAATTTCTGAACGCCTCCTCTTTGGATCTGACAACTTTTTTGTATGACTGATTAAACCAACAATTCATTGAAAGAAATTCTTTAGTTCCATCTAAGTAACTTCCTTTAAGCCATAGACCCCGGCCAGTGGGTATGCAAATTATATCGTGCACAGCTCACGGGTTCGAGGGAAGTTCCTCGTCAGCTTCTTCTTGGAATGTTAGGGAAATAAAATCAGCGGTATGCTACTACAGAGAAGGAGCTTCTGGCGATGGTCCCTAAAGGACTAAGTATAAATGGGACAGCCTATTTAGAGTTAGGACAGTCACTTCTACCAAAACTACCTACGGAATTTACACTATACCAAATTTGTTATAAAATTTCAAAAATATCTCTTGTGGCCTTCTTCGAAACTTTATGAACTTTATCAGCAAAAGTTTACTTTTTAAAGCGAATTTTGGTTGCCGCTTCGCAGCCGTTGCCGTTTCAGTTAAATACAATTTTCCATTTATTAAAAGCCTTGTCCATAACCAATCCTGTCTGCGACGTTCAGTGCTACTGCCTTTTCCATGACTACATTTTCAGATACTGTCACTGTTCCGTACTGTATTCATTTGTTCTGTGCTGTGCCAGACAAGGCAGTCGTAGTCAGTCCCTGATGTATCGTCAATATTTTTCGTTGGGCAAAATGAATTTTTACCTTTATCAAAATTAAGTTCCGCTACTCATGATATACGTTAGTTTTTTTTTTGTATTTTTACACAATTTTTTCACATGTCTGGCTGGCCGCCTTTTTCCTCTTTTGTCTCAATGTTGTATTTTTGGCTTTCAGTGAATATGATTTTTCACATCCTCGTCCTTTGGCGAAGGTGGAAAAAAATGTTTAATGTGTTAGGTAAGGAAAACGTGTTTGGTTTTCCATGTTGTTCCCCCCCCTGTCCAACCACTCGTCAATGGAATATCAATAATATTTGTGAGGCTTCGTCGGCTGTACGGAAGAATATGTTGGGGTTTATTTTTATTTGCCATTTTGTTTCATAGGGTGTGGGGTCCATGGCAGGATCGGACGGACAGTTTGTGTTTTTTTTTTTTTTTTTGGGCCAACATTGTTTTTTGGCCACATGATGACTGACCATTGAACCTGTGGTCGTTGGGTCATAACACTTCCCCCTTACAAAAAAAAAAAGATACCCACTGTCTGGACTTTATGCCAACCAACGAATATGATTTTCAATGCAGACAATTGGCCGGCAGTTCCATTAAAATTAACAAACACGTCCACTGGTGTTGGGCATGAGAGTTATTAACCCAAAAGATTTATAAAATCGATACCTTAAATTTCCATAAAAACCTATTGAAGGCTTTTTATTTTATAAATCCCTTTATAAGTGATCTGTTTAGTTTTTCGTACAGTTAATTCGTAAACATTTTCCCAGATAGTATCCCTTTCCCATAACACATTGTTCTCAATAGCCTCAACCCTTTTACAACTTCTGGGTTAATTCTTCACTTGCATTCATTGGGCATTTTGTTGCAAACGTAAAAGAGGCATTGCCAACCAATTGCGAATTTTTTGTTTTGTTTGCCATGACTTTGTCATGCCTTTCGGTTTACCAATGCGAACCGCCGCCGACGCCTGCAACAAAAATTGTTGCCTCTTTTTTTTCTAGTCTTTCGTCTTCCATGTCCATTATAGTGGGTGTTGGTTGTGTGTCCATGTTCGATTTGTTCGCCTCTTTTTGTTGTTTCTCTGGTTGCTGCTTCATCATGTTTTGTTTAACCGCACCTTGCAGTGTTGCGCCATAGTCATCGTCATCACCCCGCAAAGTCAACAAAAGGGTGCATGTGTGGTTTGCGCTTTCGCACACACATGCACTCTTAGGGTCTCACTGGCGGCGAGTTAGTAATCGGTAATCGCATTTGGAACCTGGTCCAACTAACCAGCAACTTGGCTATTAAGAACGACAAGGTCTCAGATGCATACGGAATACCGGCAAAGCTGTATAAGACCGAAGGAGATAAGCTGATACGGGGTGTACATCCGGTGCAAACATGCCCGATGATTGGAACCTCCAAACGTTTGTTATTAATCGCATTTAAGATCCAAACTACCATATCACAATCTCAGTGACACTTGATCCCCAGTAAGAGGATCAATCACTTATTTTCCAACGTTAACAGGGCTAAGACCACAAGAGCTTCACAACAAGAGGGCAAGAGAGCATTAGAGCAAAAAAAGTCCTAGAGTGAAGACACATCTGGGAAATAAGTAAAATACTGGTCTCCTCACAGTACACCGTAGTTTAACTTAAGAAACGGCACGTTGATTGGACAACAGCCAGTGAGGAATCATTGCAGTGTTCCTGAATACTCACTTTCCTAGTAACAGCTGAAGTGAGACTTCCACGGAAGGCAGTACTTTCCGTGGAAGTCTCACTTCAGTCTCACTTATTTAACCCTCGGCTTTTGGCAGAAAAATTTTAACCGACTCCATAATAGCATGGTCAATTAAGCTTCAAACCTTTCAAGTCAATTATATCGGACATGATTTCACCAGGTGAACTACAAGTGGTTGTGACTATGCTCATTTCACAGTCAATGTAGTCTATATTCCCAAAGTGGGAAAACATATTTTGGTAGGACAACATTCCACTGCGGTGTTCTATTCTCCCCAATACGAAACACCGCTCTGAACGGTATTCTATTCCCCCTAGAGCAGGTTGGTTTCAAGATTGTCGCTTATGCAGACCAATTAAGTCCTTCTCACTGTGGCAAAAACCGTACCGAAGTAGAAACGGTTCAGAACTAATATTGGACTGGAAGCTGAATTTCAAACTCTACATCCCAGACGATGTAATGCAAGAGGGCAAAAGAAAAACAGTGAGTACGAAATTCCCAAATTATTCTCTGGTTATATTCTGCAGGAGTAAGACCGATAATGTTATAAGGAGTTTTCGTCTGATGGAAGGCTCTTCAGAAGTCCACTACGATATGATACCAAATGAGGTCCGCACCACCCCATCCCACTCATCGCAATGCCCTAATATAATTCTGTGTTTAGAGCCGGGACTACGTAGAGATTCCTGCCGAACTGGCATGCATCTAGCCACTTTCTTGATAATGCTTGCAGGAAAGCCTCACCCTTTCTCCAACTACAATCAATGCCATTGTGCAAAATAGAAAATTCCAACATGCATAAATCTAGAATACATATATCCGAAATCTCCATCATATTCGATTCATAGGAAATTCCAACAACACTGGTGCAAACCTACAACATTCAGCTCTCTCCGAGCACATATCTGAAACATCAGCCGAAATCTGCATGGGCATACACATTCACCACCCATTCCGAGCTGGTTGCACTAATTGTTAAAGGCTACAATGAAAACAAACCAAAAAGCCCGCCATGAGTAGAGGGTGGAAAATTCACCGAGTTAACAGTATTTAAAGCGCATCGATACGACGATGACGATGGTGATGGCTTTTTTTACATACGAGTACACAACTTGCTAAAGGATCCACAAAAAGAAAATACTGCTGCGTCAACTGACCGACCATATATTGACTGGTAGACAAACACACGGTCATGTACTCTGAGGCAGCACAACGTGTGCACCCATTGCGCTTTTTCCGCATGTGGAATATGCAAAACATAAAACAACACCACGGAACAGTACCGAACATATGGAACGCGGTGTGAGGAGATATGAGAGTCCTGCTGCTCTAAATGAATGAAGGATACCAGAACACAGAAGCAACAACGCAGCGAGCGCAAACAAAAAAGCGAATTGAACATCGATGAAATGCCGCACTAACCAATGGCAAAGGATAACTGTGACCAAGGACAGACAGTCCCGGTCCACCGTATGTGTAGCGAATGTGCAAGTGAATAAAAATCGGCATCAAACAAATATCGCTGCAGCATGAAATAACAACAACAGCAACAATTGCTGAGCTAACGCCCATAGTTACCCGCTCCAACGATGTCAGCCGTAAAGTCCATCGGTTCGAGTATATGGCGGCGGGTGGTAATGGTGGAACGTACAATCATTAATTACTGCAACGCACACATACGTAGAAACAGCCTGAGACCAGGCACAAAGGATGTCATGAGCATTGGCAACCAATACATAACCAACACGTTACTTTTTTTTGGCCAGTTTCCACTTGAATGCATGAAACGAACTGTGTATGTGTGTGATAAGAACGCAGAGTCAAATACAAAATCGACGTTACTCACACAACAAAATTCCTAGAAAATGTTTTGTTTTCTTTGCGTGTTGTGTTGCGAATAACTTTCACCCACCACACCCACGCACACACAAAAGGAGCGCAGGACTAACCGGAGGACACACATGACGTTGTCTTCCTGCCCGACTAGTTCCATTTACCAAACTACAAATGTTCCGCAATGTTAAAATCTCTATCGAAGGCTTGCGTTTTTGGTGGGCAGAGCAGCTAGGGATGGGATAATTCCATGAATTGGTCAAAGGAGTATTAGGTGGATGAGAGTTCCCCACAATTACCACTTTACCCATTGACAGAGCATGCAACCATATTCGGCAAAGAAATACATGATGAAATCTTCAGTTACTCGATATACCCAAAAATATCAGGTTATCCTGTAGACCTTTTATGATCTAGAAAGAGAAAATTGGGATCACGGGATAAATGTAAATGAACAACCATTTTTTGTTTGAAATTTAGCAAATATTTCTAATTTAGAAGTACTGAGTCTTCAGAACTACGTTTTTCTTTATATTATAGCTCCTATTTTCTAACATACAAAAGCAGTAACATACTCAATAAAACACAAAATATTTTGTATTTCAAAACATTTCAAAAACACATTTTCTGAAAACAAAATGGCCATTTTATCAAATTTAAGGAAACAAATAACCATCAAAAATATATATATTTTTCCATACCCCAAACATTAAGTGGTTTGTAGGTGATAAATATCAAATATATATGTATACATTTTTGTGTTACTGTTTATTTTTTTTTTGTCAATTTGTGAATCTCTATATATCAATTCATCTTATTCTCTCGTTTATTGTTATTATGTTAAAGAGCGTAGAGGCAAATAAATTACGAAAACAGCTGAAAATTCACACTTATTCCCACTCAAATATTATACTTTGTTGAATTTAATAACTTTATTGCGTTTTTCCCAAACACGCTTAAATACTTAATAATAATAGCAAATTAGTTTTATTTACAGCCAAATAAACTTTTTTTCGAAGCATTAAAAAAAGACAGATTTTTCAGTGTGTACAATCGTTTGGTGGTCTTTGGTTGCTTTCTCCAGTTTATAGAGCCAAGGAAGACTTCTTCAACATTGTCAAGGAGCCAAGGAGGACTTCTTCAACATTGTCTAACTAGAGCTTTTCTAACTGAAGCTTTCAGGTCGATGTATCTGAAAGCGGTTAATTTTAATGAGCGGTCATTAGTCTTCGAAATAAATATAGAGTCATTCAAGTTTTAAACGATTAAACCTAATAGTATATTATTTATTTATAAAACTAGTAAGTTGTAATGCGCCTATGGCGCCCGTTAATTTGCTTGAGAAAGTATTTGTTACTTAATTTTAAAAATTTTGTAAAAAATTTTTTGAGAAAACTATTTTGTAAAAAAAAATTTCGAAAAAAAATAAAATTGAGAAAAAAAAAACTTGTGGAAAAAAAATTTTTGCTGAAAAAAAAAAGTTTGCTGAAAAAAAAAATTTTTGTTGAAAAAAAAAAATTTTGTTGAAAAAAAAAATTTTTGTTGAAAAAAAAATTTTTGTGGAAAAAAAAAATTTGTTGAAAAAAAAAAATTGGCGAAAAAAAAAATTTTGTGGGAAAAAAAAATTTTTTGTAAAAAAAAAAAAAAAAAATTATGGTTCTGAAAACCCTGGGCCCAAAACCGAAGCTATCTCCACGCCAAAAAAAATATTCGAACTGCATCTCCTGAATGTTATTTTTTTCGTCACAGATAAAATATCACCTTAGAAAACCGCAATTTTTACAAAACGCAATTTTTTCCAATTTTCACGAAGATTATGGAGAAAATGAAAAAAAAAATTGGGCTTCATTGACGAAAAAATTGCAATTAGATAGATGTTTTTCAATATTATTGGTGCGATTTGCGATTTGTATTAATGGACAAAATACAATACAATATTAATTGTCTGTTTCCATAAAACGAATTTTTTTGGTCGTTTAACCGATTAAATTAACCGATTTAAATTCTAACCGTTATAAAATGATTTGCAGACATTAATCAATTCTGGTTTTCAGATATATGTTAGATAGCGATTTATTGAACACAATCTCAAGAAAATAAGGACTTACTACTGAAACACATTCAGTTTACGGCGCCTTCAATTTTGACAATTTGTAACGAACGGAGAAATTCATTTACTGGCAAACGGCAGTAAGCTTAAAACTTGACAAAAAAGTAAAAAATGAGAACAAAAAGAGTTTCCTAGTTCTCGAAATATACGGGGTCCGCCACATACCTTTTTTTTTGAAAATTCTATAAAAAAAAAACTACTGGATATTTTCTTAAATTTTTTTATTTGAAAGTACAATCCTTCCGGTTAATAATGGAAAATAATTTCATTAAAATTGCTGCCTCGGCTGCCCTTAAGTAGCCTAACGACATCAGCTCTGCGGCTGATAATGCGATCTTCAAAAACAGGGCGCAAAACATCGAGTGTAGCTTCGGCAGTGAGGCGCGTATCGCCGTCCTGTTGCAACCAAATGTTGCCAATATCCTCCTCTTCAATTTTTGTAAACAAAAATTCGTTCAACATGGCCCGCTAACGATAGCCAAAAAAAACGTTAGATGGCGGACCCTTTATATCCTACCGTGAAAAAAAATTTTCCAACGATCTTAATGCCAAAATATTAAAAAATTACATATACAACGATACAGCAAACCCAATTGTATCGTAAGCGCCACACGACTTTTTGCTTCACCACAAAAAACCCCTCTTCTGTAAAATGTTCTTTTTGGCGTTTACGTCATTTTCCCAGATTTTTTATGACCAGTAAAATGATGAAATTCAGTCGAATAATCGACTTTTCGGGAGACAAATTTTTGGGGAATGTTTCGTTCAAAGGGAGTTTTCACCCGGGTTGGATATTTTACAATAATGAATTCCGAAAGCTACAATGATATGCTGGAGGTAACTTTGGTTGAGCATGTGGATTGTATAATGGGAGCGGATTTTATTTTTTAGCACGATAAAATCAATGAATTAACTTTGTTTAAACTGCATGGGTGGCAATACAAATGACTAATTTCGAATCCAGTTTAAATATTATGAAACATTAATAAAATTGGCTGACTAAAAATTTTAGTTTTGTGTGTTCTCGGTCAAAAGTGTGTATCAATAAGGATGAGGTAGGTCCTTTTCCTTCAACCAATTCAACAATTGGACCTTGTAGTTGAATAATCCGGTATCTTTGAGGGAAATTATGATCAGATTAGTGCATAAAATCTTAAGTAGTTGAGACCGATCGAGCAAGACATCGATACTCACCAACTGAGCAAGGCAGTGTCACGAGCTTTTCGCACAAACATATGCACAGCACTCGGAAAGGATGCTCATTTTATCAACAACTTTTTTATCCTTACTCGAAATAGAATTATTAATAAATGTATGGGACAGCTGAACGGATTTTGATCAAATATTCCGAGAAACTTGAGCTTGGTCATGTTATTTTGCAAAATTTGTCAGTGGTCGGAGTTGTCGTGCATTTTTTGTTGAAAATTCGTAGTGGCGATGGGTGAAATCAGTTTAAAACTGGTGTATGAAGAAAATTTATTATCTTTTGGATCCCGAGAAAAAGTCCAGTGTCGAGTCCCAACGGTCCTAAAATTGTTCTTCATTTAATTTTAGTAACAGCCCACAGTTTTTTTCCCTTAACATTCCATTAAGCAACAGGCACGGAACTTCTCTCGAATCAGTGAGCACAATATAATTTGTATACTGACCGGGCCCAACTATTTAAAGCCGGCTCCGAATGGCTAATGCTTTTCTAGAGAAGTTTTTCATAACTTAGAGAGTACTCTCTTAATAGTTAATCTTAAAATTTACGAGATGGAAAACCGCTGCTGAAAAAATGTTTGATGGCCTTACAAAGTTTTAAATCTAGGTTTACTTGTGTGATAGTCGCACACACTTCACCAACTGTTGCTTCCGTAAAAGTTGTATCAATAACAAATTTTACATTTCCCCGACTTTATCTACATTTTTAAAAATAAAAAAAAAAACAGTTTTACAGGCATATCTTTCCATATGCTGCAAAAAGCACACAAACCATTCTTCGTAGGCGACTTATACCCGGGCTTAGGGATTTTTCTCCTGGACACCATCATAGTGAACGTAAATCTGCTATCTTGCCGTGGTGTCTTGGGAAGCATTCGATTTTAGGGTGAGTTGGAAAGCATTTGGTTTTCAATTCGACGAATTCTTAGAAATCTACCCTCCTCCGCCACAGGGCTGGGAACCCACCCTTTCTTTGATTTCGAGATGACCGAATGTATCTTTTAAAGTGTGAAACTTTCATTTCAATAGACGGTACGACTTATAATCCTACAAGGACACCGAATTATAGGGTCTTAACTGTTATTAAGGACCCCCTTCAATGTAACTTTCAAAGTGTCAAACGCGATGTCAAAATGAATACATCCAATAAGGTAACAAGAATTATCATAATTACACACATATGTAATATTATTAAACGTTAAATGCAAAAGGCTCCTCTCAACTTTAACTGGAGGAAGTGAAGCATTAATTAATTGATTAAATTCCAGTCAGTTGAAAAAATGCACAAGCTTGACGAGTACGTATGAGTTAACAAGATTCCATGCAAACCTCGCCCGATACATTCGCGCGGCTAAACAAAAGAGGCACAGCGAAGTGTATCCACCGTGCTTGTTCACATCCATCATGTATACACATTGTACATAGGTGTATACATACGTATGTGTATATAAATACTATGTACATATAAATACATTATGTACATACATGGCACATGTCCATTTTTAGAGATGTGCACCTGAATATGATGTCCTGCTTAATTAGAATTTCCTTTTAAAAGCCATACAATATTTCCTTTACATCGTCACGAGTATGTCCTTTTTTATACACTCCATCATAGGATGGAGTATATACTAAGTTTGTCATTCCGTTTGCAACACCTCGAAAGAGTGATCTGCGACCCTATAAAGTATATATATTATTGGTCAGTGTAACATTCTAAGACATTCTAGCGATGTCCGTCTGTCTGTCCGTCCGTCCGTCCGTCCGTCTGTTGTCTGTTGAAATCACGATAGAGTGCGAACGACCAACGCTAAAAAGCTGAAATTTTGTAGGAAGATGTTTTTTGCCCATAAGCAGGTTAAGTTCGAGAATGGGCCATATCGGACCAAAGGGGAAAAAGTTCCCCTTTACGGGACTAAATATATTCCGGCCATAATCAAATTTTTCAAATATTTTTTTTCACTACATCTAAGTTCTAAGTTTATATAATTTATAGATGGGAAAAAAATCCCAAAAATGGGCGTGCTCATGGGTTCCGTGGACCCTTGGGGCCCAAAAAAGGGCCCATGATAAACATGCGCATATGGGTATCGAAGTGCAACGAAATTTACTCACGAACCCAAATATGCCTTTATTTTCATGATTTGCCTAAATTTTTTGATCCGGTTTCTGGGACTATCGGGTCACCAGCGGCCCAAAAACCGTCCCTTGACAAACATGGACATATGGGTATCGAAATGCAACGAAATTATCTCGCGAACCCAAATATGCATTTATTTTCATGATTTGGATAAAATTTGTGATCGGGTTCCTTGGACTTTCGGGTCACGAGCGGCCCAAAAACTCAGTTAGTTTTCTTATTTATTGACTTTTTAAGGATCCATGATGGAGGGTATATAAGATTCGGCCCGGCCGAACTTACTATTTGTCCACTTGTTTTGTTTTGTTTTTGTTCCCTTTCAGCTGTATGTCCTCACTGGTATCGAGTGAATGTATTCCAATTCAATTATTTTATCATGGGAAACTTACAGCATCGCGGAAAAGTGTACCTCACCATGGGGTGGGGGGAAAGGAAAATCGAATGAAGCGCAATATATTTTGATATAAATATATTTACGGTCATGTATGTAAATATGTGTGGACATTTGCCTTGGCGTGTTATCCCAGTATAGTCGAATTTTTTGAGGGAGTCCAATGGATGTAAGCCAAGCGATATTCTAAATTAAAAGCCTTTCTATTGTGAACTAAATGGTCTACGATTAACCCATGATTGTTTTCAGTTCTTTTATTGACATGGACTGACAGCGTACATCACTTGGTTCACATGCCCACTCTACGTCATACTGTGGTACAAATGTCTTTGTGGAGTCCTTTGTAACATCTTCTATATCACATTCTGGACCAATGTGGACATGTCAGCCTGCCCATCTATTCTTAACATCAAAGCACATTCTTAACATCGCAAATATAAACCGGGGTTGATTAGACTTTGTAGACAACTTGCAAAGTCTCATAAACAGTTCGTGAGAAGAAAGATCCCTATAAGATGAAGATACAGGGTGATGCTCGTTGGGCAAGCCATATATTCGAAGTGTCGAAAGAAGCATTCAAGTGCTTAGGCTTTTTAAAGCGGTGCAAGAAATACTTCACTCCATCTGATCTCGTAAATATTTACACCACCTACATCCGGCCTAAAATGGAATATAACTCCCATATATGGGCAGGAGCTCCAAAGACATCTTTGCAGCTTTTTGACCGTGTACAGCGGAGAGCGGTGGTGATGATAGGGGATGGTAGGGTATCCAGCTCTATTGTCTCCCTACATCATCGCCGGAACGTGGGTTGTGTATTGCTATTCTATAAATATATTAACGGTATCTGTTCGTCTGATATCCGTCGTCTGGTCCCTGACGTTAGAACATTTAGTCGGAATACACGGCTAGCCAGGGTCTCTCATCCGGTCATTATTCGCATGTGGAATAATCTTCCAGCAAGTGTTTTTTCTGCCTGCTATGACATTATCAAATTCAAGGCAAACACTACTCCCTTTTTCCTCCCTCCAATACCCTTCTTTCCTATCGCCAACACAGTGCATTGCATTTATAGGGGGCATGCCCTGAGTGTTAGCCAAAAAATTATATCGGACCACACTTTGCCCCATACAAATGTTTATCGAGATTTCGTCTCTAACAAGCGGAAAATGTCATTGGATTTCAACAAAATTTAGTTTGTTGCATTTTGGACGAACCTCATAAAAAAATTAAATTATAGAACAGGCGACCTCACAGAAATCTATGTTTTTTAATGCTCAAAATTTGGTCTAATCGGGTATTATTTTGATAAAGCCCCATACAATAGGTTCTCCGATTTGATATCCTGCCGCAGTAGATTCTAACTGGTTATAAACGGGTCCATCGGCTGTTAGAAAAAAAACCTAAAGTCAAAGTACTTACCATGCCGTAAAGTTTAAAACTGAAATATTGTTTTCTAATAAACCGGTTACTTAATCGGAACTGACTCTTAGTTTACCCCAATGTCGATTTCCATAATTGCTATTTTAGAAGAAGAATCTTTTAAAATAAACTATGTATCTTAATATATATTTACCCACGACACTGATTCACTGATACACTGATACACTGATACACCGATTCCCTGATTCACTGACTCTGTCACGCAGTACGTAGGAATTTAAATAGGCATTCTATAATAATTCTATAAATAATAATAATAAAAAAAATAATATTTTTTTTGTACAGAAATTGTGTTTTCCCCAAAATTTTTTTTTCCAAATTTTTTTTTTTCAAGAAATTTTTTTTTCAAAAATTTTTTTTTTCAACAAAATTTTTTTTTTCAACAAAATTTTTTTTTTTCCACAAAAATTTTTTTTTCAACAAAATTTTTTTGTCAGCAAAAATTTTTTTTTCAACAAAAATTTTTTTTTCAACAAAATTTTTTTTTTTTTCACAAAATTTTTTTTTTTAACAAAAATTTTTTTTTTTCAGCAAAAATTTTTTTCCACAAATTTTATTTTTTTTCGAAATTTTTTTTTACAAAACAGTTTTCTCAAAATATTTTTTACAAAATTTTTAAAATTAAGTAACAAATACTTTCTCAAGCAAATTAACGGGCGCCATAGGCGCATTACAACTTACTAGTTTTTAATAAGAACGAAAAAAAAACCTTCTTCCGTGACAATGTTTTGTTGAAACATTGCCGTGACCAGGATTCGAACCTGGGTTACTACGGCCACAACGTAGGGTCCTAACCACTAGACGATCACGGCTACCGAAGGCATGAACACCGTTGCCGCTAACAACTCACACAAGTTAGCGACGCCTGATGGAGACATGCGCATTTACTCACTATCTATAAAATTTAAATAAAAGCTTTGTGCCAGCAAAGCTAATATGTATTTAAAAAAGCTTTCGTTTGCATTGATTTAACGCAAGCTTCAACTCGCCCCAACAACAAAGAAAAGACCATAAAAACACAGCAACAACACTGATACACACATGCAGGGCCAGGCACATACTGTGACGCTATGACTAATGCGTAGCGCGATGTAGACCTACGGTGAAAGTTTATCTAAAAATAGATTATCGCTACTAGCAATTGGTTTTGTATGAAAAAGTTAAGCCTCGGCTACAGTGCACGAAATAATATTACGTACACTTTGCTATCTGTTCAGAGAAGATTTTCATTTATTTTTCTCCAATATTTTGAAAACATCAAAGCATGTAGTAAATGAATTTCTGTATTGAATAATTGTTAAACATTTTGAAATGTTCATTTGTAAATGTGTGTATGTATATTGTACACTTTCAACAAAAATGTACATGTCCCGGGTGACTGGAATAAATAGAAAGATTATTTTCCAAAAAATATTTATGTAATAAGTTCTGCAATGACATTATATTGCAGAATTCCCCTTTTTACACTGAAATTGTTCAAAAGTTTAACCTTATTTAATCCTATTACCAATTTAAGAGAAAACTTCGTCGAATCGATGATGTCGAAAATTTAGCCGATGAAACTTGGGATCTTTATAAATAATATTAAAGTTTCCCTTCGTTTTATTTTAATAATTTCTGAAATAAAAAGTGACATAAAAGTAGATTTTGTTGTAAAGAAAATATGTGTTCAACGAATGTATAGGTTAACAAATTATTGTCATTAAATCGTTTTGTACTTTAAATAATACTACTTAAAAAAAGACTTTCTTTCCAACGCTGCCTATAATTTATAATTTATAGGCATTATATATAATTTATATTTCCTGAGAACAAAGGGAATTTGAAAAAAGCTAATTTCGATTTTTTTTGTATTATGTAAAAATGAAATATGTATGCAAATTAAAAGATTTGGATCATAATCAAAGCTGCATGAATCCTTTCATGACCATAAATGGACTGTCATGAAGTCAATTTTCTTCAGTGGAGGCTAAACAACCGTTTGAAGGACGTGTGAAGTCCAAAAAATTTGATATTGTCTTGGCACGCAGATCCCATGTTTTGACCGCTCCGGACTTATGTTTGTGGGTAATCTGTAATTTCAGTGTATTAAACACATATAGTGAGATGTAATTTTGTAATATTTAAAAAATTAATAAATATAAAAATAATTAATTTAATTTTTTCATACTTCGAATACAGGCATCGAAATAATTACATTGTACAGAAGTTTTTTAGGAGTTTTTTTTTAAAAAACCTATATTTAATATCATGTGTGATATAAAAAAAAACCCTTTTGTAAAAAAAGAGGCAGTTAAATTTATTTATTCTAATTAATTATTTATCACAAAAAAAAAACAAAAACATGAATGTGAAATATTTGTATGGAACAAAACTATGGAACTTAAAATATAATATTAATTAGTAATGTATATGACCTCCGTGATTTTTTCTACATTTTCTGATGCGACTACAACCACGAATAATTTAATTTTTATTTAATATAGTTTTGTAATTTAACTCTGTACCATATAATTATTTCATAGTTAAAATATTTTTAATTAAAATAAAATTTTTTATGTCTAAAGTTTTTCCAATGTTATAAAGATTTTACCTTCTCCTCTAAAAAGTTACGAAAATACGATTTACGCACTTTTTAAATTAAGCCATCGATATATATAGCTTTCCTACCACAAACATCAACTTGTTTGTGGGTGATAAATATCAAATATATGTGTATACATGTTTTGTGTTACTTTTTATTTTTTTATTATTTTTTTTTGTCAGTTTGTGAATTTCTATATAACAATTCATCTAATACTCTCGGTTATTGTTTTTATTTTAAGGAGCGTAATGCAAAAAAAAAATCGAAAACAGCTGCAAATACACACTTATTCGCACTCAAATTTGTTGAATTTAAGAAGTTCGTAGTCTGTTTTTCCCAAACACCCTATTGTTTCTGCTCAAATACTTAATTATAATAGCAAATGAGTTATATTTACATCCAAAATATGCATTGTGTAGAAGGAAATAAGCTTTACTCGCTAAAAAAAAAGACATATTGATTAAAAAAGACGTATTTTTCAGCGTGAATATATAAAATCCCGAAATTTGTCTATGAATAGGTTTACACCACATTGACATACAGTTCCCGCATACCCCATGTTTTATTGTTTGTAATTTTGAAAAGAATAAAGCCTGAAGCATATTTAAAAAAAAGCAATAGTTTATTTACAGTTGTTAAAATAAGTAAAACAGATTTTCACATGCATAAAAGAAAATACTTTCTCCGTGACAATGTTTGTTGAAACATTGCCGTGACCAGGATTCGAACCTGGGTTACTACGGCCACAACGTAGGGTCCTAACCACTAGACGATCACGGCTACTGAAAGCTTGAAAGCACCGTCGGCTAATTAATTAGTTGCAGTGGACAATGGTGTTCAATAAAATAGCAGCATTTGACTCAACTAAAAAACAACAACAACAATTGTAAATACACGATTTTTACAGCGGGAATGCCTACAATCGTTGTAGACTACATTGTACTCTCTCCTTGCGGACAGTAGTCCTAATGGACCAGTAGTCCATTTCAGAGAATTAAATTAGCATTTTAATACATATTAGAGAAAATAGTTTTGTGGGACTAAGAATGAGCTGAATCAGATGGGAAATCGAATTGTTTTTTTCTATTGCTTAAAAACCGCCAAGCACATCAAACTTCGTCTAACCTTGCAAATTGCTGATTGAACTGTAATAAAATCTTAATATATATTTACCCTCGACACTGATTCACTGACTCTGTCACGCAGTACGTAGGAATTTAAATAGGCATTCTATAATTTTCTATAAATAATAATAATAAAAAAAATAATATTTTTTTTTGTACAGAAATTGTGTTTTCCCCAAAATTTTTTTTTTCCAAAATTGTTTTTTTTTAAATTTTTTTTTTACAAAATTTTTCTTTCAAAAAAAATTTTTTTTATAAAAATTTTTATCTCCAAATTTTTTTTTTTCAACAAAATTTTTTTTTTCCACAAAATTTTTTTTTTTTCAACAACATTTTTTTTTTCAAGAAAAAAATTTTTTTTTCAACAAATTTTTTTTTCCACAAAAATTTATTTTTTTCAACAAAATTTTTTTCCATATTTCAACGGGCGCCATAGGTGCATTACAACTTACTAGTACTGTAATAAAGGGTGTTTTTTATTGGGGTATAGAACTTTAAGTTGGCATCACTTTTTTAACTGGCTGCCATTTTGTCAGCTGTCAAGTGATTAATATTTTATTTCGAAAGTAATTGTTCAGTTCGCGAAGTTCACCGCAAGCTCCGTCCATTTTATGCCATTACATCCACAAAAACTGACTGTTTGGTGTGCTCTATGGGCTGGTGGAGTCATTGGGCCATACTTCTTCCGAAATAATGCTGGAGAGTCAGTTACCGTTAATGGAGACCGGTATAGAGCCATGATAACCGACTATTTTGTTCCCGAATTGGATGTCATGAATGTGGATGAGTTGTGGTTCCAACAAGTGGTTGAAAATTGGACCTGTAGAATTGGCTTTATTCGAGCCAGCCGCCGCGGCCACATGCCCGAAATCATATTTAAACATTAATGGCATAAAAGTATCCTTCCAATAAAGCCAAATTGATGGACATTAAAACGATTTTCTTGTGTTTTATTTCAATTCGAAGTTCTATACCTCAATAAAAAACACCCTTTACAATAATTGGTATTATTTGGCGTTCTTCATTAAATAGGTATGTGTATGTATTTTTCCAATAGGTATGTATGTACCTATATTAAAATAGTTTGGTTTTTGCCATTTTGGTTTAGTCCATTTGGACTAACCGTCATAGAAATCGCAAGGGGTCAGTTATAAACAAAATAATTGTAAGCTAAATTTTTGTAGAATAGCAAAAGTATTTGTTAAAATAAAAAAAAAAACAATTTTTAAAATACGAAAAAAAAAGTCCTTCTTCCGTGACAATGTTTGTTGAAACATTGCCGTGACCAGGATTCGAACCTGGGTTACTACGGCCACAACGTAGGGTCCTAACCACTAGACGATCACGGCTACCGAAGGCTTAAGAGGCAAGTGGCCAAATGGCAGTTAGATTGGATGGCGCATTAAAGCTTATATTTTGTACCTTTTAGAAAGTCCACATAACAATAAATAAGTCACATTTCGAACTGGATTATTATTAGACAACACAGTTGCACGCACAATATACATACATATATATATATATATATGTATGATGTATGTATCTATTTTTAGAAATATTAACCAAATAACAGTTTTTTTTCGAACAATTCATTTTCGCTCCACATTGAATTTTGATGGGAACACACAATGGTGTCGGCTGTCGAACTGAAAATGGTACGTTATTGCTATAAAATTTAATACAGTAATTTTGATTAAGTGCCACATCAAAGTTGGCAGACATTAGTGGCACGTAAGTCAAAAAAGTGGAAGAAGTTATTTGCATAAAGACTGGAACAAATTTTAAAAATTATGATTTTATGGCAATTGTCTTAAATTGGAGCTTAAGTGAGTGGCAGCTAAACCGGAGATGGACAACTGACACATTAATCCCAACAAAGCAAGTACATACTCCGGTTAACTGAAAATGGAGACAGTTTTTTCAGTTATCCGTGGTTTTCTATTAAGTGTAGTTTGGATAAGTGAAATGCGTTTCAGTTTAACCAAAAATATTTGGTTAAATATTCAGTTTAACCAAAAAATATGAAAAATATTGTTCGATTACCATGAGAAATCTTGAAAATCAGATAATAAACTTTTTTCAACTCTTTGACTACACTTGCATCCGCTTAATTGAAACAAAATATATTAACTCAAAAAATTCAAACATTTTAATGATATCAACTCCATTTTATTGAAAACTTTTAATCATTGTAAAAATCTATGTATTTTGGCAACGTTACGAGTTGCGAACATTAATTTAGTTCCGGCTCCCTTCTCAGCATGTAAACAAACGAACTTCGGATATACGAGATATGTTTCAATTATCCGGAATTCGAATTATTATTTTCAAAATGCAGTTTTCAACGAGACAATAATGCGGAGTTTACTGTATTAGCATATTTTATAAATAAGTACTCGAAACCCAATTCTAAATGTGAAGCGCTCGCAGTACGAAATAGGCTTCCATGTTATGCTTCAAGCAACCGAATTCGTCTTCCCACTTGGCGGATCTAAATCGATTTGAACATGTCACTGCCCTTATACCGGAAAACTTAGTAATATAACTGCCCATGAGGACCACAAAATAATACAAATTGAAAAAATAATGTTTTTGTACAAAATTTTAATTTAAAGTATTTGTGAGAAAATCATCATGTGTTGAGAGTCGCCTATAACCAGTAGGTCTCTATACCAAGCACATCTCACTGATTTCAGAGTGGTTATCGGTCGGTTGCTCGACTTTGATTACAAGTTTTACATGGACGGACATTAAAGCCACTTAACTGAATACTCTCGGTTAATCGGTACAATAATCTTCTTAGTGTAGGGTATTACAAGTTCTTTTTAAATATATGTGTGACATATCATCATCAAATGATTATGTTGTGATCAACAATTCTACCATATTGCAAAAAAAAACACATAGATTTAATAGTGACATGATACAACAACACCATCACATCATGTGGAAGAAGAAAGAAGAGCGCATCTCATTAAAATTTCATTTAAAATCTATAAATCATTTCATCGTTGTCGCCATCATCAGCGGCAGCAGAAATGGAAGCCGGTCTTCATACAATGGTCGTGTGTGAATCTGTATGTAAGCCGCCACGAAAGTCACAATCAACCATCATCGTCATCAGGAGCACCATCATTATCATTGTCATCATCACCGGTATGGCCACCGCCACTGCCAGTGTCATTGTGATGGTGGCACATGGGCCAGCGTACGAACGAACGAACGTGAACGTACAACAATCAATGTAGGTATCATCACATATCAGTGGCACTTCCATCTTGATTGACGCGCTTATTCAATGCGTTGACATAATGATAGACATGAATTGTAATAATACCGGTACCACAAAACACCGACAACGGCCAAGACGAAGACGAAGACCAGACCAGAACGACTCAGGACAGACAGCCCGCCAGCAGGTAAGTTTGGAGACATAACAGAAATCATGCGCCGGCGCAATCACACATTTTGTTTTTGATGATTATTGAAATCAATTGTTTTATCAATGTGAGATTTTTGGTTGGATTTGTTTGTTTTTGAGGACATTTTAATTAATGAAATGAAACATCGTATAATTTCCACCACTCAAACGGTAGATGAATAACATTTGACTTAGGCAAACGTAGTACTCGAAAGACATTTGATGTCGACACAGATGGTTATACTTGATTTGAGAAAAAGGACTTCTCAGGACGACGCAAGGCTGATTGACATTATGCTTAACTCTAAATAAAACTAAAAAAAATATATTTAACTTTACATTCTTCTCACGCGGTTCAATGAGACGGGTCCACAAACTTACATGGACATACGAAAGAAATACTCCTAGAAAAAATCCAAAATGCACAAAACAATAGAAGAAGTAAGAATGCTCCAATACCCAAAAATAGATGAAAAATTCCCCGAAAAGGACATCATGAAAATGTCCACAAAAATTTGGGAAAATTCCTTAAATAATTTATGATCCCCAACCGTTATGTCACATTAATCATATCAGAAATGGCCTCTGAATAAAATCTACAAAACGAGACGTTATTTGCAGAAATGGCAGCTTTAAAGAAATGTTTCGAATATCCTGGGATTTTTTTGTTTTTGGTTCATTTCAAATTTGTGGCATTTTTTAAAGAGCCATTCAGAGTTTCCTTGTCATTTGGTCCAGGTAAATTCGCGTAACCGTTTCATGATGATAACACCGTGTTACAAAAAATAGATTTTTTTCTGTCCTATGAACCAAATATACTTTTTCGGAAAGGGAATAAAAAATAAAAATACACGTGCATCGGCGATTTTCATGTACACGTCAGAATTTTTTTTTTTAAGTTTGAAGTATGAAGCTCGTAGTGGCCTGTGTGAAAGCCTTTCGACCGATTTTTAACCCTTTTTCAGTGATCCAATCGAGCTGATTTTTTGGCAGGCAGACTCGTGGAAATGTCTGTATCACGTCAATTTTTTTAAAAACAATTTTTATCAATTCTCAGATTTTCCCCAATTTTTATTATTTTTGAAAAAAAAAGATTTTTTTTCACTTTTCTTAGCATAACATGAAACAAATTTTTAAACTACTTAAGCGTTACGAAAAAAAAATGTTTTTTGAACTGAAACCTTAAAAAAAAACGATAACCATTTAAAAAATTTAGGAAAATCTGAGAATTGATAAAAATCTATTTTTTAAAAAATTTGACGTAATACAGACATTTCCACGAGTTCCGACAAAACAGTTTGGGTTTAGGTACAGACATAAAAAGGATGGAGACCGATATACTGCTCTAACCTTAGGCTAATCTCTCGGCGGTAGCCTTGAATACAAGCCTCGACGTAGAGAGAGCGGCGGTCTTAACCACAGACGTCGGTACTGCGACATTGTTCCATGCATGTCGACTTATGAAATCGAGAGTACGAAACGGACGACAGGGTCGTGTCATTAACCGGCCTCTTTGACTTGATTGCTTTGCTGCACAAATGCGGATTTTCTTCTGAACAAAATTTCGAATTGGGAACGATAGCAACCACATGAGATTCAAGATACCAATTTGAATTGAATGATATTGGTACCAAAGATACGTGGTTCCAACAGGACAGCCCTACGTGCCACACAGCTCATGCCACATTGGACATTCTGCCCAAGAGATTTCTCTTCTAATCTTACGAGGATTAGAAGAGAATTGTCACCGTAATTGATTTATCGCCGCTCGACTTTGCACGATGTTATATTCCATAATTAATGAAATCGATAGGCCTTTCAAATGAATGATGTCTCACACACACTTTGGTTTGTTTAATTTTAAAGATAGTATAGACCCAATCCTTGTTTACATTCCGAGTAGGAAATAAAATGAAATGTCCTAGAGAGACTGCTGACGATTAATTTCCAGTTCATTGTATTTCGTTGTATTTTCAATACTGGCGAAAACTTGATAATCAATATTTTTCGTATCGTTGAATGTGTTCAGGTAAACGGAGACATTTTTATAACAAATTGATAATTTGAGTACGAACATTTTCTTAGTTTAACAACGTTTTCAGTTATGCGGAGTTTTAATGATGCGACGTGATTTGTTTGCAACGAATTGCTCTTAATGTTCAGTTTCAGTTATCCGACGATTCTCATTTAAGTTGATTACTGTTATCACATGTTGAACTTATGATTTTTTTGATTATAAGAACTTTTTTCCTCATACAATTAGGGGTTTGTAACCCGGCAATACCCGGGACATATTTCCCTGGAAATTTTGAAGTTTTTTTACTTCCTGATTCCCGGGATTATTTGTCGCGATTCGTGGGAATAAAATACTAACGTTTGTGAGTTTTCAACGGGAAATTATATGATTTTTACTTCCATGAAACATTCCTAAAGTTGATATTACTACATTTAAATTATACGAAATTTTTTCAATATTGTCTATGATTTTTAATTAAAGTTTACCAAATTCATATTTTCTCTGAGTGTATATAGCAGCTCACTGGACTCTACCAATATCAAACTGTAGGGCGGAGCGAAGTTCCAGATACCACTGAGTTGCTTTGGAATTTGAACGCACAAAAAGTTCAAGTTTTAAAATATTCTGAATTTGACAATTTTGAAACAAAATGTAACCAAAAGCAGATAGACATGAGTAAACCTTTCGACACCGTTCTTTTGTTGTATTCGGACCGAGGCACAACAAAATGCTGCCTCTTCTAAAAAAAAAAAAAAAAAAATATAATCTTTCTTGCATAGTTCTGTGTACAGTTTAATATCTTAATTACTGTTGTTGTAGGTAATAAACTCCATAAAATGTTCTGCGTTTTTCCATTTTTATTTTGTTTTTAATATTTTCTTAATTCGGTCATAAAGTGTTTTTGTAGTCGACAACTACACGGTCATGACTACAAATTAAATGTCAGATAAACCATGAATTTATTGGTTGTACAGAATCAAACATGCACCAGTTGGGAGGGGAAACACTGGTGGAACGCCAGAGATAGCGAAGGTGACCAGTCACCAGAAGAGGTGACTGGAACATGTGTGTGTGTGGAGTATGTTGTCTACTAAATGTGCATGCGGCACAATAGAATGTCTCATAATTTCCAAATGGAGATAAAGAACCCACAATAATATCTGCGTGACTGACCACAAACATGTTGGAACTTTAAGTCTATGACACCACAGCAAGCATAGAGGCAAGAAGAGTGGGAGACAGACTCAACAACATGTCTATGCGAAAATTGCCATGGGGCAATAGTTTTGAGAATTTTTTAAATAGAAGATTATAGACGCAACAAAATACAGTCGACTAAGGATAACTGCCCAACCGCTTAATTGAAAAACTATCGTATATTTGCAAAACTATCGTATAGCTAAAAACAATTCGTTTTTGTGCTAATTTCAAACTAAGCAAATCGCTTAATAGAATATATGGAAAACCGGAAAATGATTGAATGAAAACATTCATAGAGTTGGGAGAAAAGTATATTTATTTTCCTTGTAAGTAAACATAACTCTCTCTAAGAAAGTTAATAATTTATCCGACTTACATTTTAGAGAATAAAACGGAGAACTAAAACAAATTGGCTACATTTTCAATAAACCTAAAATTCAATGATTGTTTTTAAACTTTAGAGAATTTTCACAATATAAACCCTTCTATACATTAATTTGGCGTTTTGAAATATCTGAAACGAAGCGGTTCGACGGCAAACCTCGACGGTGGACCTCAACCCACTTCTTGGGGTTCGACCACACAGCGAATTATCCAATTTGATATCAGGACATACCGGGTTTACTTGGTATTCCTGGAGAAGATGGTAACCGCATCGTAGTTATACCATCTGCTTAGGCACACTAAGCTCAAGAGGACTCTGTAATCTCGAAAGTTTATTGAACAACTTCAATTATTTATGCCGTCAATTATAAGATGGCGCCTCGGTTTGAACGGAAATCGTAACAATGAATGCGTAACATCGAATCAAGTCATTGTTTGTTTAATTTTGATTAATTACAGGACATTTTGAAAAACCCATTAAAGAAATTCCCTAATAATCACAAAAGTATGAGAGCATTTGAAATTGGAGAAGGACGAAAAGGACACAAGTTGCTATGTTTTTGTGTATCCATCCATGTCTTTCAATAGAAAGGAAATCCATTCATTTAGGAAATGTTACAACATTTCCATTTTGCCATTTTGGATTTCGGATGCATGACACCAATTGCAAAAAAAAAATGAAAAACTATGACTGTACGTGTATGTTTGTATATATTTCAATGATAATATCAGAAAAACATATTCATTTGTCTTATTGTTGGGGAAAACTAAGTTTTGCGTTGCTCTTCCTGGTCTCCATCGTGCAGGATGGGTGGGTATGTTCTGTTTTTCAGGCCGGTTGTAACATGGTGTTATTTCTATTAAGGTGTCAGTAGCAGCTCTAGATATTCGTTGGAGTGGAGTTTTAAAGGAAAGTGGCCAGATTTGAAATTCAGACTATAACGTCACAAGAACGACATCATCTGAATCGTGCTCGGAAAACCAAAAAAAAAAACAATTAAATAATTCCCAATGAGCGGAAATGCAAAACAATTATTATTATAGTTGCCAGATTTACTGTAGTTGCCAGATCTGCAGTCAAAATTTATTTCGAGTAAATACCAGGAAAAAACTAATAGAAAAAAGTAATTTGCAAAACTTAATATCCGGTTGTAGCAAAGAAACGTTTTATGTTTCTGTGCAGCCAGTGAGACATCTGGCAGCTCTGGTTTTGTGTACTTTTCTCCAATTACGAAATATGTCTATATATTTTAGTTTTTCTTGTGAATAAACTGATTTCAGTTCGGTGAGATACTCTCCTTTATTTTCTGAATATTTTATTTCATTTCAATTTTAAGGAACATTGTATTCGTCCTGACCTTTGCCACATTCAACATTTGTGTGTGTGTTCATGTTTTGTTTTTGTGTTGGGTCCTCATTCGAACCTCGACAGAGTAACACACAGCAATTTCAAGATGGCGCCAAAGAAAAATGATATGTCATAATTTGCTGGCATTTTTGGGTTTCCTTTCTATATCAACAACAAAACCTCCGAAACCTAGAACGCAAAGAAACAGCACCAGCAGCGACGGCGACGGCGACAACCACAATGGATTGTTATAATTTTTGAGGGTGTCTTAGATTTCCTCTTTAGCTGCGCTGAGTTTCTGTTTTGTTTTTGTTGCTACCACTTCAGAAAGAAAAACGAAGAATATTTGACATTAGCGTAAATTAGTTTGATGTTGGTGGAGACATAAGTACGGACATGTACATTCATGTATACAAACGTACATATTTTTTAGATACATTGAGTGTGGTGTAAAACAAATAAAAAGTATTAAGATTTCCGTTGTTATTCGTTACAAATACCAAGAAATTCCCAGACATTAACAAACAGACTGGAAAAGTCAAGAATTAAAATCTCTCTATTGATAAGTCACGCCATTAAGTCAAAGGACGTGTGTTTGGAAGGCCTTGGTTCGGGCAAATCACTGATGTTATTTGGGGACCAGAGGACACAAAGAAAAATGCTCAAGCAGCAGAGTTTTGTTTAGAGACGTTACCCAGTTTAGAAAGGTTTATCAAATGTTTAGCTAAGACAGGATATACTGTTCGAGAATCTCCCGCTGGTCGATAATAGTTGCCATTGTCCAATTGTCCACTCAATTTGAAACATATGCCGCTCATACTATCGACTAAAATTGTAATCTTGACTATGCATATTGACATCTTTAAGCCTAGAAGGCCCAGCGCTTTCAAACGCCTTTGAACTCATTGAATTTCTCCCCTGTTTCGTTTGTTTTCAGAGAAAAAAAGAAAATCTGAACTTTTCGTCTTTTGACAAAAGAAAAAACTTAAATCCGTCGACTTGCAAAAATGCCACAGCCGTTTTGGCATTCCTTCCAAATACGTTTGTCAAGTCAAAAGAAAAGGAGATTATCCAAGCTAAAGACAGGATACTTTGTCGCTATTTCGTGGCTATTGTTGTCTGTCCCGTTTTTTTTCGCGATGTTTCGCCTGTTTGTTTAAGTCTTTCCTGTTGAATTTAAAGGAATAAATATGTACAACTTGGTAAATATTGTTTGTCGAAAATTAATCCGGAAACAACAAAATATTACACTGTATCCCACCCACCCAAGCGGCAAATGAAGACGGGTTCTTTGTCAGACAATTGCCACCATTGCCGAGCAGCACAAGAACAATCGAAACGCTGTCGCAGCAATGGATTACAATGTAGATAGACAGACACACTCTCGAAATCCCAAGACATCAACGGCATTAGCCGGAAAATGTGAACTCCGACCAAAGCACAAAAATTGTTCAAGTATTTCCTCTTCCGTGCCAGTCCATCGCTGTTAACCCTTTCAGACACTCTAGGGAACCCCCCACCCCCCCCCCCCCCCCCCGACTTCAATACAAAAATCGCCAAACAAAAACAAAATCCTGTCTAACGGCCATAAAAACAGTTGAGTTTTTCCGTTGTTTTTTCTGTGGAAAACTACCATAAAATTGCCAAAAAAAACAAACCGTACAACAACAAAAACAGGTAGAAAACTCCAAAAATTCAAAGGTTTGGAGTTTATTTTGCCTTTAGTTTCGCAATAAATTTTAACGTTTATTGCTTTGGCATATGAACGAAAAAAATCAGCTAATAAAGGCCAACAGCGAAATGTCCCACACAACTCCACGATCTGGCCCACGCTTCCCCCCATTTTAGTGGGAGGGTGCACGAGACTGCCCCTCAAATGGTTATTATTTTGCCAAAAGTCAAGAGTTTGATTTCGAATGAATATCCGCTGCTGCTTTCATTGTTGTTGTCAGCGAAAAGTTTCTGGTTTAACGAAATCAAAGGATACCAAAGAAATTCTTTGACTTTTGTTATTTATGAATTAATATGTATGTGCACTATACAAATATTTAAAGTCTTATAAATAAACTCTGAAGTGTTTTCATTCCTTTGATGTTCGGCATTTTTGTCTGATTCCATAATGATTTTGTTAAGTTGGTGTCATATTTGTAAGCCAACATATGATGACCTTAATAACCAAATCATGCTTTGGGAACATAGGTATATCGAATATCCTGTCAATGAATATCTTAGACAGATGTTGTAGAGCAAACAAATGTACAGTCAAACTTACATAACTCGAACACGTAGAAAATTTCAACTTTCGGAGACTTTGAGTTATGGAATTACTTATGGGGAATAAGGGAATGTGTGTCCTTAATTGCCACCAGAAGTGTTTCGACTGAAATAAAATTTGACTTAAGGAAGTTTCACTGTACACAGGATGTCAAACGACGGCTACATCAATTCGGTCAACGACACATGCAACAGTTCACATATAGATGTCGTCACTGGGAAACTGGCAAAGACTTATAGACCACAAAGACCAAAAACACGTCATAAGAATGAATGACATGTCTCCAACACGGTTTTGGCATTTGTTGCCCAGCAATTTGCCTTGTCAGGATATCCGGTGGTAACCAGTTTAGCATAGTTAATAGTGCCTTAGACAGAGTCGTCCTAACAGCCCCGGTTGTCATTCTTCTTCTCTAGCGACAACCCGTCGAACAGAATGATAGACTTTATGGTTCATGTCCCATCTAGGCCGATGATCTTTTTTTATTTGAATACTACAGCTGTCGCCTTACTGGTCCACGCTTCGGTATTCAAATTCCAGTTTAGCCTGGTGTCAGTCTAAGATGCACTGTTGGGTATGTTTTACTCCATCGAATTGTGCTGGGCTGACACCCACCACACATTCCCACACATTCAATAATAATCCTAGCGCGGATTCCAATATTTCTGAGAGTGTGTTACGACCCTTGTCCGTAGCTGCAACCGGCTGGCTTTATGCTGCAGTGTAGTGGTGAGAGTAGTCCTCCTTGTGGTGTTCCTCGTACTGCCAGTCTGCAAACAGTATAGGCGCCCAAAGAGGAAATAATGCGCCTATGTTTCAATGACCGATTTCGGATTACCGTTGTCAAAAGCTCCCTCTATATCCAGGAATGCTACCATTTCGAATTCCTCATAGAGGAGGGACCTTTCTGTATGGCCAACCAGCGAGTGAATCGCTGTATCGGTAGATCTGCTTTTCATGTAGGCCTCCCACAGAGCGGCTGATCCAAGTGATAATCTAATGAATACATCAATGATTCATTCCAGAGTTTTGAGCATACAGAATGACGAAAAAAATATATAACAAGTATGCCCTAAGTATTTTCCAAAAAAAATACAAGGTTTGCAATATGTGCTTTTCAAATCGAAATTTGCCACATTAGCCACCCATATTTGAACTTCTTCTATTTTGTCAGAGTCTAGGAAGAAGTTATTTCCCTCTCCAGAAAATTAGCATATGCATTTGTATTTATACTACATGTATGTGTATATGATATGTACTCGTATCCCAGTATTTCCTATCAGAGCTGATGAAATTTATGCTTAATTAAAAATGACACAAAACACATGAAAATGTGTTTGAAGCAAAACGCACCGCACCGCACCATACACCAAGCAAACCGCAAAGGCCGTGCCCGGCCGTCATTGCCGCCACCAGCTAAACTGATAAACTCTCTATTAAGTACCACATTGTCGGCGACCGAACCGCTGTGTGGAACCTCTCGTGAGGCAAATTGTTCATGGTAGAAATATGCATATACAGGCATACGTACATGCGGCTATGGCAACAATTAATGTTGACTTCAAACGCACTCTATGATAAGTTGTGTGTGTGCAGCATAATGCTGGAACGGATGGATGGACTGGCGGGCGGACGATAGGTTGGACGAGGAAAGCCTTAACTAATTCAATTAAAAAATTGAGTAGAATTTTGTGAAATAAAGAAAAAAAAAACGGAACAACAACAGGCAACGACAATGATATGCATAAAATGTAAACGTCAGTAGGGTGTGCTCGGTTAGAGTGATGGAAGTGAAAATTTAGTTTTTTTGTTGATTAATTCTAGAGAGAAATACCCAGCCAACAAATGGCATTTGATAGCTGCATATGAACGAGTTTCTATTAACATCGCATTAAATACCCAAATAAGATAAGTCATTTTGTGTTGCAAAATATTTTGTGAGATCATCTGTTGCTCAATGAAAACTATTTTTGGGATTCCCCGAAAGAGAAAATGAATCGTGCTCTGAACTAAGCAGGTGGTCTTGTTCACCAGAGGGTTAAGGTATGTTTACTGTATAAAAAGTGTGTAAGTGTACAAATGTGTTTAATTTAACATTTTAAGTTGTCTATCGTCAGATATCAATATATATATATATATGTGAGACAAGTGTTTAGTTTGTTCTTACTCCTATTCGATCCTGGATTCAAAAGTAATTTCGTGGCCGGCCACCACCATCTGTCCAGACAGATTAAAAGTTCAAAAGGTTCCAAAGTCCCTGCAGAATTCAGTCGATTGTCAAGTTTGGAACTAAATCTTTAGATCGGCGCTCTTCTTAGTCACAGCATCGTCATATACACATCCAACCTCAAGCAGATGTCGGCACCGCTTTCAGGACACCCATTGTGTCCCATTTGCCCTCTTGTACGCATATAGTGCCACTGTGGCCTATTGCGCGTTGGGATTCATCTTCCGGTGTAATATATCGCCAATGTATTTTGAACAGAATACATTTTGAATCTCAGAGCGAGATTCCGTAGTTGGGGAATAGAACAGCACCTTGAGATGTTGATGTAACAACATATCTATTTAGGTCAGACGCCGAATGAATGATGCCGAATGAACCTTCAATGAATCCGACCCAGTCATGCAGGGCTGTCTCAGTGGACTTGTCCTTGCAATAAGCATGCTGCCTATCAGTGAATCTCTCCAGTATTTTTAGAAGAAGGTTTAGATAGTGTTATTGTTTTTTTTTAAATACACTTCACACTCCTCTCAGCACACCCTTTACCGTTTCACCTTAAATGTGAGTAAAAAATGTGATCTGACAACAGGAACACATGAAGCAAACGCACGCATACCGAACGTCTTCTCTGCCGGTTCCACAAATTGCAACAACAACAACGATCTTTAGTGGATGGATTTGTGGTTTCCCAATGACTGCCATAAATGAATGGATCATCAGCAGCAGCCACAACTGTAACAACATCATGGA
This sequence comes from Hydrotaea cyrtoneurina, assembly GCA_958296145.1. Taxonomy (NCBI): domain Eukaryota; kingdom Metazoa; phylum Arthropoda; class Insecta; order Diptera; family Muscidae; genus Hydrotaea; species Hydrotaea cyrtoneurina. Next base: position 58,246,232 of record OY282513.1, read on the forward strand.
CTTGTCCCCGCACGCCTCCCCCCCCCACCAAAAAACACACTTGCGCGCCCACATTTTTCAATAATTCCCGGCTACAACGGCTTAGTCGTTTGCTTAATTTGTTGGTAGTGTCTCAAGTTTTTGGCTCATTGTTATTGCAAATGTCCGTGAAGCTGTGTGTGTACATTTCTGGACTCATTAGTCTCCCACAAGTTGTATTAAGATAATCTGATGATGCTGGTGGTGGTTACCTCCAAAAAAAAAAAAACAACAACAGCACACACACACTCATCTTAGTTCTGGAGGAGGAAGTGAGCGAGCGCCTTCTGTTGAAGCGTGATGTTGGTCATGTTCATTGCTGCGAAGCTCTTTGCGATTAATTCACAGCCCGGCTTCCTTCCATTCAACTCATCCAGCCATAGCGTCTGCTGGTTGTTGTGTAAATGAATTGTTTGTTGATTTCATTTGAACGATTAGCCAAAACTTGAGAGGATTTACAAGAAATTCAAAAACCGAACACACAAACCAACAGCGTAACATTTAGCAGTTAACAGGGAAAATGCGTTTTTGCAGTTTGGTATCTTTCGGGGATATTCAACTTTGGAGGACAAGCAAATTCGGTCTGCGGCCAGTCAGCCAGTCAGCCATCATCCATTCAACCGTTTCTTTGACTGTGGTCCATTTGAATTGTCAAGAATGTTAAATAGTTGCTGCAGCTTATGTTTAGCTTGGCAAATTAGTTCAATTGTGGCAAAAGAAGCTATGCACCAGATAATGAAACGGCTATTGTTTTGGAGGAGATATCACACGGCGGTTGATGCGAAGCACGTTTCTCAATGACATTTTGGTGGGTACTCGGAAAAGTTTCAAATAAAGTAAAAAGCATGGACTAAAACTGATTAAGACTATGAATAAGCATATACGTAATTTATGATATCGATTTTACATTCCACGTGCTGCACCAAATACTCTTTTAAAACCTAAAAAAAAGTCCTCCTTCCACCACCAGACGCAACATTTCTTATTCGCTGACCTAGAAATAACTAAATTAACTACATTTTCCTTTCATTTATAATCCTATTAAGAAAGAGTCCTTAAACTGCAAATAGTTTCGTTATCCCATTATCCTTAACATTTCAATATTAAATAATCCTTGACAGAATCGGAAGTAGTCGACATAAGACGTAAGGAAAAACCAAAGGTGCCCCCTCACAAAGAAATGAAAAAACCCCCATGGACATTTTAAAGGATTTTACAATATAGCATAAGAAATGAAAAGACCCCAAAATAGAAGGAAAAATATGCATGGAAAACGCAGTACTAAGCATAAAACAGAAAATGGGATTGTACTTGTAGTCGTGGTAGTAGTGAATGTGTTTCACACGCACAAATTCTCATGGAGTCCTTTTAGCTGGGGGGAAACAAAATCTGTATGCGTGTGCCAACACACACACACCTATACTATTGCGTTTCAAGAGAACGGAACCCTCGCCACTGCTAGGATAACCAAACACGTTTGCCGAAGAAGAAAAACTGCATAAATGTTACCAAATGCCGTAATTTTCCATTTGCGCCATGCAACAACTGCAGGGCGGCTGTGTTGCAGGGTCCCACTGCCACAAAGTGGTGATGTGTATATGTATGCCCTGCTTCGTAGAAACATCATTCATTTTACGCCGCAGCACGGATTAAGGTTATTTCAAGGATGCATGCTAAGATCCTTAAAAATGCCAAGAAACGGGGGGATGCAGAGGTGCAACGGATTTCGTTACTTGTTTCCTTTACAATTCCTTTTACTATTTTTTTTTCTCTTTTTGACGAGGAAAATTCTTAAAAGGAGGGTAAGCAGAGACCTGAGAGAAAAAATATCAGCAGCAGCATCAACATCGTCATCACCATCAACAAAATTCATCAATCTTTGCCAAAAACTTAAACGAAATGGAAGTGGATGCAGCGGAGGAAAAAAACAACAACGAACAAAAAAAAAAATATGTTAAAATGCAACCAAAAAGTAAATGAAGGAGGTTTCCTTAGCAAAAGCTGGAAGAAGAATGCAGTGGTTCGCATGTCATTGTCGGAGTAAAGTACAATCATGTTTTATCTCCGACCTAACTCAGTTCCCCAGTAAGCACTGAGGCGGCTATTCCAAAAAATCCTTATTCCAATCTTTAGTCAATCTGTATCCAATCGCTTGAAACCACTGTGCCCCAGTGCACACCACCAACATATATTTCCTACCGAAGATGCTGCTGGCACCATCACATTTTCCACATACACCAAAAAAAAATTAAGCCTTACAAACAACAACCCCAACGAAACTGCAGATAAAACTCATACTCATTCACTGTATCCTTTTTCCTTATGAATTACATTCCTCCTTTTTTTTTTTGGAGGTCCTAATGCTGGCGTGTTTTTTCCTCTCTCAGCCATGTTCGTTTCATTCATTTTCTGAAATTATGGTTTCGTCTTTCATTTTGCCATAATGACGAAAAAGTGTCAGCTTCTTTTGCCATTCCATCCATCCAGCCAGTCATCCTCCCATTCATACTCACATTCATTCGTTCATTTATTCTGAAAGATTTTAATATCAATGGACGTTGTTAAATGGAATGAAGATTGGAATGGATGGGTCTTCACACGACGTTGTTGCTGTATTTTTGGCAACAGTCTCCGTTAATGTTTCCACCAGTTACTACTGGCAGCTATAGTCCTCTGTACAGGCTGTGGAGGAGGACACACGACGAGAGACGTACCGATGTTTGTTGTTTCTAATTTGGTCTTAATTGATGGAAGATTTTTTGTGCTAAAGATTGTAAATGAGTGTTCATTAGATGTATTTATAATGGATGGAAACAACAACGGCCAACGTCAAGAAAAACTAGTTCTTTGTTGTCTTGTTTTTCACAAGGATAGCGCCAAACAATACACGAAAGGATCACCAGGTGGTATGAGTCATAGTTTTTGTGAATCCTACCAAAAAAAAAAAAAGTTCAATAACCTTTACAGTGACAAGAAACTAAATAGAATTGAAACTGAATAGAGACTTTTACTGGATTGTAGCGAAACTGAACTGAAAATTAACTGAAAATGAACTGAAAATGAACTGAACTGAAACTGAACTGAAACTGAACTGAAACTGAACTGAAACTGAACTGAAACTGAACTGAAACTGAACTGAAACTAAACTGAAACTGAACTGAAACTGAACTGAAACTGAACTGAAACTGAACTGAACTGAACTGAACTGAAACTGAACTGAAACTGAACTGAAACTGAACTGAAACTGAACTGAAACTGAACTGAAACTGAACTGAAACTGAACTGAAACTGAACTGAAACTGAACTGAAACTGAACTGGAACTGAACTGAAACTGAACTGGAACTGAAACTGAACTGAAACAGAAACTGAACTGAAACTGAAACTGAACTGAACTGAAACTGAACTGAAACTGAACTGAAACTGAACTGAAACTGAACTGAAACTGAACTGAAACTGAACTGAAACTGAACTGAAACTGAACTGAAACTGAACTGAAACTGAAACTGAAACTGAACTGAAACTGAACTGAAACTGAAACTGAACTGAAACTGAACTGAAACTGAATTGAAACTGAACTGAAACTGAACGGAATTTCCAAAATACCAAAATCAACTTTAACGCGTTCATTCAATGAGCGCCAACGACATCTCGATTGTTTAGGTTGGGACGCTTTACATGTTCAACTTTATTTGTTCGTTTGTTAGCACAAAAAGTGTGACATTTTCAGCGTGTGGATGCAACATTTTTTAAATGTTACACCATATATGGCTAACATTTTATTTGAGAAACGAATTCTCCATAAAACTAATTTGCAACTGTAAATTCTCTAAGCTCAAGATTGGCCATCACTCTTGGCAGTCCTTCCAATGAGATTGTTCTGAAATCCAATTTGCAAATACACATTTACAAAAAACCTCAACTACGCCTATTTTTTTGGCTCACCCTCATCAAACTTCCCTTAGAAATTTTAAACTTTCTAATGTTTTTTTTTCGCTGCGTTGGACAAGCGCAGTTTTTGTTGCACCCCTTTGGCGAATCAATGGTTCAGTATGATGCATGCAACACACACAGCCCGGCAAACGAACAAAACTAATTCGATTAATCATCAGCCTCCTTTTTGTTGGCTCTCCCGGAAAATGGTCGGTTTTTATAGCCTTTTTTACACTGACAGCCTTTCTCCACAACAAAACATGTACAACAACTGCACTCCTGCATATTGCTCTTTCTAATCTTTGGAGATGCAAACAAAAAAAAGTCAAAAATAACAGAGAAAATCAAGGGAAGGAATGAACCTCAACCAACACATGTCAGCCTTTGCTTTCCTGGTCATTTATAACCGAAATTTCGTCTGGTTTTTTTTCCCGCCATCCTTAGTTTGCTAAGAAAAATTGCAAAAAAGGACATGTCAAAGTTGTTATGCGTTTTTTTCATCACATTTACATTGTGGCCCTCAAAGCACAACGGATGGATGACTCCATCTACAGCTCCATGGAATGGAAATACACACGTACACACACATTCATAGATATATGTGCTAGGTTAGGGTGTTATGTGGGGGGGGGATGTGTCCTCCATGAGTAACTTTGTAAATGTGTTCAGTTTTTTTGACGTTTTCAGTGCATCACACGCATTTGTTTGCTTTCAGTTTATGTTTTCGTATTCTGTTTGTTTTGTAAATGTCTGTCCCGTTCCCTGTCCGTTGACATCCGTTCGCCTACCCCTCTTTGGATACGAGCGCCCGACTCTGTGTCTATCGTTGTTTGCTCATGTGTGTTGTTTTTGCGTTCCAATTGACAATTTGTTTGCCTGTTAGCCGAGTCCTTTGGAACCGGCTTGATGAGTAAAGATGGAATGGAAAAAATAAATCTCATGCAAGGATTACTATTCATTCAGCTTGACCAATGTCCAGCAGGCCAATGTTAACGATTGTGGAGGGGTCGTTTGAATTATTGCACTTGGATTACTGAGGTTGCTGCTGTATGAAATATACGGGAATCTGATGCGATTGAGTCCATTGAAGGATGGGCGAAATGTACATTTTATCATTCCGTGCAAAATACGTTAGGGAGCCGAAGACTATATCGCCAGTGTCCTCTTCATGTATTTTTTTTTTTTTTAATTTATTATATTATTTAAGTACCATGCAGGCCCAAATTTGTGCAGTATCTGCAGAGTCGGTCCATTGGACGACCCCCATGTACTATGCCAAATGTGATCGACAGACAAATCTATGTATGGCTTCCAGACCAGCAAAACAAAAAATCAGGACGATCTCTTTATATATGATCCTATTTCACCATTGGTGTCTACTAACCGGGACTAGACAAACAACTGTTAACGTACGTTAACTTGAACAGGACAGACAGATTAAGACAGAATAGGACGAAATGGAAGAACTTCAGGGGCTGTCAAGGGCTGTCAAGGGACTCATTTGTGGAAACCGAAAACAGACTGGAGGAGTTGGACCTGCTCTCTGATGCGGGTGATTATGATATCACTGTGATACATGGCCCCGGTCATAGTCCCGCCTTACGTAGCACTGAAAGGAGCACAATAGTTCGGCAGCAGGCCATGGAATCACCGGTTCCGGACACGAAAGGATATGCATCTTTGGATAATCGACAGGCGTAAACCCAAGAACAAAATCCGTTCCCATGGATTAAGTGCCCGCAGGCCGAACTAGTGAGAAGAAGGCCAAGAGCTGCACGAGGAAGTCGCGGATCTTTCTCAAAAAGTTATACTGCTTACCATAAGAGAAAGAAAACTCAGCTGGAGGCCCTGGCAGAACTTCGCCAATTCAAAACAATTTATAGCTGCAGACACAGCCAATAAAAGGTCAGTAGTGGTTCCCAGGGAAGGAGGGAAGGGTGCGTTTGCTAGCCTTCTAAGGGCTGTTTAAACTGATGCCGTTGAAGTTTCTGGTGTGGACCCCACAATGGTCTTTCGTGGTAGTTTCTAGAGGAACCACGGTGCAAATGATGAGATCTGGTGACGAGCCATCCTTAAATAATAAGAAGGCAAAATTGTCTAACAGCCCTGGTCGATCAGACCACCATCAATTGATTGTCGATCGATCTGATCAGGATTTCCACTTCAATCCGCATTTCCACTTTAAGAGGGTGAGAGGAAGGAAATTTACTCCAAGGGTGCGGAGTCAATGTAATCAACAGTGGAAATGGGAAGACGCTTAGAATTCTTCTTCTGCCAAAAGTATAAAAATTTTAAATTTTAAAGCAGAAATCGCTAAATAGACACTTTCCTAATTTTGGAAATCGACAAAGTGCAGATCAAACGGCAAATCTGGCAACCCTGGTTTTATAAATAATTATTTTGACACGTTTTGTGGTTTTAGATTTTTTATGAATTTTTAACAAAAATTATTCGAACCCCATTTTTTGTTTTGCTTCAAATTTGTTTATAACTGCGAGAGAACACAAACAGATTAAACAACACTGTGGTAATGCTGAAATTTCGTCTGGACGCAATTGTTCTTTCAACGCACAAGGCTCATCAGTATTTTTAGTTTTCGAATAATCCGTAATGTTCTTACAATCACGAGTTTCCCGCCCCTTCATAGATTACGAATTCTAAAAATAATGGCAAAATCGAACCGCCCAAATGTTTCAATCATCGAAATTGCAATCACCCACCGATCCCATAACTGAGCCGTTTTCGTTGCACATTTATAGCAATTTATCGTGTTCAGACATCGACTAAATGGTCGGTATTTGCTTGCACCTACTAAAGATTTCGATTGTAATTCGATCCTCGGTAACATCATTCATCACCTTCATGAATTATACGGGTGTACTACATGCACATACATGTGCCTGTAGAGTCGGGGGGAGGGGGGCTCTCCAGCAAAACCCAACATTATTAACGATCATTTTTCGCGGCATACGTGTATTTTTTATTTTATTTTTCAATTTGAGGTCGGAATGAAAAATCATAACATGTGGCATCTGGCAGGCAGCAGTTAATCTGTGAAGTTGATGGCTCTTGTATTTCCGCTTGGATTGAGTTATTAATTATTACATTACACATTATGTGTGAGCACAGAGAACTGCACGTAGAAGAAGTAGAAGAGGCAGTGGAATGAAACCAAATTCGAAGCAGTTGCTAGAGAAGGCCTAGACCTATAACAATTGGAAAGTATATAGCAGAAGACCACGACGGCGACGACGACGAAGATGATGGATGGGTAACATTCTTAGAGCTTGTAGGCTGTCAGTTTTGTTGGCAATTTAAATGGTTTTGCTAACACACGGCAAACTGAAATTTCACACATGACGAACGAATGCACGGTGCAGTACGGTAGGGGGACACGGCAATGCAGCATTCACTGTGTGCACTGTGAAGAAAGTGCGCGCATGCGCGTACACCTAACACCAGCGATGGATCGGTCCCGCAACACATGCTGCCCAGCTCAACTCACCTCACAGTACATACATACATAATATTTACACATTTGGATGTGGTTTCAGTCTTCTTTCTGTAGCTTCTTCACTCAGACTGTCTGTCGGTCTGTCTGTCTCTCGGTCGCAAATGAAATGAGAAGAAACGTTTAACTTCCTTGTTGCGCGTTTTTTTTTCTGTTCTTTTCTTTTTTGGTGTTATTAAATTGTAAACCTCGCACTCGTCCATCATATTCTAAACAGAACCAGAAGCCGCCGCAGTAACATTACCAAAGGTTTTTTCATTCAGATCCATTCACTCACAATGAATTTCTGCCGTTTGGCTCTGAAGACATGCAACAAAAATTCAGCAGCAGCAGAAGACGACGACGACGGCGACGAAGATGAAGATGAGAAAAAAATGAGTGTTTGTTATTTGAAGTATTTGAAAATTGTGAAAAATTGCAATTTAATGATGATATGTGGAAAAATTGTTGCTGTCCAAGCATTTCAAAAGTTAAAGACTAATTATTATTTAGTTTTCTGCTGATCTAACTACGTACATTGTTTAAGGAATCCCAGCTACAATTTTCGGTTTCTCCTCAAAAGTTTCCGCCAATTTACTAGTACAGTCAAACTTCCGTAACTCGAACCACCATTATCCCGTAGAACAGTTACGCTTGCGAAGACTTTAAGTTAGGGATATATTTATAAAATTGTTTAAGGGAAGTTGTCTCCTAAACTGCCTCTAGAAGTGCTTCGTCAAAAATAAAATTCAACTTGTGAAAGTTCCTCTGTATAATGTTAATATCTAAGATTATCTACCCGTGCCAAAGTCTATGTAGAGTGTCAGACGACCTAAGCCGCACTTAAAATGTGTTGACCCGTTCTGTTCGGATGTCTACAGCCTCAGACACCTCACGCTTCTTTATTCTACGTCCGTTCAATATAATTTCATTCTGGTAACAACCGGCAAATGTTAACTATCAAATTGAGGTCACATTGTTTGCTGGGCCTATGCGCATGCGTACACTTCACGGCCACAGCTGTACGACATGTGATGCAGCAGGTTGGTAGGCTCCCCTTCTGTAGTTTTGCGTTTGAGCGTTTTGAGAACGCGTGATTATGATTTAATTTGAACATTGTTACAATCTTTTCCATTGTGTAGATTTCTATTAAGAAATTTCCGAACATAACAATTATCTCAACAAGTTAATATGGTGGTTTTCCTCCTATTCGGTTTCGTTCGGTTCTGTTTTGCTCGCTCAATTAATTATTTCACATTAAAATTTTCGACCGCTGAACGAGGAGTATGAACTATGTCGGCGTGTGTGTGTGCTTCAGAAATTGAATTTGAACTTCAACGAGTACGAGTACAACACACTTGTACAAAATTGAATTACAAATATATTTGTTGTAATTATCTTCACAATGATTATGTTGCTGGTGCTCTTTTGAGGTGGATTCAGTTGTAATGACTTTTTAAATGCAACAAATTGGAAAGGTGTTGCCAAAAATAATACAACCGGCAATTAGAATTCCACTAAACCAGCATAGAAATGATGATGAAGAGAGAGAGAGAGAGATAGAGGGGCCGATTTGGTCATGATAAGTTTATTGTACAAGTCATCACATGGAAATTGTTATGTATTTCACTTTAAATACTTTTGTTTCAGTTTTGTCAAACATGAATACGAGCACCTTCTTAAAGTTTTAACAATTAATAAACGTATTTGGGAATCCCTAAGATATTCCTAAATTGAAAAGGCTTCATCGATTTCTTTTGTTGTCATAATGGACCAGCGCTTATACCACTTGACAATGGCAGTAAGGGTTCTACGTAATCATAAAGGGTTATCCATTTTGCTCTTTAAAAGTAAACGTAAATAAAACACATATAAAATATTTTTGTTTATTAACATACCCACCGAGTGAGAAATGTGCTTCATAACCATAATCTCCTCTTAAAGCACGATATGTGGCTGTTCCAGAATCACCGTTTTTGTAGTAGGTTTTAATAATTTTTACGCGTTGTGTGATAGTTAAGCGATCCATTTTCGTCAATTTCAGACTTCCAACTGAAAAGAATAAAGTTGGTTTAACAACTTAGTTTGACAGATGTCCAATTCCAGCCCTATTCTTTTGAAACCACGAAATGGATAACCCTCGAGATTGGCTGTTACTGTTACTGGATGTTACTGTTACTGTTACATAGTTCCACTGGACTCTGATCTGACCAATGTATGTTACTATTGGTCGACTTAGTAGATGAAGCGCTCAGGATGTTACGAAACTGGGCACACATTTATTTTATTGGAGGTCGTTGGCTGGTGATGACGACATGGGACATTTGTACTGTTTAGAGGTGAATTTGTATTTGTCGCTTAGTGTACTGGCTGCAAAAATCGGAAATATAAAATGATCCAAATAAAACCGAAAAATTATAGAAAATAATTTTTTATTCATATAGAAAGTTAGACTGGACAATGCTACTAAATATAACAGTATTATATTTATTAATTTCTGATTTCTGGGAAATTTTTCATAATGATTATCTCAAATGAAATTTCGCCAAAAAATTATGAAATTGGCCAGTTGGGTGATTTTTAATTTTTGGTCATTTTTCTATGGCCGATTTTGCATACAGACGTCTGCATTTTCTCCAAAAAATGTATAAAAAAAATTCAACAAAACGGTCAATTGAAAATGTCCCCAAAAAAATTTCCACAAAAATCCGCAAAATAATTTTTAAAAAATTCTACACTGCATTAAATGAAAAATTTAAAGCGATATTTTTGTATTATTACTTGGTTTCTGATCTTTACATCAACATAAACATTTTATGTGTACTAAATATATTTTGGTTGTAGCAAATATTTGAAAAATCGATTTTGAAAAAACAATTATTTGGGATGAACTTTTTACAATCCCCTAACAAAAATCCTGGAAAATCCTTTTATGTAATTAAACACAATTAATTAAGACCGCCTCAGGGCGGTCCTGACGGTAAGACAATTAAGAGATGTTAAATAATGCAACACCAATTTGAAATAGTGGAAGGGTTCCCTATGTTTGGTGGGTAACTTTTGCCCGTCCGAAATTCTTTACTCGGAAATGCTAAAAGTCTACTTTTTTGGCCTAAAACACGAATTAATTATAATTTTTTTCTTTCTCATTAACATCACCAAATAAGGTAAGCAGCTGAATAAATGTCATGTGTAAAAATGTCCAAATAAGGTCTGTGTAACCGATAACAAGTGATGTTGCACAATTTATTCAGAGATGAACCTCCACCTAACATCCTTACGCAGAAACATACTGACGGATTATGTAATAAAAAATGTAATAAAAAACCTTAGTTTTGGAAATAGTGAATGGAATGATTTTGTTACAGCCCAATGCTCGTCCTTTGAACTATGTGAAAATATATATTCAGAATCATGACGCAAGGCTGGGGCATTCTTCGTTGTCTCTGCGAACCCGAAATGATTAAGTGGCTAAAATTCGATAGCCACTATTTCAATTATTTAGAGATAAGTAATTGTAAAAATTTGAAGGACATCATTCGCACAACAGCAAGGACCTTCTTTACTATTTCAATTAGGGTCATTCCATTCAAAACTCTACGCGATCTCAAGAGTTAGACATACGTAGGTAAACCAGAACCTTTGGATAAACTGGAGTGGTATTTTTCTTTTGTCTGTGACAGCAATAACATCTGCAAATCGTGAATTATGTACGTGCCACAAACATCGACAGATCTACAGTCAACCGCCCCACCAACACCGCTGACAACAGCCTCATGGACATCATCAGCAATGCACCTTCGTATTCATGACATTAATTGTAAATGTGTGACATTATTGTACACGTTAAAAATTCTGCGTAATCTAAAATTTTTAACGATTAATCGTTAAATGAATTCACAAGTTAACGCAACAGACTCCGCAGAACCCTTTAAGGAACGAAAAAAAAAACACTTGGTTGCAATTGCAGCAACCACAAAAAGGCCATATCGAACAGCCCAGGAACACACGCGTTCAATCCAAAAAAAAAGGAAAGAAAGAAGCGTTAATGAACGGCACGACACACAAACACTTGTGGAAGGAGGGATGCGCGACGTTTGCCAATCTTCACACACACACACACACACACAACTGGTCATACATGAGAGACCAGAGGAAGAGAATGATCTGGTGATCTTACCCCTCGAATGCAATGCGAGCACCACCAACACGGTGGTCACAGGTGAAATGAAATGAATTGATATGGAAACCGTTGCTTGGCGCAAACTGAACGTTTATCTCAAAAACAACAACAACAAACACCTAAGAAAGGACACTTGTGTCCAAGGAATGACGTTGAGTTGAATTGACTGAAAAATAAGTGGCATGCGCACACACATCCAATTCCAAAGATCGTATGATGATGATGACGATGACGACGATGATGAACAACATAAGCATGCGCAGTTAGTAGCTGCCAAAGGCACATGCAAAACACTTAAACGAAATGTGTTCGGTGTTCGGAACACCCTACCATACGCAAAGATGCGAGATGGGTAACAGATTTCGAAATTTGAAAAATTTAATTTTATTTTTTTAATTTATCAAACTAAGTATATCTCATTCTTTTGAAAATCTATAGTACTCCAACTTTTTTTTATAATGTGTTTTTATTATGACGTTAACATTTTATTTGAATCGAAAATATTTTGGTTGTAGCAACTATTTTAAAAAATATCGTTTATGAACAAAATTACTTGGGACCAACACAATTTTTTGCAGTTAAGAGAAGTTGAAGAAATGCAATACCAACTTGTTATGGTGGATTTGTTCCCTATTTTTGGGAGGACTTTTGCCTATTCCACTGAAATTCCACTCTAGTTAGATAGGGTACATTAAGTGCAAAAATCTAAATTTTATAGACCCAATTTTTGAATAAAGTAAGCAGCTGAAAATCAGCTGTTCTTTTTTTTTGTGTTTCAATCGTAGTTTATTAGCCAGTGCTAAGGGCCAAAATATTCCCGCATCACCGAGAATGTGGTATTCAAAAATATGATTAAATTTCCTTCCTCTTAAGGCACATTTTATAGCAATCGGGGGTCATTTGCCAGTTGTATGTTTTGAGGATGAAAATAGTTCGCAATTGAAACAATCAACAACCTCCTTCAGAGTGTTTTTCGGTCGTTGCTAACCAAAAACTATCAAAAATCATGCACCCCTCCCCCCATCTCTTGACGTTGTACATTCATTTATGTCCGCATGTTGTTCTTATTGATGTTGTGTTCCCGATGCGAATGTTGTCTGCTGTTGTCTTCTGCTGCACTTAACATTCGCAAAAATTGTGCGAATAATGTTTGATTTGTGATTTCTTAAGAAACCTGCAACTGAACAGGAGCAAAAAGTTGCATCATCAGTGGCACAAACAACAAAGCAACATTCAACATCATTAACAGCACGAGTTGTAGGCTGTTGGTTTTGCCTTTCAGTTTTGTATTTCATTTTTTCTCCAACAAATTTCAAGTTTAAATCGAAACGAGTTTATGAAGTGAAGATGAGGATTTCAAACAGCAGAAACCAACACCAAAAAAAATCATATTTTCCTTCGTTCATATCCATGTGGCATTGTTTGTACGTGTTATGGATATGTGTACATTTAAATATATTGCCAAGCACAGTGTTTGGAAACAGTAAACGTAAGTGCTGGGTAGGTAATTGTTTTAAAAAAAAGTATTCGGGGAGCATCTTTGAATTATGCTGATAATACTGTGGTTTTCACGAATAACAACGAATGTTACAATATAAAACTTCTCAGGAGAGCGAACATTTTTAAAATTGCGACTTCTGTAATAATATTAACTGAATCCTATTCGTACCAAGCAAGTAAAACAAAAAATGGTTTATAAAAACAACAATTAAAAAAATTCTGATGGAAATTTTTTGAAAGTAAACTACCGTATTTGCCGGACGATAAGACGCATCGGACCATAAGACGCACCCCAAAATTTTATCTATAAATTTTTAGAAATAAGTATGGTTTGGACGATAAGACGCATCGGACCATAAGACGCACCCTGATTTTAGGTCAAATTTTCAGAGTAAAAAGTTGCGTCTTATCGTCTGGCAAATACGATATATGTCTCAACTAAAGTTAGAAATATGGGACGATAATGAATAATATAAAATAAAATACTTATATCAATTTCAGTAGTGAAATTATTACTTTCACTATCCGAGCTAAGAATATAAAGTCAGCGTTGGCAGAACTTGTAATGGATCGTGAGAGCAAACAGCAGCAATCTCATAGTGTAGTGAACGGCTAGCCATTGCCGTCGCTCATTTAATTCAATACTGTCACAACTCAAAATACGATTTTTCCAAGAGAGTCATTTAAAGTTCTCAATTGCTTCTTACCTAACAAAATTAGGGGGGGAAAAACATAGGATTCCTAGATGAACAAGCGGCATGACATATGTTTGTATAATACACTGCAGAACATAAGTCAACATAGATTAGAGATTTACAGTTTTTTCTTAAGCAGAAAAATAAAAAGTGAATTTTGAATTGTGACTCTATTGAATTAAATGAGCGATATATTAATATAAAAAATCCCTGGTACCTCGAAATACTGTGCCTGATTTGAAAATATCATCATCATCGTAAAAATCATCATCACGCGCTAACAATCCGAATTATTGAAATAAATAACCAACCTGTTGCTCTGCTGCTCTTCTAAAGACGGCATCTCTCTGGTTCATTCGTTTGTTGTTGTTCATGCAACGCCTGTAAGATCGTTTTGCCGTTGCACGTCGTAAAGCCCCAAAACGAAGCGTAACAATGGCACACAGTGAAAGATGGTAATTTTAATTGAATTTATGAACAACTTAATTGCATTCGTCCAATTAAATTTGAGTAACGCAATTAATCACACAAATCTCGCAAAATTTTATGAAGTGTTCAAAAGACTCATTCGGACAGGTACCGGCCTCAGTCGTCTCTCCGTTTCTGGGCCACATGAAAAATTGCATTTTAAATGCTGCCTTTATGAATACACATATCAATGCAGGCTCACTCGGACATATGGGGCATGAATATGCATATTTTATGCAAAGTGGAAATTGGATGCGTTGTTGTTGCCATACTTGGACAGAATGGCAGGAATGCTTCTGTTGCCAACAGGTGTTTACGGACATGTTTCCCTGGATCTGGGGTGTTATAATAATTTGTGTTACTAACGAAGATGACAATATTTTCAATTGATAACACTGGTTGACAACAAATGCAAAATGCCTGCTATTCACATCCATATACATAGATCAAGCGAAAGGGGAAACATGTGTTCACATAAATATTCTGAAGCATCGTTTTCTAATTCACTTAGAGTGAAAAAATAGTTTCTAAAAATACATCAGTTTTATTTCAATTCTTTCTAAAACGTCGATTGTCGGCTTTGGGAAAAGGGTTGGCCAGAGGCGTCGGTGGTGTAATGGTCAGCATAGTTGCCTTCCAAGCAGTTGATCCGGGTTCGATTCCCGGCCGACGCACACTTTTTCTATTTTTTTATATATTTTTTTTTTCTTGGATTATTTAATAAATCTTGATGGAGTGCCACTCTGAAAAATAATCTAAACACGTACTGTTAAAAACACCCTAAATACCAAAGTATGTCCGTGAATATAAGTGGACGTAGTCGACTGAAATGGGTAACCTTTGAACGGACTAAAATAAACAGCGTAATGAAGTAAACACTATTTTTTAATGAACAGAATATATTCCAATATTCCTTCCCAACAAATGATGAGCATTACAAAGTCCTAAAGAAATTGGAGTTACTTCTTATTCACAACAAAAAAAATGATTTTCATGTAATTAAAACTGAATACATACAATTAATAAGTAATTTAATTTATAAGTAATTCCATAACTCAGTCTCCGTAATTCGATATTGTACGGGATAATAGTGTTTCGAGCTATGAAAGTTTGACTGTACTTCATTATGATTTTTGACCAAGAATTTAAATTCGGACACATGAAACCCAAAAATCGTTCATTAGCAAACATTAATAGATTATTGAATGAAAAACATTTTCCATGTAAAAGTCCTTACACAGGATAAATTGGAATCAGATATTTTTCAGAAAGAGATTTAATATAGGCGTCGGTGGTGTAATGGTCAGCATAGTTGCCTTCCAAGCAGTTGATCCGGGTTCGATTCCCGGCCGACGCACACTTTTTATTTTTTTTAAAAACAAATTAACTTTAATTTTAGTTAATTTTTTTTAAAAAATAGTTCTTTTTCTTTAAAAAATTGTTAATTTTTTTTAATATTTTTTAAAAATTGTTAATATTTTTTTAAAAAAATTGTTAATTTTTTTTAGAAAAATAGTTAATTTTTTTTTTAGAAAATTTTTTAATTTTTTTTTTAGAAAAATTGTTAATTTTTTTTTTAGAAAAATTGTTAATTTTTTTTTTAGAAAAATTGTTAATTTTTTTTTTAAAAAAATGTTTTTTTTTTTTATAAAAAATGTTAATTTTTTTTATAAAAAATGTTAATTTTTTCTTAAAAAAATTTTTAATTTTTTTTTAAAAAAAATAGTTCATTTTTTTTTTTAAAATAATAAATATTTTTTCTTACTATACTCATATGTATTTTGTTTACATCCACAAGAAATGACAGTAGTTTTGTCATTGCGTTTAATATACCTGGAATAAAGTGCAGATATTCTCAATAATTGTGATGCTGAAAAAATTATCTCGAGCCATGTCTGTCCGCCACTCTGTGAAGAAGCCATGTGCCTACAATTATTATCGATCTCAAATTAAATTATTATTTTTTTTGGAAATCATTAGTAGAAACTACAGTTCATAAACATACATTTCAAATTTTCATTTACTTTTAAGACATGGCCAAACATTTTAATTCGGAAACATGCGCCCAAAAATCGCCCATTTGCAAACATCAAATATAAAAAAACATTTTCATTACGAAAATTTGACACAGCAAGTGATGACACAATTAACCGAAAAGTTAGTAATAATTGGTTATTTTCTCACAATTAACGATGAATTGACAAATTTAAAGAACCATCCTAATGCACAAACAAGTATTTTAATATTTCTATTAATAACTCGCTCATTAACATAATTAGGTATACATACTGATGTATGTCACACACATGTTTGTCAGTATGTATAGTATTTTCAATGCAATCAACCCCCTGCCAACGACAAAACTATTTTTTAGCTGACAAGCAGATATGTGCTGCGGTGTCCGAGTGGTTAAGGAGATGGACTTGAAATCCATTGGGTTCTACCCGCACAGGTTCGAATCCTGTCCGCAGCGAGATTTCTTTTTTATTTTATATTTTTTTAAACGTATTTTATGACTAGTAAGTTGTAATGCGCCTATGGCGCCCGTTGAAATATGGAAAAAAAATTTGTTAAAAAAAAAAATTTTTGTGGGAAAAAAAAAAATTGTTGAAAAAAAAAAATTTGTGGAAAAAAAAAAAATTTTGTTGAAAAAAAAAAATTTGTAAAAAAAAAAAATTTGGAAAAAAAATTTTTTAAAAAAAAAAAAATTTTGTTGAAAAAAAAATTTTGTAAAAAAAAAATTTTTGAAAAAAAAAATTTGGTAAAAAAAAAATTTGGGGAAAACACAATTTCTGTACAAAAAAAAATATTATTTTTTTATTATTATTATTTATAGAAAATTATAGAATGCCTATTTAAATTCCTACGTACTGCGTGACAGAGTCAGTGAATCAGTGTCGAGGGTAAATATATATTAAGATTTTCGTACTTTATGATAACTATGCTTACCACAAGTGTGCCAATAGTCGAACTCTCATGTATGTATGATTAACCATTAAACTGCCGTCACTTTAAATTTACATATAAGAGTTTTACTCGGTCTCTTGGCGCTTTATAAATTTCTGTTCTGAAACTACACTCCGCACATGAAGAAATGAAACGTATGGTGAAGGTTTTTTTTAGAATTCGGTTAAATTTAATGACGTTTTCACTAGTGAACTATACACTTGTTTGGATATTAAATATGAATGAATGTTCCTGAGAACGCTGAATTATTATACGATTGATTCGTTCCGCGAAAAACCGCACAAAAGGAATTTGCTAAAACGATACCCTACCTTGCCATAAAAACTTTCGATTTGTTCCTGAATTCCAAAAAAATCGCATAAATTCAAATCAAAGCAATAAAAGTCAATGAAAATCGTAAAATAAAAATTATTTCATTTAATAAAACCAAAAAGAAATAAGGATATAATATTAGCTAACTTTGATTTTTGGAACATATTAATTTTTGTCTCAATAATTTACTGAAATTAAACAATATTTTAATTTTAATTAGCAAATAAGTAAATTGTACCGTATCGGAGTAGGAGTGATAAATACCCCAGTCTTGTAATTCGTGAGTACTAAATCCGTCATTTGCCCTTGGCTTGTTTAATTTCATTCACATTTCACTGAAAGATGGATCTAGTGGGTCTAACCAGAGTTGAGCTATAAGCGTCCAAATTTAGATAATTTAAACTTCCTCCAAATAATAATTTAAACTTCTTATAAGCGTCCAAAGTTAGATAATTTAAACTTCCTTAAAAATTTCGGTAAAAAATATTTTTTTTTTGCAAATTTTCAAGTTTCAACGGTTATAATTGTTTCATCCCGATGTATAAGTAAACATTTAAATCATATCGGGCAAGCCAACTGTAAATGTCAGATATATGTGCAACGAAATTTCCAATGGCGTCATATGGATGTGGCCAGCTCGGTCCATATGGGCTGATGTGAGTTCGTTCGTTAAAGAATTATAAAAAAACGCCTCAATTATGATCCATGAAACTTTGAAAGTTGTTAAACTTTGGACGAGTGATTGGTCAATTTGATGAAATTGGTTTTATAAAGCTCAGTCCAAAGACAAGTTTTATATTATAATTTAAAGAAGTAGTTTTTTCGGCCTATTATGTGAAAAAACAAAAATGATTTATCATCCTATGTAGCGCCCGCCGTTAACCATCGATGCTTTAGAATGAATTGATTTCTCAACGATCAAGTGCGGGCTCGCCAGATGCGACTCTTTCGCTTCTCAATATAGTCGCCGAGAGAAAACATCGTAAATTTTTTAGCAAATCTAAAGAAAGACCCTTCAGATTTGTGGCATATCCAAAAATATTTGAAAATATTTAAACAAAACTAAGCGTTTGAAATTTTTAAAGATGGTCGCCCTTGATTTGAGTGGTAAAATGAGCGACGATCGACGAAAAATATGCCCTAGAAGTGAAACTAAGTAGTGTCTTAAATTTGAAGTTCTATTGCATAATGAAAATGCGCCCCAGGAAATTAAACCGCAAACCATTGAAAGTGTGTAATGGAAATGGGCCCAACTTTTTTATTGTGCCAATTTTCATGACGATGTGAATGAACAACGATGCAAATGAACCCCAAACAAATAAAAATGTGCGCGCCAGAAAATTAGGCCATACGAAAATATACCCCAAGTTGAAAATTAAGCATTCCGAAAATAGACACCCCAAACTGATAAGAACGTAAATAGAGAATTGGCCCCAACAATTTATAGTCAACCCCCATTTATTTATTTATTTATTCATTCATTAGTCTATGGTATATAAACCTTACAGACTAGCTTACACATTATCTTAAAAATATATTAAATTCAACAAATCGATAAATGTACTTAAAGAGAACGAAAAATCAATATCATATTTCATATTTAAATTATTAAATTCCCTTATGGACCTCATAATGGGTTCAAATATGAAAATAAACCTAAAAAACAGTCAAATTTGGCCTATAATTTCCAACTAGATATCGCATCCTCATTTTTTCAGCTAGCGTGTTGCCAGATTTTTTTGACTAAGTGAACTTCTACAGAAAGAGTATTTGCCATTCGAATCCAGCTTGTCACTTTAGGATCCCAATCATTGAGTATATGGACTTTAAGTAATATACGAAATTGAATTGTCGACAAATGTTCAACACTAGTTAAGCACTTAAAACTCTAAAGGCCCTTCTGAAGGAAAGGGTTCATCCTATTGACAACCATTACTGTCCATAGCTTTTTTTCTTAACAATAATGCCATTAGCCGGACGCCGAGATAAAAACAAAGGAACGCAATCAATATTTCATTTGTATTGCCAAATGCTAATGACATTTGAAATCCCTTTTTATGGCCCTTCAATTCATTGAACTGGCATTAAGTTTTCATCAATTTTCATCCAAAAAAAAAAAAAAAAACAGAAATACAAAATGAGAAAGAGAAGAAAGGTTACTAACTACTGGACTACACCCATGGAGTTGTCTATCATGGGCATCGGATTCCCTCGTGGATACGCAATTCTTTATTCCGATGGACTGCAGAAGCAGAACCCGAAAATCTCCACCTGCCACCCGCAGAATATACTCGTATGTAAGTGCTTCGCTGTTTTTTTTTTGTTGTTATTAATTAACACATACACACTTGTATACCCCATGTTCATGGCTGATGACTGACCAACCCACCGACGGATCGACGCAGCAACACATATGGATGAAATGGATGGATGCTGGCTGTTGTGTCATAGACACTCCAGTCGAACTGGTCAAGTATTACTATCTCTTTCGCATAATGGCAACGCAAGACAAAAAAAAAAAAACTCACACAGGACTATAGTCCTTGTTTTTACGTAGTTTCTGGATTTTTTTCTGTACAGTTTTTTTTCTGCATCCTGTCGAATTCATTTTGAACTTTGTTGCCTGGCCAAGGCTATGCCTTGTCATGTATGTGTGCGTATGTGTGTGTATTTACTGAGGTACAAATGGCCACCAACATATGCATGCATCCGTAGGCAGTGGGTGGCAGGCCGAGTGGTGGGCAGGACGCATCGTAGTACGTACGCTGATGGTCAGGGATTTGGTCAGTTTTCATTTACAGAAAACACCGTGTGTGTATGTGTTAGTACATATGCATTTGCACACCCATATGCAAGCACGTCTGTGTATTGAATATGTAAACAGGCCTATGGTATGGATTCGTGGCTTCCTGCATATTTCCATCTCTTTCTGGTCGTCAATATGCATATTGGTCGGTTGTGTTTGTGTTGTTGTTGCCTTTGATGAGTTTACCTTTAGTTCAGCCACGGCCATTGTATGTAGGTGCCTGTATCCTGTACCCTGCACCACTGCTTCTGGTCACTGCGTCCAAGTGGTCTAAAGCAAAAAACCAAAATCATAAGGGAAACATACACACACACGCACACCATGAACAAATCTGCAGTCAACAAAAGTTTGTAGTGCGCATCACGTTTTGCATACACACCATCCACTCCATCGCCCGAAGAGCAGTTCTCTGCTGAGTCTTTTGTTTTCTGTCCATGATTGGCTTTTGCGTACGGTTGGGAGTCATAAGGAAGATATTGATTATGTTTCCGTTTCGTTTTTCTATTTTAAATTATTGGAACACAACAACAACAGCAATCTATGTGTTTTTCATTTACTTTTCCCTCTGTTCTCTGCTCTGTTTGTTGTAATTTAGGCAGCTCTAATACATCTGCTTCAAGTGAAGTGGTAGGGTGGTCATTTGTTGTGTCCACCACACGACTGTGAAGATACAACTTCCAAGCAGACACGCATAGAGATGCATGTTCACATATTTTGTGGGTGTCTCCCGATGCCAAATTCTGATAAGGCTCTTACTTGTCCTGTGGGTATATTTGTAGTTTAAGATTGGAGTGAGTTTTTAAATTACTAATTTTAAAAATTGAAATTTAAGTTTTTCTAATCACATTCGGAAGACTTTCGAACGCATACGGATTGATAATTTCAGATTACAGATCTGTTGAATATAATTGGAATAAGAATGAATAAGAGGGTGTACGAAATCTCAGGGGATTCCCCCTATAAATGCAATGCACTGTGTAACCGAAGGGTATAGGAAAGAAGGGTATTTGAGGGGGAAAGAGGGAGTAGTGTGTGTTGAAAATTAGCGACAAAATTACCAACGATCAAAGTGAATCATTGGGGAGCTACCAGTTTGAACAAGCAAAATCGTACATGGCCCAAACAATTAAATGGGCCTTATCTTCGCACTAACATTTGGGGTCTAATTTCATAATGAATTTAGTGTTGTTGTTTCACGTAAACTTTTTCTCGTCAAATTCATTTTGCAATTTGGATGTATTTTCGTGGGGGCCAAATTTGATTGCACCATGATAATGGATCCCAAAAAACTATTTGGGACTCATTGTCGTACCAATATCTTGGGGTTGAATTTCATAACGAAAATGAACCTTAACGTAAAATGCATTTCGTCTTCAAAAAAAAAAAACAATAAAATTTTGTGGGATCCATTTTCATTTGCGATTCGGTCTGCTTTTTCCTGGGATTCATATTCATTCTGCTTCCAAGGACGTCTTCTTCCTCTCTAGTCTGAATATCCAACTTTTATTTTCAAGTTAACAACTTTATGTTAATTTTTAAAGTTTCTTCAATTACAATCGATCAATTACTACTAAGCTGTGTCGTTAAATTTGTTAATAAATTGTCGTACAAAAGAAAAACTTTCCCGACAATGGCGCCGAAATCAGTGTCAGCAGTAGGTTTCAGGACTCCCTTTAACACTTTCTCTCATATTGGCAGATATAAAAATTTATTTGAGAAAAATCCTATGATTTTTAAAAAAATCTACTATAACTCAGGCCATTTTTCGACGGAAAAAAATATACCACGAAAGCGTTACAGTACGTCCTTATGATTTAGAGAGTGGGAGAGCTCCAGAATTAGGGTACAACTGGCAGTTGAAAGCAAAATTTTACAACAGAAGAAACAACAGAAAAATTTTACAACAGCAAAATACGTTTTTAGAAACATACGTTTTTTTTTGAAAATTCTCGATTAGTTATACCATACAATAAAGTGAATTATTGTTAAAAAATACTGCAGACAAAATGTTCCGATAATACACGAGTATACATAAATCCTGGCAAAATCATAAATATTCATTAGATAAAATTAAAACTACACACATGTCAATATAAGTGTATAACATGGCAAGCAGAAGAAGAAGTCTACTATGACATGACATTCTAACCACGAACAGTGTTATAAAAACACACTAAAAAAAATGGTTGAATATTTAAATATGAAATAAGAAATAGCTTGATATTTGGTTAGGGATATTTCTGAAGCCCAGAAATCGAACATTTTTTAAACACAAATAAATATTGAGATCTCTATGAACAATTTTATTAACTTCTGAGTAGCCACAGCTTCTTATACATTTCGATTCCCCAATTAGAGTAGATTACTTTCCTTGTAAAAAAAACGCATGTGAGGTTGGGTTAGGAAGGGTGATTCATTCGAATATGTAACTCCACTCGGAGACACAAAAAAAGTCCATTGTGAAACCCTTCGTCGCCTGAAGAAATTCTGGGTAATGATTGGAATGATAATTAGAAGATAGGTGTGAAAAGTCAAATAGAAATGGGAAACATTGGACAAAAGTGTATTCTCCGCTATCTCTTTAATCGTTTGAGTACCCGCATTCCCTGTTGTTTAGTCATCTTATGCCCCTAATTATGTCTTCAACACTGGTCTTTGTGATTTCCCCTAGTTCTGTCGGTCCACTAGACTCTCCCCTAGTTCTGTCTGTCCTCTAGACACTTTTCTCAGTGGCGTTGCAGACTTGGGCAATCATAAAGAACAGGTTCTATTGTACCCAACTCATCCTGCAGAAGTCTGGAGAACTGTTAGTCCAGTTGCTGATCCTCACCCTGATTGAGCAGTGGCCTGTGATAACTCCTACGGCATGTTCGTATTGGTAACATTTGCACATCGGCTTATTTAGGTTATGCAGGACCGAATAAAAGGTAATTCAAATTATAATAAGTAAAGAAAAACAATTTTTTAAAAAAATACAGATAGGCCTATTTAGGTTTAGCAGGGCCAAATAAAAAGGCACTTCAAAGTATGAAAATTAAAAAAAAAAATTTCAAAAAATACACTTTAAGGCTGAAGGAAACATTTGGGTATCCATGAAAAATAAATTCATTGGTCAGTAAATCATATGATGAAATCGTATGGTTTTAATTCTGTGATATCCATAAATCCCTAACAAAAGGACACATTGTGGAGATTTGGGCAGAAGTTAAAAAATACAGCCCAGACACATCTGAAATAATATTCTAAACATTTTCTAGAAAACCAGTACGTGCACTCCTTTGAGCTGATCTAGTTGTGCCACTGCCACTGCTCTTATCCAAGTTGGTTGCCAAGGAGTCATAAACCTTCAAATCACTCGGATCAACATCCGGGAAGCCTAATCAGTAGCAAAACTACTGCACTGTGTCAATGCCAACGAGGCGTAAGACTCATTTATAAATTTCCGGGTCCATCCGTACAAACAAATACATATACACATGAATAACACATCCAAGTGCATTCATACATGGACATGTGCCGGGGGTTGGAAGAAAAAAAGCCAACTAAAATTTCGTCTAACGATCTAAAAGAAAAGAAAAACAAGGAAAGGCACAAAAAGCGAAGTAGAAATAAATGAATTTTTTTGGGGAGAAAAAAGTGTAGAAGGACGGAAGTACGTACACAAGCATAGAAATAAACATCCATAAAGTTTTGAGTGGGCTTATAAAAACTCAAAAATTTTTCCCATACACACACACAAACACTTGCATACACAGAAATACGCAGGACACACAGCATATAATCCTTTACGCAAGCTTACTGAACAACAACAATAACGAACTGTGTACACACACACACACACACTCACAGATTCAGGCTTATACATATACATAGCACAATGCACGCACACTTTAGACACATGGAAAGGCACAACAAGGATTCGTATCCTTGCACAACAAAAAGTATCGTAAACGAAACGAAATGAAACAAACAAACGGAGGGAAAAAAGTCGGTGAAAAATTGCAAAACATATCGAAAGAAAAATTGCCTTCTACTTGTGTTTTTTTCTTCTGTGCATGACGATGCCGATGATGATGCTGATGTGAACGAGGACGAGGACGAAAACGTTGTTGTTGCGTGTGCCTCATTTATACACAGTCACCAATACCAACACAGCGGCGCTCTACCAAAATAACAACGAAATGTACTTAAATACCGTAGAGTACACACACGCACACACTCCGGCAGTAACTGTACTTCTTAACGAGAGGATATGCTAGGAGTTTTTCGTTTGTGTTGATCAGGAAACTATATATTTTTAATTTACGATTTTATCATTAGTGGAATGAAATAATTCATATTAAAGTATGGATTAAACAAATGACAATTTTACTGTCCGTTGATTTAACTTCAATATGTGTTTTCGTTGTGGCAATTGTTCTACCGGGTGATCCATCTATTGGTTTCTTTTTGGATGATACCTTATTAATATCCCACACGAAATCATACCTCTGTGAAACGAAATGAATCGCTTTTCGATTGAACAACATTAGGAAATAATGCAAAGTAGTTTCCAAAGCCCAAACTGTGAAAAGAATTTTTCGACCGAAATGAGGAACGCTCCGCCGTCGCCATATCCAGGTTTGTGCAAAAAGATCGTAGTGGCCACCAACTCGACCATCATCATCGTACGCTGAGCACCGGCGAGAATGTGGCTGCTGTAGCTGAGAGGAACAGCGGCTCGCCATCGATCTCAACGACTCAACTTTTCATGCTCCAGCCGAATGCGTATTTTACATAAAGTCCTTGCATTATGAGCTTACAAATCAGATTGTCACATCAATTGAAGGGCCGCGACCATTCACTTTGTTGTAGCCTCCCAGTTGCCGTCTTAGAGCAGACCGAAATGCTCCTGAAATTATATTTTTTCTGACGAAGCGCATGTTTATATCGGCGGTTGTGTTAGCAAGCAAAATTTCTGCTTCTAAGGATCGGACAAGTTGCACCTGTTCGATCGAGAAACTACTACATTCTCCGAGAGTGACAGTTTGGTGGCGATACGTCCATTTTACATTTTAAATGCTGTTTGAAACGCCATTTCGGTTAACGGTGAGCAATACTGAGGCATCATAAACTCTTTGGTCTGGCCTCAGATTGAAAACGTGAACTTGAACGTTCACCATAATCGAGCCGAGCTGAGACGGTATTTGGCCATATAGCACCAATATTATGCAAGCAATCGTATCGTGAGATACAGCCAGAAATCGCCATCAAGGTCTTAGAAAATTTGATTATCTTATCCGCCATAGTGAAGCCAGCCGAAGCAGCCATCTTGAAGGAGATCGTGTTCCATAAATAATGAGAAAGCATGTCTAATAGAATTACCTTAGTCCCAATGTGCAACGCGACGAACTTTTCATATGCCCAGCACAATACAAAATAAAGGGTGTTTTTTTATTGGGGTATAGATCTTTAAGTTGGCATCACTTTTTTAACTGGCGGCCATTTTGTCAGCTGTCAAGTGATTAATATTTAGTTTGGTTTGCCATTTCATGATGAACAGGTTGACAAAAGAACAACGCTTGCTAATCGTGCAAATTTATTTCGAAAGTAATGGTTCAGTTCGCGAAGTTCACCGCAAGCTCCGTCCATTTTATGGTCGACATCGTCCATCAGAGCAATTAATTGGGTTAACCATGGATCGTTTTCGCACTACGTTTACTCTATGTGATAATACGCATCCGCAGAGACGTCGAACAGTGCGCACCGAAGAAACAATTGCCGCTGTAGAGCAAAGTGTTGAAGAGAACCCGAATGAAGCGATTCGCCACCGTGCACAGCAATTGGAGCTTTGTCCATCAATTGGAATATTGGACCTGTAGAATTGGCTTTATTCGAGGCAGCCGCGGCGGCCACATGCCCGAAATCATATTTAAACATTAATGGCATAAAATTATCCTTCCAATAAAGCGAAATTGATGGACATTAAAACGATCTTCTTGTGTTTTATTTCAATTCGAAGTTCTATACCTCAATAAAAAACACCCTTTACATGCGCACCCCTACTAACCACCCGCCACAATGACATTTATGAAGCCTTAATCATAGTGTACCATGTGGTGCATACTGGTGAAATAGAACTGATGCAGAACCTCTCGTAAATGTGGTATACGGTCTACTACTGTTACTACCACTACAACTACACTTCAACTTTAACAATCCTCTAAATATCCTTCATCAATATACTTTTCATTTTCTGTGTTCCCGGCTCAGTGTTTCTCCAGCTGGGTATGTGTGTGCTCACGTCCATCCACACGCAATACTCTGGAATCTCATGCTGAGTGTGTGTGTGTGTGTGGCATAAACAACTCTTCATTCATACCTCCTACTATTACGGCAGGACATTGCTGGCCTATCCTCGACCTACCACCGTCTCTCGCTCTGTATCCTGCTTAAAACTCAAAAATACAGAATCTCCACCTGACGCCACCCATCAAAAATATTGCAGCCTTATGTTGCCACTAAATGTTGTCCCTCCATCACTGCTACACACTTTGCCATCTTCCAGGGCCCTATGTAGTTCGGTGGCATATAACGAGAGTGTGTTTGTGTTATAGTCCTTTTGCATCCTCAGTTCTTTACGTTCCAAAGACGGATATAAATGTATTTGTGCTGCCATCAATAATCCCGAAATATTTTTTTGTGTGTTTTCCTCGGAACACAAAAAACAAACGGCAAAGCTTTACAAAGGTCGACTGCGTTTTTTTTTTTTGGGACAAAAGGCAGCAAAACAACACAGAAATAAAAACGTACATTTCGTTAGATGCGTTGCAGTCCACTAAGGATGTTTACCCAGTCTCCCACTGCTACTCGTCTCCCTTGCACCACCCGCCAACTCTAGAAATCTTTTTTGGCTATGACACCAACGCATTTAACGAACAAAAAAAAAAACAACATTTTGACTCAAACCTCCTAACAGGCTCCCCTCAATCGGTCGGATATTTAAAAGGTCTTCTTGAATTTCCGCCGCCGCTTGTTGCACACCCCCCGCTCAAAATAGCCAATCGCATCTGGTGGCTGCAACGCAGCGTGGGTGGTCTGCACAGATATTTGAAGGCGTGGCCTAAATGCCAAAATCGTAAATGCGTGTGTTTACTTTATCAACACATTAAATCCTCAACAAACAACCGAAAAATGCTCAAAGCCCCTCCGACACCACCCGCACTTTTAGTTCCCCCCCCCCGGCAACCAACGTAAGTAACCGTAACCGTAAACTATGCGATTACAGTGGACATTTATGCAGACTGGCTGAATGACAGCGGGCTTGCAGCTGGCCCTGCATGTGGGGGGTTTTGTCTGTAAAATCGTTGAGTATGAATGAGCCTCAAGTTGGGTCGCGCAGACTGGCTGCAACTCTTGTTTTGTCGGTTGGCTGTCTGTCATAAAGAGAAATGTTTGTAAGAGCACAAACTGCAAACTGTTCTCAGTGCAAGGTGGTGGTGGGTGGTTGTGCAATTGGCTTTCTCTATCTCTCTCTCTCTCTCTCTGTGTTGTTAGACTATTATTCTCTTATGCACGACTATTGGGTTTGCATGCATACATATGCAGACTTCACTGCTGTCGCTGCTACTGTTAGTTTCAACAGAGAGATGAGAGATTTCTGTTAGTCGCTCATAGTTTTGCCGGCTTTTCTTCCTCTTCGTCTTGTTCTGCTTTCTCTTCTTCGCCTTTGTCGATATCCGCAACTAATATTTGGGGGAAAACAAATGCCGTCGGTTTTCATTATATTCTACTGCAGCAGACTGCAGGCAAAATGCCGACGGTGAAAGTTTCACCGTACTTTAGAAAATGTCAACCATTTTTTCAAAATTGCTCAAGCCTAGTTAACAATGCACATTTTTCGAATGTCATTTGGAGTTCTATAACAATTTGTATGAAAACCGCTCAATGTGGATTTTGGAGAATGTACGAATGCAGGCAGACAAAAGATTAGTTGGAAATCAAATCAAGGTTGTGACTCTGGATATTTCCAAGACGCGATCTACTTGTATCGAAACTAATTGCATTTGGCGTTGTTAATAACTTAGATCGATTCATATCGAGTTTTCTAAGAGATCTCTCCATAGGAGTTGTTATTAATGGGGTCTCATCTAAAGAGTTTAGGTTTACCGATCGAGTGCCATGATTGGTAGTACGTAGGACCCAGTGCTGTTTGTGGTCACACCAGCGTTCCACTGATTTTTTTCCACTGACATTTTTAATTTTGAAACTATTTAAAACAAAAAACAGAGTTGCACATTTTCCGACTATCTGATGGACTCTGGAATTTATTGCAAAACACGCTCAGGAAAATCCGCACAGCTTCTGTAGCCATATTCAGTCTCATTGCAAGACTTCCAATCAGAAAGTGTGCTGACATGACGGACTCACTCAATGAGCCCTCGTGTCGTAATATCGACAACACTGTGCTAGAACGTTTCCTATCAAAGCTTCAGCCATCATAACTGGAAAACGACTTGCCTGATTTTATTTATTAAAACAATATTTATTAAATGAATGTTATGCGACTTAAAAATGAGGAATGGGAGAGGATAAAAGACAGCTTGCCAGGAAAAGAAGGAGATAGTGATAGAAGAGCAAAAGATAATAGGAAGTTCAGTTTCAGCAGCCTTCAATTTCAGAAATAAAGTAACTGTTGAAATCAATTTAAAAAAATTAAATATTTCGGTTATCATTAATATAGTCTCTCATTACCTATTAATAAGTATGACCGAGTTGTAACAAAATTTGTAAGCAGCTAGAGGCATGACTGCATATACCAGACCAGCTGAGTCTTGCCAGCTCGTCTGGTCCACTCTTCCCTTCTGTGCGCATAGTTAAGGTGAATGATGAACTGCTGCCTGTTAAACACTACAGTGATCTGGTAGTGTGCGGCCCATAAAAAAATGAGACCTCTCATCAGGCCTGAAAGGTTTGCCTGTTGATTTATCGGCTTTTTTTTCAATTTTTACCACCAGATTTGGAAAAGTGTAAATTTTAGCTCTAAAAATTATGATATTTTTTATTTTTGGGAACTTTCAAACTGCCGTTGTTTTTACTCTGCATTTTGCGTAATTTTAATTAATTAAAATATGGCGCCCCTGCCAGTCACTGGAATATCCTTCGGTTTTGCTTTCATTTGGCTAAGGAATTGCGCAGACTTTTTTGTATATCTTGCCCCCACTGTGCCATTTTAAAATAGTCGAGTAAATCTAACCGACTTGAAATTAAGGCCCATCAATTCTGCCATACAAAAGTAGAATGTTTGGTGGTGGTTGGCGTTTGTCAGGAGTATTCTATCCGAACACGCCATTTTATAAAATGACCTGCAAATAATAGCGACACGATAATTTCATGTTACAACAATTTCTTTTTTTTTTTTTGCCTAAAATTGATTTCATTTCGTTCGACAGAGGTAGACATTTGCCATACATAATGCATTCAATACGTTTGAATTTCAGTCATTTAAATGAATATTCAATCAATCCAATAGCAACAACAACAACAATAATAACAATTTGAAATCATCCTGCATGGACAGAATGGAAGACACCCCAACCAGCCAGCCAACCCACCATCATAACATAACCGCCAATCAAATGGCAATTTTATTGTTCCGATAATTTTGCATGCAAAATGCACCGAAGAACAACAACTAAAAATGGCGTCCCAAAATACAAAAAAGGAAAGGCAAAATACACAAATCTACAATTATGCAATTACAAAACACTCCAATTGACAACACAGTACAAGTTTGTTTGTATGTCGGTCTGTCGGTACTTATTTAAGGACGAACGAACGTTCGTCGTCCGTCCGTTCGTTCGTCTGTCTGTCTATCATGATGTCTTCCCGGATGTTCATTTTTTGATGAAAACATGCCAATTTTATTAAATAAATAATTCAAAGGAAATGGTAAATGATACGTTTTTGGAGTCAAGTGGAAACAAAAGGAGTAGCAGTAGAGTAGAGTCGAGTTATGGTAATGTGCCAGGAAGGAAATTGTTATGCATTTGCAAGGAAATAACAGATGGAAGTCGACAAACGCAGTTTGATATTGTAAGATGTTCCGTGAATCTGCAAATGGTCGTTCTCGGTGTATAATTGTTAGATAATATTTTGTTTATTGGCTGGATCTACGACCATGCCGGATCGGGAATTTCTCACAAATCATTTGGAGAATTTTTCATAATTTTAGCGTAAATTTTTACATTGTCCTTTAAGAGAAATTTGTCAACGAGTTTTGGGAATTCTGAATTTGTGAGATTTTTTTCATTTTCTTCTTCGATTTTTTTTTTCATAGAAAGGAATGTGCCCAATTTTTCCATTGTATTCTTGAGCACCTCGGAGCTGTAGTGACTATTTCGGCATAAATGTTTGCCTTAAAGATCTTCAATTGTCTGAAGAGCGCTATTTGCTCGAATAACTGGAAAAACCCCCAAACGCAAAATGCCCCAAAAAAAAAAATTATGAATTCCCCAAAATAAAAGAAAAATCCCCCCAAATAGACCAATATCAAAATTTCCCTAAAAAATCTGTAAAATCCCCCAAACAATTTATGAAAAATTACCCAATGATAAATCCCCCACATATTACAAAAAATACCCCAAGAAAACAACAATAGGTTTTCGTAATTTAGAAAAAGTGTATTTGAAAAAAAAAAAAAAAGTTATAAGTATTAAACGATTTATTTTAGATTTATACATTAACAGTAATTATAGGGTGTTTTTGATGGACTCTTGTAAAATGCCCTAAAATACATGTCTCTGCTAAATTTTACACTTTAATATCCAAAATTTACAAATTTTTTAGGCGAATTTCTAAACGACTTAACAAGAACTGTGTTTGACTTCTCCATGTAATGTTATGAAAGTGCTTGTTAAGTCATTTTGGATTTCTTTCAAATAAAGTATTAAAATATTCAACGTCTTCCCTTCCCTTCCCGTCTTTGGATATTTAATTTTATCCATATTGTCTGCAATCGCTCCGAGAACAGTGGCCTTCATGGCCCAACTCAAAAATGAAGAATCGCCTTAAATTTGTGGTGATTTTTCATTAATGTGGAAAAACACCTCAAATAAAAATGAAAAGAAAATCCAAAACATTTTTCATTTTATAATGTGTTAGGGTTACGAATCTAATTATGACATTTTAAACATGACCCCAATTCAAAAATTAAAAATTGACTCAAACCGTTACATTGACGTAAATTTGGGGGGTTGTTTCATATTTTGGTGTGGCCATCGTTAATTTTTTGAAAATATCCCCAAAAAAAAACTTCAGGATTTTGTTTTTGATATTATTCATAAATATTTAAAACAACTGTACAAAACTTTATTAAAAAAATGTTTTGAAAATACAGAAATAATTTGCAAAAATTTTTCTTAAAACTAAACTTAACTTAAACAATTATTTATTTAAAAAACATATAATAAATTGTAAGAAAACTGTTTTTTTCCCATGCTATAGCAAATACTTATCGAATGTAACGAAGAATTGCAAAGAACTTCTAGATTCGTGACTTATTTAAATATTCCGATATAACAAAACAATGCAATTAATAATAATTGTGAACTCGTTACAATTTAAAATAGACCTCACAGAAAACAAAATATTAAAAACTGTAGAAGCCATAAATCGACAACGCCCATCTGTTCTAAGATTTCATGAAACCAAACGCATCACTTTATCTTCAATGCCTTCTGTAGGGAATGCTGAAAGAGTTTGTATTCTCTCTGCAAACCGATATCAGTTCGCAGCGATTCTTGGATGTTTTTCAGACATTTGCTTAATATCTCATCATTTTCGCTTTTGATTGCATCGTATAGTTTATTTTCTAGATCTTTTGGTAACCCCTCCAAATCATCCAAGTCGTCCACAGTCAAATCTTGTGGCTTCCGTAGGAATTCCTCAAATTGTTCGTGCAATGTTATATACTGATCAGTGATTGTACCACTGTGATAGTTCAGAATGAATGTTTTCAAGAATTGCAGAGCTTGCGAATCGGCGAAAATATTATGCTTACTCAATTCGTAGATATGTTTCAATTCATCGATTGTCTTTCGGGGACAATTTTGAAAAACTTCAATAGCACGGATATCGGTAGACATTGTGGAGACACCCTTTTCGGACTCGATTTGCCGGCAGTTTCAACACGTTCTGTTTGTTAAATGTATAAATAGCAACTGTTTAAAAATATAAACAAATTGGGAAAATGTAAACAAATTGTGTGTATTTGTTGTTTGCGATGAGTCATCGAAATTCGGAGAAAGAGAAATATAAGCATTTCTGAGAGCTTTTGCAAATGTTATCGCAATGACGTCGTTCTCTCAGGCACAATTTTACGATACACGTTTATAAAATTGTGTTTACGCAGATAGTGACTACATCCACTGAGTAATAGTCACAGTGGTAAACACATAGTAGCGCTAGTTCGAGCAGTTTCAAATTAAATGAGCTTTTATTTGTCATTTGTTACCTATGATCACGCCATATATTGGGGAAAAGCTTTACAAGTTGAATCGGTTACAATAAACTTTGTTTTTGCTTAGTTTTACAAAATCTACTTAAATACAATTGATTAACCCAATCGCTGTTGAGGCATTTTGCTTGGTTCACTTTGTGTGTGCTTTTAGAACAGCAAAAATATCTCGAATGACCGAAACATAAGAGACACATATTTAGCGGCATTTATTTACTTCTAAGTGTATTTTTTTTATTAATATCGATATGATAAATTTGTTTTTTTTTTCAGTTAAAGGGCAAAAAACTAAAACAAAGAATGCATGAATTTTCATACACCCTGTACGTATTTGCAATAACGTCACTAATTAATTTACTCCCCCTCCTCAATTGTTGACCCAAATTCTAACCGTCAACTTATCGTTGACTTTATGGCGAAGGCAACAAGAAGGGACAGGAAACATCCTCTCCACATCCTGTACAGCATTCTGTGCGTGTGTGTGTGTGTTTGTTCGGGGGAAAATGGAGAATAATGCTTGAAGAAGAAAAACACAGATATTTAACATTCTGTGTGACAAGCGTTACTTTCAAAGACGAAAGGACAGAAGAAAACTCATACTCGTACACAGGCATACACACACACATCGCATTGCAATATATGTATTGCGATTGTAAGGAGTCATAACACAGCAAACATCTTTTCGCTGCAAAAATATAGGTTAACTGTGGCGGTGCAACAACAACAGCAGCTATTCTCTCTGTCCGTCCCTGCATTCCTGCTTTATATTTTCTTCACGATAAAATAAATAAAATAAGAACATTAAAATGTAAAGTGCTCATATACATACTTATAACAAAAGACATATACATATATATGTGTATGTATAGGTAGTGGAAGATATGTGTTTATAGAAATCTATATAGTATATACTCTGTATTATATAAAATTGTAAAACGTAAAATAGACGACGACGACGATGACAAAACTTTTGTATATAAAAATAAAGAAAGTCGTACCAGCAAAAATAGAATCAACACAAAACAGTTTCAATGGCAAACTTCCGGTTAACAACAACAACAATGGCAACGGGAGGAAATAAAAATATCATCATGAGGAAATCAAGAAAAACATAAAGCGAGTATAATGTATAAATAAATATACATGCTTACTTAGACATACATGTGCTTTAGTTTATTAAAGGGGTTAACTATGTGCAAGTATGGCATATATTATATAATAATATATATATATATATGTAAATACTTGTCTTGACAGGAATATTTTTTGTTTGTTTCCATATCTGTAACTGTTTTTTTCTTTAAATTATATTAATGCCCCTTTAGATTAAACATCCAGCCACATCCCCATGACGTAGGGACAACGAACACATTACACCGTGTTACAAAAAATAGATTTTTTTCTGTCGTATGAACCAAATGCACATATTCGGAAAGAGGGGAACAAATAAAAATACACGTGTATCGGCGATTTTCATGTACACGTCAGAATCTTTTTTTTCAAGTTTGAAGTATGAAGCTCGTAGTGGCCTGTGTGAAAGCCTTTCGACCGAGAAGCCTGATTTTTTGCAGGCAGACTCGTGGAAATGTCTGTATCACGTAAAATTTTTTAAAAACAATTTCTATCAATTCTCAGATTTTCCCCAATTTTTATTATTTTTGAAAACAAAATATTTTTTCACTTTTCTTAGCTTAACTTGAAGAGACTCCAAATTTGTAAACTACTTAAGCGTTACGAAAAAAAATGTTTTTTGACCGAAACCTTAAAAAAAAACGATAACCATTTAAAAAAAAAAATTTAGGAAAATCTGAGAATTGATAAAGATCTATTTTTTAAAAAAATGTTTTTTGACTGAAACCTTAAAAAAAAACGATAACCATTTAAAAAAATTAGGAAAATCTGAGAATTGATAAAAATCTATTTTTTAAAAAACTTGACGTGATACAGACATTTCCACGAGTCTGCCTGCAAAAAATCAGCTCGATTGGATCACTGAAAAAGGGTTAAAATTTGGTCCAAAGGCTTTCACACAGGCCACTACGAGCTTCATACTTCAAACTTAAAAAAAAAAATTCTGACGTGTACATGAAAATCGCCGTGTATTTTTTGTATCCCCTTTCCGAAAAAGTAAATTTGGTTCATAGGACAGAATGTGTGTAACATGGTGGAGAGATGACACCAAGTAATATTAACAATAAGATCAGCTACATATAAATATCAACAGCCCAGCGTTTGAAGGGAATTGCCACCACTCATACATTAACCTAACCCAACCAAAAGCAGCCACATACCCACAATATAGGGACAGTGTATACATAAAGGATCCATTCACAATGGAGAAATGACCATAAGCCACATTATCAACAAGATCAGCTACAGATAAAGGTCAACAGCAAACTGGTGACATACATTCCTCTTTAACCAGTTGGCTGTTGATATTTATGTGAAGTCTGCATAAACCACCAGAGTCTTATAAACAAAGTTTTGAAATCTTTCGATCATGTTGCTTGAAAATGTTGTTACGAAATAATCGATTTTTAAGCTAAAAATTATTGTCAGCTAAAAAACAAATCGGTAATCAGGAGGAACATTTGTATATGGGACATATATTTAAATGACCAACGATATCACTCAAAAGGTTTCTTTCGTGGTTTAGTCAATCTGCAGTCACACCTCATTTTATTTAAAAAAGGATACAATTTAAATTGCTTATATATAAAATGTATACAGTGACAAACAACTGCACAACGACTTACAAATATTAATCTTTAACCAGTAAATATTAACAGCAAACTGATTAAAGATATTCATCTGGTTAATCATATATCTTCAGTGTAAGGGTAAATAGAGTATAGAGTAGAATATCTTTAACCCTTAAATGCCCAGAGTATACTATGAGTTTCAACCAAAAAAGTCTACATTATTTCACAGTTTTTTTTAAAAGAAATTACCCAATTATGATTTATTTTGGCACAGGACGGTACTATTCGGAAAATATGATTGATTCTCTATCATAAAAGTTGAACCCGTATGCTGTATAGCACGACAAAGTTAAAATTTGGTTGCGTCCTATAGGATACATCGCGCATTTAAGGCTTAATGCGAGAATACACTTGTAAGATTCTCTGGTCATCGGTAACCACATTTTTCTATGCATTCCATGGTCTGTGATTATACTGTGAGCTCAACATCAACTGATGTTTTTAATGGACAAATTGTCCTTATTTAAAGATACTTTAAATGTGAAAAATTATTACAACACTTATTTCTTTGTCCCTTTATATCAAGTTGATCTCCATATATAATCCACAAACACACATTTTTAAATTCGTCCTAGTTTTCTATTGTTTTTTGTTTTAACAGCAAAATGACGACGAATTTTCCTTCTCTCTGTTTTCCCATACCATGACAGTTTAACAGTGTAATTTTATAATGTCATTTAGCTTTTCCGTTTCAGCATTTAACATTTTAATTTCTCGATGCTGTTGTCGTTGTCGTTGTCATTTCAATGCATTTGCTTTGATTTTTACTACTATATATAGTTCATCGTATAGGATTAAACAACGATAACCTACCGTAGTCTTAAAATACACAGAGATTCTGTAAAATTTTGTTGAATTTGAACAAAAAAATAACAAATACAATTACATTGAAATGCACTTAAAATCGACACAAACACACATTGTACCTGAACTGGAAATGTTCGTTTGATGTTCATTGCCATGGAGTGGTCGAAAGCGGCATAGTAAAGTTGTTGGCCTTTAAATAACTAATTGCTGGGAATTTTATTTTTAAAATTTTACAGCCCAGCAAGAAAATCTATATTTGCGGAATACTTTTGATTAGATGGAAATGTCTATTTATGGACGGGCTTTCGATTTTCCACAGTCCACAGATCTGTGCATCAATCGATATAAAATTTAAGACGGATTGACATACGTATATCAAATTTCTAACCATTTAAATATATATTATAATATAATATTTTATTTATAATATTTTTTTATTATAAGATTTTAAACAAATGAGGTTTAAAAGTTGATGAATTTCACATGAAATCATCCACTTTTGGTGTAATTAATACCAGGGCTGTGAAGTCGGAGTCTGAAAAATTTGCCCGGAGTCGGAGTCTGGATTCGAAAAATTTGCTCGACTCCGACTTCCAGTTTTATTTACTTACATTTCCCATTAAATAATCCAATCTGTTAATATTTTATAAAATTTTAAATATTTTCGTTTGTTTCTTTTACCTTTACGATACACACGCACCTCAGTGTAATATAAAGTATAATGAAAAAAAAAATTGTGGTAAAAATCCATTAATTTTAAATTAAATATTTAATGGAAAATTATTTATTTGAAAATTAAAGACTGAATGGAAAATTATGGACGGAAATTCAAGTTTTTGAAATTTTGTTATTGAAAAATGATGAAGTAGCAGTCCAGTAATTTTGGCTCCACACCACAGATCTGAGTACTACCATAACCCTTTTGACACACGTAGTATTTTGCTAACTTGGCCATTTTTAAAAGATGACGTGATGTCTTCCCGCCGGATCTGAAAATAGTTGGTAAAGACCACTTTTGACCTAGTCTGGTCACCTAGAAACGACCCATCTTGGATTTAGGCGGTGACACCTAAATCTCAGCGAAACCTCGTCTCCACCGGTTGCTACGACTCATTGAATGAAAACCGCTAGCCCATTCATTTCCATAGAGTTAAACATTTTTTCATGACATTTTCAGAAACGTCTTTTCTTACATAAATAAAATTTTCTGCTAAATAAAAAAAGATTGTTTGGACATTTGGCAACACACGCCAATACATATACAGGGTTTTCCAACAATAGGTGTTATTTTGCTATTCAAAGAAAAATTAAATTTTTTGAGATAAATGATCGAATGTTTATTTCATAATAAAAAATAAGGTATGAAAAACAACATCAGCCATATGGCCACCACGACCACGCTTACAGGACCATATCCTTTTCATGGAATTTTCCATAATCAAGTCGCAAAGTGGCTGCCCCATGTGCTCGATAGCCTCACGAATTCTATCTTTGAGGTCTTGAATCGACGCTGGGCTGTTGGCGTAGACCTTATCTTTTACGTGGCCCCAAATTTTTGCAGCACGCATAGGGCGTTTAAAAAAAACACAAAAATTGGTATTATTTTTATTATACATATATGAATTTAATGTACTCCTTATGAATTTAATCTATTATTTATAAAAAAAATCCTAACCAATGGAAAAAAAATTCGACCATTTTTGTTCTCCGGGCTTATTCATAAGTTTTTTTTTTGTATCCACACTCTGTTTCGAATGAATGTCGCAGAACATATTCTACTATTCTGTAGTGATAGAACAAGGAGAAATTATGTTACCTGTGAAACGTATACTTTAATATTTAGAACAAACAAAAGCGAAGTACTGGGACGAAATTATCCAATATAATTTGATATTTTCCACGGCAAATTTGTGTAGCGTTAGATGTTAAGTAAAATACATTATGATAGAATTTAAAGAGAGTTTAATAAACTTATTACGAAAATGTTTAAAAAAATAAACTAGAATATTGCAATCTCTATACGGTCACGTAATGAAAAATGCATTTGCACTGTTGTCAAAATTCCCCAAAAACCTACGAAACAGAATGATAAGGAAATGACAAAGACACATATACGTATACATACATCGAAACACTTACACACACTGCAATCAAGTGAAAAATTGCCGATGTTACAAGCACAACGATGTAGATGATCCTTCAGTGACATCCAACACCACTACATACATATTCACACACATACAGCGGCATCGTGTATCCTGCAGGCTTGCCATAGACATCGATTTCAGTGTTTCGTTAAGAATGCGTTCGAGACATACGTACGCACATACCAACACCTACCCGGATATTCACAGTCTCACGAAGGAACGCAGTCACTCTTCCGTTCCCAAAATACGGGAGTATATACACATACAGCCAACATACTTAAATACATGGCACTAACATCCTGCAGCTCAATGAACGCAGCGATAAATCGCAAATGTAGTTGGCTGAGGTTCTTAGACATAGCTAAGTTTAATTTGTCAGGCAGTTTTCCTTTATTCTCCGAGCATTTATAGTTTTAATAAAACATGGAGAGAGAAATGAATGGGACAGTGTTAACGACGTTAACGATGGGCCGATTCAAATCTTAGGCAAGATTCGTATACTACAGGGTCCGCCAAATTTTTTTTTTGGTAAATTCTATAAAAAAAAAACTACTGGATATTTTCTAAAATTTGTCTTTTTTTTAAATTTACAATCCTAAAAGTACAATCCTTCCGGTTAATAATGGAAAATAATTTCATTCAAATGGATGCCTCGGCTGGTCATGCTGTAGCCTAACGACATCAGCTCTGCGGCTGATAATGCTATCTTCGAAAACAGGGCGCAAAACATCGAGTGTAGCTTCGGCTGTGCGGCACGTAGCGCCGGCCTTGTTGAAACCAGATGTTGCCAATATCCTCCTCTTCAATTTTTGTAAACAAAAATTCGTTCAACATGGCCCGATAACGAAAATAACGAAAACGAAATAAGCACTAGTTGAAAAAAAACTTTAAGCTATGCAATACCCAAATCAGCACCACATTCTCCTATACAGTAATACTCATATACTGCCAAGATTCGACCAGTCCATTAACAATGTTTTTACTGACGTTTATTTGTAATTAGTCCACTTGTTGTTTAGTATTAGTATTATTATTATTAGTACTAGTACTAGTACTAGTATTAGTATTAGTATTAGTACTAGTATTAGTATTAGTATTATTATTAGTATTAGTATTAGTATTAGTATTAGTATTAGTATTAGTATTAGTATTAGTATTAGTATTAGTATTAGTATTAGTATTAGTATTAGTATTAGTATTAGTATTAGTATTAGTATTTTTTTTTTTTTTTTTTTTTTCGGGCAAGGTGGGAAAAAGGCTTTATGCCTTCGCGAAGGCCGTCGCCAACGCGGTATGTCTGACTCCTCGGAGAGTATACAGACTAAAAACCACCTTGTTTTCATCAAGGGATGTATGTCCACCTCGGAACCGCTTTCGCATTACTTCGAGGTGGTTCCCAGTGTGGCTTGTTTGCCTTCTTCATTAGTTACCTGCGTCCAGGCTCCCGTTCAATTCTTCACACAGCTTGTGTTTCTGCTGCATCCATATCTGGCTTTTTCAAGCGTAGGATATTCCCGCAGTACAATTTTACCGCTTGCCAATTTCTTTCGTCTTGCACCATGACGTCAGTGAGGTTTTCCACTGTTACTTGGCCTGTTATCTCCTCTAGTTGTCGTCTCTGTTGGATCCACCGAATGCATTCGAAGAATGTGTGCTCGGCATCATCAATTTTGTCGTCTTCTTCGTACAAGCAGTAAGGTGTGGTACATTTGCCCATTCGGCAAAGGTATTTCCGGAAATATCCGTGTCCGGTCAACATCTGGGTTAGGTAATAGTCCACTTCTCCGTGCTTTCGTCGCTTTCGTCCCAGCCAGTTCTCTAGATGTGGGAGTAGTTTGGCCGTCCATCTGGCCTTATTGTCTGTTGACCATCTTGATTGCCAAGTTCGTATGGTCTCCTTCTTGATTTCCTCTTCATCTCCCTCTTCGAGTGTGTTGGCCTGTTTCTTTTGCCATATCTTCCTCCTTTCATCTATTTTTAGATCTATTGGTGAGGTGCCAGCTATTACCAGAGCGGCTGCAGCCGAGACTGTGCGATATGCCGACGTTATCCTTAATGCATATGTTCGCTGCACAGCTAGTAAAGCGTTTACCCTCTTCTTAAACTTCATTGCTTCTCCCCAGATCTCGTAGCCATAGAGAAGGATGCTGTTGCCTGCTTCCATCAAGAGCCTACGTTTGTTCTGTACAGGCCCGCCCAGTTTGCCATTAGTCGACTTAGTTGCGCCGTTATCTTCGCGGCCTTGTTTGCTGCGTACTGGATTTGGTTTGAGTACGTCAGCTTACTGTCAAGTCGTATTCCTAGGTAATTTACACACCTCTTAGTCCGAAGTGTGATATCGCCAATATCTAGATCTATTTCCACCGGAATATGTCGCCTGGTAAGAAGGAGCAGCTCTGTCTTCTGGGTAGCTAGTTGGAGACCATGTAAGTCCAGCCATGCTTTGGTTCTGATCATGACCTGTCTTAGTTTTCGTTTAGCTTCTTCGGTGTCTCGGGCGCTGATTACTGCTGCAATGTCGTCTGCATATCCCACAAGAAATGTGTCGTGTGGCATTTCTATCCGTAGTATGTCGTCGTAAGTGATATTCCATAGGTCTGGTCCAAGAATTGACCCCTGTGCTGCTCCCGACGTCACCTGCATCCTTTTTTGGCCTTCTGTAGTGTTGTAGATAAGCTCTCTGTCTTTCAGGTAGTTTCTTACTATTCGCAGTAGATATGTCGGCACTTGGAAATTTGTCTTTAGTGCCCGGAGCACGTCTGGCCACCTGAGGCTATTGAAAGCATTTTTCACGTCCAGTGTGGCTAGTAGGATCAGCTTCCTGCTAAAGTGCGTCTTCTGTTTCGTTGCTTCAAAAGTGTCGATAACATCTTTTAGAGCTCCTACTGTAGATCTCCCGGGCCTGAATCCATGTTGCCTGTTCGAGAGTCCACCTTTGGCATTAATGGCTTCCATTAGTCTAGGTTTTAGGAGTCTTTCTAGAAGCTTCCCTGCAGTGTCAAGCATGCACAGCGGTCGGTACGCTGATGGCAAGTCTGGATCGCCCTTTCCCTTGCTTATAAGAACAAGTTGCTGTACTTTCCAGATTTTTGGAAATATTCCTTCCAATAAGCATCTGTTGAATGTATTCAGGAGAATTTCGGGGCGGCTTCGTGTGATCTCTTTCATCACCTCTGCTGGTATACCGTCCGGACCAGGGGTCTTCCTATGTTTTAGTTTGCCTGCTGCTTCAGTGAGTTCCTCTGTTGTAAATAATGGAATATCTGTTTCTGCTACCGCTTCTGGTTCGTCCGGCGGAACTTCGTTGTTTGGGACGAGAGACGTTACGATATGTGTCATTGTTTCCTCGCTCATTGGTCGTGTAGGGCTTTTATTGCACAGCTTATCCGTGACTATTTTGTAGCCTGTTCCCCATGGATTCCTATTTATGTCTTCGCGCAGGGCTTCCCATAGTCTTCTTTTACTGTCGCAGATTTTCTCCTGAAGTTCTTTTTTCGCCTCTTTATATTCTATTTTTTCAGTTTCGGCATCCCCTCGGCGTCTGGCTCTGGTGTATTTCCTCCTGTATTTAAAACACGCGTGTCTTGCTTTAGCGATGTCTTTATTCCACCAATGAACTGCCTTTTTTCCCAGCTTGTTCATTCTGTTTCTGGGCATCGATTTATCGCAACTTTTTTGGATTGTTTTAATAACTATCTCTGCGGTTCTCGAAGCATTTGATGATATCGGAATTTCGCTTGTCCTTCTGTCAATTTCGGCCACAAGTGCTGTTGGGTCTAGTTTTTCGGCAATCCATTTGCGGGTGCTTGGGGTTTGTTTCCTCCTGGTTTCACTATTCGTCCCTTCGGGTTTAAGGGAGAATGATATGCACTGATGGTCGCTGCCCGTGTACGCATCAATTACCTCCCAATTCACTATTTTATTTGCGCTTCGTTCCGAGACCAGCGTTATGTCTGGTATGGTGACCTCGCAGCCGGGACGCCTAAAAGTAGGGGTGTTTCCCACGTTTGCAACGTTGAGTCCTATTCTGGCTGTCATTTCGACTATCCTTCTGCCTCTGGAGTTTGTTGTCTGCATTCCCCAATCCACCGCTCTGGCGTTGAAGTCGCCAGCTACTAAGAGGTCTCCCCGGGCTTCCCGTAAATAATCTTCGAGCCCATCTAGTTTCCCTTGGAACTGTTCTATATTGTCGCTGGGTGTTAGGTAACAGCTGACCAGCGTTACATTTTCTAGTCGTACCCATGTGAAACAGTTTCCTTTTCCGGTTTCCTTTGGGGTTAGTCTGCTCGTATCTGGAATCCATATAGCGGCCGTGGCTGTATCGTCCTCTGTCCAGGAGCCTGTTGTTCTCTTGCTATATTGTTCACTAATGATGGCAATATCCGCTTTTTCTTCTATAATAACTTGTGGCAGGAGTGCGTGTGCCACCTTTGCTCTGTGCATATTTAATATTATTATTATTATATATTTAGTATTATAATATTAGTATTAGTATTAGTTTATGAATGTACTTAAACTTATAAAAAATAAAGAAATTGAAAAATCTCAAATTCTGAAAACCCCATTTTCTGATGCTAATTTCACCCAAACTATTTGTTCAATCTAAAAAATGCAAACATTATTTTGATCAGATTAAGGTCCGCTATCTTTGAGCCAAATTTCAATGAAATCTATTTTTTCAAAAAATCTCAAATTTGGATGGGTTAACCCCTTTCCTTTTTTTTGGATCAAATTTTTTTTTTTGGAATTTCCAAATTTTTGTTACTTGGATGTATTCTGCCTTCAAAATGATGAAGATATAACCAGTTGAGCTTTATATAACATTAGCTATTCAAGATTAATGTGCAAAAAGTCATTTTGTTAGTACACCATGAGATTCACAATAAATCCTGTGGTAATGATCTCTCAGAGGGTTAAAATTAGTCCTGAATCTGAATAGTATTAGTATTAGTATTCGTATTAGTATTCGTATTAGTATTAGTTTATGAATGTACTTAAACTTATAAAAAGTAAAGAAATTGAAAAATCTCAAATTCTGAAAACCCCATTTTCTGATGCTAATTTCACCCAAACTATTTGTTCAATCTAAAAAATGCAAACATTGTTTTGATCAGATTAAGGTCCGCTATCTTTGAGCCAAATTTCAATGAAATCTATTTTTTCAAAAAATCTCAAATTTGGATGGGTTAACCCCTTTC
The DNA here is from genome assembly GCA_958296145.1 of Hydrotaea cyrtoneurina. NCBI lineage: Eukaryota > Metazoa > Arthropoda > Insecta > Diptera > Muscidae > Hydrotaea > Hydrotaea cyrtoneurina. Next base: position 58,290,012 of record OY282513.1, read on the forward strand.
CTTTTTTTTGGATCAAATTTTTTTTTTTGGAATTTCCAAATTTTTGTTACTTGGATGTATTCTGCCTTCAAAATGATGAAGATATAACCAGTTGAGCTTTATATAACATTAGCTATTCAAGATTAATGTGCAAAAAGTCATTTTGTTAGTACACCATGAGATTCGCAATAAATCCTGTGGTAATGATCTCTCAGAGGGTTAAAATTAGTCCTGAATCTGAATAGTATTAGTATTAGTATTAGTTTATGAATGTACTTAAACTTATAAAAAATAAAGAAATTGAAAAATCTCAAATTCTGAAAACCCCATTTTCTGATGCTAATTTCACCCAAATAAAAATGCAAACATTGTTTTGATCAGATTAAGGTCCGCTATCTTTGAGCCAAATTTCAATGAAATCTATTTTTTCAAAAAAATCTCAAATTTGTATGGGTTAACCCCTTTCCTTTTTTTTTGGATCAAATTTTTTTTTTGGAATTTCCAAATTTTTGTTACTTGGATGTATTCTGCCTTCAAAATGATGAAGATATAACCAGTTGAGCTTTATATAACATTAGCTATTCAAGATTAATGTGCAAAAAGTCATTTTGTTAGTACACCATGAGATTCACAATAAATCCTGTGGTAATGATCTCTCAGAGGGTTAAAATTAGTCCTGAATCTGAATAGTATTAGTTTATGAATGTACTTAAACTTATAAAAAATAAAGAAATTGAAAAATCTCAAATTCTGAAAACCCCATTTTCTGATGCTAATTTCACCCAAATAAAAATGCAAACATTGTTTTGATCAGATTAAGGTCCGCTATCTTTGAGCCAAATTTCAATGAAATCTATTTTTTCAAAAAATCTCAAATTTGGATGGGTTAACCCCTTTCCTTTTTTTTTTGGATCAAATTTTTTTTTTGGAATTTCCAAATTTTTGTTACTTGGATGTATTCTGCCTTCAAAATGATGAAGATATAACCAGTTGAGCTTTATATAACATTAGCTATTCAAGATTAATGTGCAAAAAGTCATTTTGTTAGTACACCATGAGATTCACAATAAATCCTGTGGTAATGATCTCTCAGAGGGTTAAAATTAGTCCTGAATCTGAATAGTATTAGTATTAATATTAGTATTAGTATTAGTATTAATATTAGTATTAGTATTAGTTTATGAATGTACTTAAACTTATAAAAAATAAAGAAATTGAAAAATCTCAAATTCTGAAAACCCCATTTTCTGATGCTAATTTCACCCAAACTATTTGTTCAATCTAAAAAATGCAAACAATGTTTTGATCAGATTAAGGTCCGCTATCTTTGAGCCAAATTTCAATGAAATCTATTTTTTCAAAAAAATCTCAAATTTGGATGGGTTAACCCCTTTCCTTTTTTTTTTGGATCAAATTTTTTTTTTGGAATTTCCAAATTTTTGTTACTTGGATGTATTCTGCCTTCAAAATGATGAAGATATAACCAGTTGAGCTTTATATAACATTAGCTATTCAAGATTAATGTGCAAAAAGTAATTTTGTTAGTACACCATGAGATTCACAATAAATCCTGCGGTAATGATCTCTCAGAGGGTTAAAATTAGTCCTGAATCTGAATAGTATTAGTATTAGAATTAGTATTAGTATTAAGGTCCGCTATCTTTGGAAGTTTGTGTGGGTGAAAAATGGTAACATCTTCGCACGCAAAGCAGAAAACTCGGCCGCCATAATTATAAACAACACCGCAGACATTGAGTTAATCTGCCAAACAATTTAATTTTGAACGCTAAACACTCCCAAATATAAAAAAAAACCAAGCTCCTGCAATCTGCTGAAAATAAGCCAAACCAAACAAACAAACTTTTTTCCCCTACCAATATTAAATTATTATACTTTAAAAAAAAAAAAAAAAAAAAATGAATTGCACACAAACACAAAATCTAGATAATTTCGATCATATTGATCATAAACTTTTAAATAATCCATCCTTTATTTGTATGAATATTCGTTCACTTCGAAAAAACTTTGCACCATTTTTAGCAACAATAAATAACATCATAAACAAAACAGAAATCATAATATTAGTCGAAACAAACATAACGGACGATGAGAATAATCTCTACTCCATAAATGGTTTCAATTCTATTTTTCTGAACAGAGAAGGAAGAGGCGGAGGAATAGCTTTTTACATAAAGGAATGCATCAACTACACGACGAAACAGCTTAACACAAACTATTTTGAAGCAATACAAGTCAATGTGACAATATGCGAACAAATCATCTCTTTTCTACCAGTTTACCGCCCCCCTGCACACACGTACCACTCTTCATTACCGAACTTGAACAAAACATAAGCGAAATAAACAAAAAGCAAGCAGTGATCGTTGTTGGAGATATGAATATCGACATACGAAAAGAAAACACAACAACAAACCATTACATCGACGTTCTTATGACCAACGGCTTTACTTGCATAGTGAAAGAAGTAACAAGAGAAGACATAAACAAAAACACAAAAACATGCATCGATCATCTCTTCGTTAGAAACAACAAAACTATAACCTGCGTGCACTCAGCAGTAATAGCAACAACCATTTCTGACCACTATTCTCTGTTTAGTTGTGTGGAATATGAAAACAAAACACACGACAAAAATAGAAAAGAAAGTCAGGGTATGGGAAACTTCCAGGGCACGGAAATTAACTCTTTTAAAGTTAATCAACTAATAAAGAAAGTAAAGTGGAATGATATTATGAATGAAAATAACAACGCCAACAGTTTGTTCATATCAATACATAATAATTTTTGTGAAATATATGATAACGCTAAACATTCGAAACCAAAAAACAGCAAAAAGAGATCGCCTAATCCCTGGTTAACAGAGAACTTAATACAATATTGTGACGTTCGTGACCGACTTTACAAAAGGTGGAAAAATAACAGAAATAATAAACAATACGAAGCTGAATACAAACAGTTTAGTAATAAGTTAAATAAAATGATAAATTACTCGAAAAATGAATTCCATCGCAATGAATTTATAAAAAAACAGAAATGATATGAGAGCAACATGGAAACTAATAAACGAAATAATTGGAAAAAAATCAATAAACATTGATGAGACAATAATAAAAAGCTTTAAAAATGAAAATATTACCAAAGTCACCGAAAATTTAGCAGTTTAACGAAAATGTTAATAAAATAATACATAATTGTAACATAAAAACTTTTACTGGTGTAGAAGAGAGATTAGCAAACTCCATATACATTTCTCAAACAGATGAAAATGAAATATTTGCTATACTAAATAAACTAAACATTAAAAAGGGACCGGGAATCGACAAAATTCGAACAAAAGACATTAAAAATAATGCAAATATATTAACTCCTGTGATCACAAAACTAATAAACTATAGCATAAATGATGCGATAATACCGGAATTGTTAAAAACTTCTATAATCAGGCCAATACATAAATCAGGATCCAAAGCCGATTACAACAACTATAGGCCTATCTCTATCTTGCCAATTATAGAAAAGGTTCTCGAAGAGGTAATCACCAGAAGATTAAACGATTTTTTGTGCAAATACAAAGTCATTAATAAAAGTCAGTTCGGATTCCAGAAAGGCAAAAGTATAAACAAGCTACTTGGAAACTTTACCAACCACATTAATCAAGGACTGAATAATAATATGAGCAGTCTAGTTTTATTCATTGACTTCAGTAAGGCATTTGACACACTATCTCACAATAAACTTATAGATGTTTTGGAGAGAAATGGTATTAGAGGCAATTGTTTAAATTGGTTTAAAAACTATCTGCAATGTAGATCATATCGTGTCAAGATCGACAACAACCTTAGCAATGAGATGAGATCTTCCCATGGAGTACCACAAGGATCAAAATTAGGACCAATACTCTAAATTATATATGCAAACGATATGGTCAACATCCTAGATAAAAGCGTTGCCTTCGCTTATGCCGACGATACAGCCATAGTCGTTACGCACAAAACGATTTCAACTGCGACGCAAATAATGCAAAGTGAGTTCGATAAAGTAACAAGATGGTGCCACGACAATGGACTAATAATCAACTCTGCCAAGACGAAAATGATGCACATAAAACCACCTCATATTATGTACAACCATAATATCCATAATCTTTCACGACACAAACTGTATACACAAAAACTTCAATGATGAATGTACAACACAAATTGAACTTGTAAATGACTACAAATATCTAGGAGTACTAATTGATCATAACTTCAAATGGAAACCACATATAGAAGCACTACACAGAAAACTACAGAAAACAGCATACGTTCTATATCACGTAAATAATTGTGCTCCCCTTAATGTAGTTAAACAAGCCTATTTTTTCTTATCAGAATCTTATATAAGGCACGGAATAATAGCCTGGGGAAATGCTGTATACTGCCGAACTCTTCAAAAAACACAATATCGCCTTATAAAAATACTAATGAAAAATCGAAACATACTGAATAACAATAGCGCCACATCACAAACCAACATACACCACAACGACTCTGAGACAACCGAAATAAACTCCAATACTAACAACCAAAATACCAGTACAAACAGACTCAACACCAACACTGATCAGATCGTCAAAAGCTTCATGTCAAGCCAAAGAATTCTAAACGTGCAAAGCATATACAAACTAACATTAACTAGTGAATTCTACGATGATCGAATATTCCTTGTGAGGATAGATCACACACACCACACGCGAAGAAGAACACAAGGAAGATATAAAATACCAATTCATCACAACAACTATGGAAAAAGCACCATGGTTGTACAACTACCCAACATGTTGCCCACAAATATCCTAAATATTAGAGACTTAATTAAAAGAAAAAACTTAATAAAGAAATATTATATAGATACGCAATGAAGCAAAATCTTATAAATGTAATATGAATTAAAACTAAATCAACTGTTATATTTGAAATTATTATATAAAAATAGTGTAAATATTTTTAACTTTTTTCCTGCAGACAAGCCTTTGTTTGGCTTCGCGGGAATAAATGAAATGTAAACTAAAATTATTTTGTGAAATAAAGAAATTAATCGGAAAAAAAAAAAAAATTGGTATTAGTATTAGTATTAGTATTAGTTTATGAATGTACTTAAACTTATAAAAAATAAAGAAATTGAAAAATCTCAAATTCTGAAAACCCCATTTTCTGATGCTAATTTCACCCAAACTATTTGTTCAATCTAAAAAATGCAAACATTGTTTTGATCAGATTAAGGTCCGCTATCTTTGAGCCAAATTTCAATGAAATCTATTTTTTCAAAAAAATCTCAAATTTGGATGGGTTAACCCCTTTCCTTTTTTTTTGGGTCAAATTTTTTTTTTGGAATTTCCAAATTTTTGTTACTTGGATGTATTCTGCCTTCAAAATGATGAAGATATAACCAGTTGAGCTTTATATAACATTAGCTATTCAAGATTAATGTGCAAAAAGTCATTTTGTTAGTACACCATGAGATTCACAATAAATCCTGTGGTAATGATCTCTCAGAGGGTTAAAATTAGTCCTGAATCTGAATAGTATTAGTATTAGTATTAGTAATAGTAATAGTTTATGAATGTACTTAAACTTATAAAAAATAAAGAAATTGAAAAATCTCAAATTCTGAAAACCCCATTTTCTGATGCTAATTTCACCCAAACTATTTGTTCAATCTAAAAAATGCAAACATTGTTTTGATCAGATTAAGGTCCGCTATCTTTGAGCCAAATTTCAATGAAATCTATTTTTTCAAAAAAATCTCAAATTTGGATGGGTTAACCCCTTTCCTTTTTTTTTAATCAAATTTTTTTTTGGAATTTCCAAATTTTTGTTACTTGGATGTATTCTGCCTTCAAAATGGTGAAGATATAACCAGTTGAGCTTTATATAACATTAGCTATTCAAGATTAATGTGCAAAAAGTCATTTTGTTAGTACACCATGAGATTCGCAATAAATCCTGTGGTAATGATCTCTCAGAGGGTTAAAATTAGTCCTGAATCTGAATAGTATTAGTATTAGTATAAGTATTAGTATTAGTATTAGTATTAGTATTAGTATTAGTATTAGTATTAGTATTAGTTTATGAATGTACTTAAACTTATAAAAAATAAAGAAATTGAAAAATCTCAAATTCTGAAAACCCCATTTTCTGATGCTAATTTCACCCAAACTATTTGTTCAATCTAAAAAATACAAACATTGTTTTGATCAGATTAAGGTCCGCTATCTTTGAGCCAAATTTCAATGAAATCTATTTTTTCAAAAAATCTCAAATTTGGATGGGTTAACCCCTTTCCTTTTTTTTTTAATCAAATTTTTTTTTGGAATTTCCAAATTTTTGTTACTTGGATGTATTCTGCCCTCAAAATGATGAAGATATAACTAGTTGAGCTTTATATAACATTAGCAATTCAAGATTAATGTGCAAAAAGTCATTTTGTTAGTACACCATGAGATTCACAATAAATCCTGTGGTAATGATCTCTCAGAGGGTTAAAATTAGTCCTGAATCTGAATAGTATTAGTATTAGTATTAGTATTAGTATTAGTATTAGTATTAGTATTAGTATTAGTATTAGTAATAGTTTATGAATGTACTTAAACTTATAAAAAATAAAGAAATTGAAAAATCTCAAATTCTGAAAACCCCATTTTCTGATGCTAATTTCACCCAAACTATTTGTTCAATCTAAAAAATGCAAACATTGTTTTGATCAGATTAAGGTCCACTATCTATGAGCCAAATATCAACGAAATCTATTTTTTCAAAAAAATCTCAAATTTGGATGGATCAAATTTTTTTTTTGGAATTTCCAAATTTTTGTTACTTGGATGTATTCTGCCTTCAAAATGATGAAGATATAACCAGTTGGGCTTTATATAACATTAGCTATTCAAGATTAATGTGCAAAAAGTCATTTTGTTAGTACACCATGAGATTCACAATAAATCCTGTGGTAATGATCTCTCAGTGGGTTAATATTAGTCCTGAATCTGAATCTGAATATTATTAGTATTAGTATTAGTATTAGTATTAGTATTAGTATTAGTATTAGTATTAGTATTAGTATTAGTATTAGTATTATTATTAGTATTAAAATTAGTATTAGTTTATGAATGTACTTAAACTTATAAAAAATAAAGAAATTGAAAAATCTCAAATTCTGAAAACCCCATTTTCTGATGCTAATTTCACCCAAACTATTTGTTCAATCTAAAAAATGCAAACATTGTTTTGATCAGATTAAGGTCCGCTATCTTTGAGCCAAATTTCAATGAAATCTATTTTTTCAAAAAAATCTCAAATTTGGATGGGTTAACCCCTTTCCTTTTTTTTTGGGTCAAATTTTTTTTTTGGAATTTCCAAATTTTTGTTACTTGGATGTATTCTGCCTTCAAAATGATGAAGATATAACCAGTTGAGCTTTATATAACATTAGCTATTCAAGATTAATGTGCAAAAAGTCATTTTGTTAGTACACCATGAGATTCACAATAAATCCTGTGGTAATGATCTCTCAGAGGGTTAAAATTAGTCCTGAATCTGAATAGTATTAGTATTAGTATTAGTAATAGTAATAGTTTATGAATGTACTTAAACTTATAAAAAATAAAGAAATTGAAAAATCTCAAATTCTGAAAACCCCATTTTCTGATGCTAATTTCACCCAAACTATTTGTTCAATCTAAAAAATGCAAACATTGTTTTGATCAGATTAAGGTCCGCTATCTTTGAGCCAAATTTCAATGAAATCTATTTTTTCAAAAAAATCTCAAATTTGGATGGGTTAACCCCTTTCCTTTTTTTTTTAATCAAATTTTTTTTTGGAATTTCCAAATTTTTGTTACTTGGATGTATTCTGCCTTCAAAATGATGAAGATATAACCAGTTGAGCTTTATATAACATTAGCAATTCAAGATTAATGTGCAAAAAGTCATTTTGTTAGTATTAGTATTAGTATTAGTATAAGTATTAGTATTAGTATTAGTATTAGTATTAGTATTAGTATTAGTATTAGTATTGGTATTAGTATTAGTATTAGTATTAGTATTAGTATTAGTATTAGTATTAAAATTAGTATTAGTATTAGTTTATGAATGTACTTAAACTTATAAAAAATAAAGAAATTGAAAAATCTCAAATTCTGAAAACCCCATTTTCTGATGCTAATTTCACCCAAACTATTTGTTCAATCTAAAAAATGCAAACATTGTTTTGATCAGATTAAGGTCCGCTATCTTTGAGCCAAATTTCAATGAAATCTATTTTTTCAAAAAAATCTCAAATTTGGATGGGTTAACCCCTTTCCTTTTTTTTTTAATCAAATTTTTTTTTGGAATTTCCAAATTTTTGTTACTTGGATGTATTCTGCCTTCAAAATGATGAAGATATAACCAGTTGAGCTTTAAATAACATTAGCAATTATAGATTAATGTGCAAAAAGTCATTTTGTTAGTATTAGTATTAGTATTAGTATTAGTATAAGTATTAGTATTAGTATTAGTATTAGTATTAGTATTAGTATTAGTATTAGTATTAGTATTAGTATTAGTATTAGTATTAGTATTAGTATTAGTATTAGTATTAGTATTAATATTAGTATTAGTATTAGTTTATGAATGTACTTAAACTTATAAAAAATAAAGAAATTGAAAAATCTCAAATTCTGAAAACCCCATTTTCTGATGCTAATTTCACCCAAACTATTTGTTCAATCTAAAAAATGCAAACATTGTTTTGATCAGATTAAGGTCCGCTATCTTTGAGCCAAATTTCAATGAAATCTATTTTTTCAAAAAAATCTCAAATTTGGATGGGTTAACCCCTTTCCTTTTTTTTTTGGATCAAATTTTTTTTTTGGAATTTCCAAAATTTTGTTACTTGGATGTATTCTGCCTTCAAAATGATGAAGATATAACCAGTTGAGCTTTATATAACATTAGCTATTCAAGATTAATGTGCAAAAAGTCATTTTGTTAGTACACCATGAGATTCACAATAAATCCTGTGGTAATGATCTCTCAGTGGGTTAATATTAGTCCTGAATCTGAATCTGAATATTATTAGTATTAGTATTAGTAATAGTATTAGTATTAGTATTAGTATTAGTATTAGTATTATTATTAGTATTAGTATTAGTATTAGTATTAGTATTAGTATTAGTATTATTATTAGTATTAGTATTAGTATTAGTAATAGTTTATGAATGTACTTAAACTTATAAAAAATAAAGAAATTGAAAAATCTCAAATTCTGAAAACCCCATTTTCTGATGCTAATTTCACCCAAACTATTTGTTCAATCTAAAAAATGCAAACATTGTTTTGATCAGATTACTATCTATGAGCCAAATATCAACGAAATCTATTTTTTCAAAAAAATCTCAAATTTGGATGGATCTTCATCAAAATGATGAAGATATAACCAGTTGGGCTTTATATAACATTAGCTATTCAAGATTAATGTGCAAAAAGTCATTTTGTTAGTACACCATGAGATTCACAATAAGTCCTGTGGTAATGATCTCTCAGTGGGTTAATATTAGTCCTGAATCTGAATCTGAATATTATTAGTATTAGTATTAGTATTAGTATTAGTATTAGTATTAGTATTAGTATTAGTATTAGTATTAGTATTAGTATTAGTATTAGTATTAGTATTAGTATTAGTATTAGTATTAGTATTAGTATTAGTATTAGTATTAGTATTAGTATTAGTATTAGTATTAGTATTAGTATTAGTATTAGTATTAGTATTAGTATTAGTATTAGTATTAGTATTAGTATTAGTATTAGTATTAGTATTAGTATTAGTATTAGTATTAGTATTAGTATTAGTATTAGTATTAGTATTAGTATTAGTATTAGTATTAGTATTAGTATTAGTATTAGTATTAGTATTAGTATTAGTATTAGTATTAGTATTAGTATTAGTATTAGTATTAGTATTAGTATTAGTATTAGTATTAGTATTAGTATTAGTATTAGTATTAGTATTAGTATTAGTATTAGTATTAGTATTAGTATTAGTATTAGTATTAGTATTAGTATTAGTATTAGTATTAGTATTAGTATTAGTATTAGTATTAATATTAGTAGATGTAGATGTAGATGTAGATAGTTGCAGATGAATTTGTTTCAGTATTAGTAGTTGTTGTTGTTGTAGATGTAGTTGTTTTTCTGTTGTATTTATGATTGTTGCTGAAAAATTGGATAAATAATTTCAGAATAAATAATTTCGAATCTCTTATTTTCAAAAAACCCATTTTCTGAACCCAATATCTTCGAAACTATTTCTTCGATCTAAAAAATGTAAATATCATCTTGTTTAGATTAGAGTCCGCTATAAATGAGCAAACTTTCAACAAAATCTATTTTTTTTTAAAAAAAATCAAAAAAAATCGAAAATTTTAATGGGTTAACCCCTTTGTTTTTTTTTTTGGTCAAAATTTTTTTTTGGTATTTTGAAATCGTTTGCCCTTGTATGTATTCTGCGTTCGAAATTATGTAGTTATAACAACATGTGTCTTATATAACAGTAGCCACATCATATTAAGGGTTAAAAAACACATTTTGAGAGTCCTCCATCGGATACACAACAAATCCTGTGAAAATTATCGTAGCATAGAACTCTCAGTGGGTTAATAATAGTCCCAAAGTCTAGATTTCATTTGTTCCAGTTGTATTTGCTTTGGTATTGTATTTATATTAATTGCCGACAAATTTCATCAATAGTTTCAAAAGAAAAAACAAATTTTCTGAACCCAATTTCTTCAAAACTATTTCTTCGATCTCAAAAATTTAAATATCATCTTGTTTAGATTAGAGTCGGCTATAAATGAGTATTAGTATTAGACAATAATTTAAATAAAATAGGTACGATTTTTTGTTGTAAAATAATTAATAACGGCCGTCTTTGGTTTACCCATTTTAAGCTCTCAACACACATTTTTGAAATCACTCGGATCTGGCTAACCTAGTATTAGAGCATAATCGTAAAACGCCGGTGTCGTCCTCATACGTTGAATATGACAAATCTCTGGCCCATAACGAGATCAGCCCTCACAATTTTTAATACTTCGAAATATATAAGGAATTTATGTCTACCAGATTTTGCGCACATACTTTCTCCAAGGATACAAGTCTGTCTGTGTATGTGTTATCGTCTGCATTGGATGTTTTTTCATCACTGCCATTCTATACGTACACCCTGCCTTATCCTTGGGACAAAAACAAAAAAAGGCTACGTAACGCATATCTACGTTTAATGCAGCAGCATCTTTATCGACCCCACCACCCACACTTTGTGCGCTGTGTGATGTGAGTGTTGAAAATTCTCTTCGGGATGTTTGGTTTATTCTTGTGCTCAACATAAAGGAAAGGACACATTATTGATGAGGAGATTTTGTAGAAAAATGTTTAATGCTCCAAAATGGCTGAAATTTATTGAAGTGTAAAGTCAAGCATGAAGTCCTTGGTAAACTCAGGCCATTCTCTGGTGAGGTTGGGATAAGTTGGGAGTGATTTTCTATTAAAATGCTGTATTTTGTGGGGGAGGTTGAATGAAGAAATGCACCTAAGTGGTGCGCTCCGTAGTCAGCTTTATAAATGCATAATAATTCTCCAGAATAAAGATTTCGATTTTTCTTTGCTATGAGGAGAAAATATTTAATGATTATCGTTTCGAACGCACGGAACAATAAACGAATGTTTTAAGGTACAGCTGGAGCCCTTTAATGTATGATGTTGTATCCACAGTAGGGTTGTAACGAAATTCGCATTCGCATATGCAATGCGAATTATTCGCTTCATTTTGGACATTCGCAACCGCATTCGCACTCGCAAAAAACATTATTTTATTATTCGCTCTCGCATTCGCATTCGCTAAACACACATTCGTTACATCCCTAATCCACAGACACTCACTGAGTTGTTAAGGTACATAGTTTTAGGTCTATACAGACTTTTTTTTATTTGTATATGGAGTGTTTTGGCTAACTATGTGTTTCGCTGTTTCATGGACTACTTGAGAATTAATTGTTTTGCTATTTTACGAACTTACTTGGTAAGTCCCAAGTTCACATTTTACTAATTTCGCCCTAGTCCATCTGGTATTCTGCATGTTACCCCAACACTGGCCACTGTGTATATTCGTTTGCAGATGTCATTGAATTCATATTCAACGCCTAGAAGGCGTTTTGGTTACACCTCATAGAAAAGTCACACAAGTCACAACGGCTGACAAACTATTATTTTATTGATATAGAAACACAGAACAACAGGTTCTTTAGAGAGACCTTATTACCCGGATATATCAAACGATTTCGCTGTCTTCCTTAATTTTCTAGTTTTCATTGAATTCGTCCCGCTTCAACAATCTGCTATTTGTTTTTTTTTTTTTTGTTGCCTGACTTGGCGTTGTGGCTAAAACTCAGGCGCAAAAAAATACGACGAGTTCAATTAACATTTGTCATTTTTATAGTTGGACACTTGTCAGTCATTTTGGAACGACACAGGCCTGTGGGCATAGAGTTTTATCAACACAGTGCAATTGTTGAATAAAAGAAATTAAGAAATAACGTTCTACTCGTTATTTTTTTTCTGAAATGGCAACATTTTATTGCTCCATGGCAATCAGAAGCCAAAATAGTCATTTGCTAGAGGGTGTTGGGGCTTTTTGGGATGATGGAAATCTTAGGCCAAATGGGAAAAGTTTTGACAAAAAAAAAAAATTTGAAACAGAGTATCAACATATAAATACATTAGTGTGCAACTCATTTAAAAAAATTTAAAACACTCCCAGAAATGATCTCCGTAACAATAAAAAAAAGGGGACACGGAATGTGCTTTTTTCTTGTTTTATCTATTTAGGTATTAAACTAAGCGGATCGACCGATCTTCTTACATGATTTCTGCAGGCGAACAGTAATCCAACATCCAATTCTTTGTCTGTAACTTCTGATTTAGGACACGTTTTTGTGTTGTGTAAAAATATGTTGTAGGCAAGGAGTGGGGCAACTGTTATTGAAAAATCGTATAATTTCATCATCTGCCTAAATAACACCCTTTTTACTTTCTCATTCATGGTGCATTTTGTTTTAATGTACATCCTTTTTCCAGTCGTTTTTTTTTTGTTGTCGTTGTTTCACTAGGAAAAAGTTATTTTATTGTTAAAAATGCCCATGAGTATTGTAACGTGCCAAAGTGCAATTGTATGTTCCAATGGAGGAGCCATTCACGGCCCTTTTTGTTTCACTCCCACCCCCACCCCTCCCAGCACATAGTTTGGATCATAGATTTTTATTATTTCTCTGCCACAGACGGAAACAAATAAAAATAATACCCAGCAAAAAAAATGAGGGCAATGTGCAGTTTTTCGCTTCATTTTTTTGTTTGGTTGGGTTTGTTTTTGGGGGACGTATCTTTGAAAACAGCATCCGTTATAAGGGTGTTGGGTTTGATGTGACCAAAGCCAATCCTTTGTTGATGTCGTGCCTCCGAATCCTTCTTGAATGCAAGTGAAAAGTGTCCGTTTGAATTTTGCGTTGTGTCCGGTGTCGTCCATCACTGGTGAAATAAAAATGTCACTCCCATTGCAGTTCATCACATGACGAATGTGTACGTGTGTGTGTGTGTATGCATGTCCTTAGCTCCAATGTGGATGTTGTGTCGTTCCGTGTTGTTCCGAATCCTGTTGGGGCGTAAAATGAAAAAAAAGATGACCAAAACGGCACTGGAAAAAAAACAAAACAAAATTTTTGCGAGTAATGAAAAGACGAAAGCATTTTTCTTGTTGGTTGTCTTTTTTCCGCTGCGAGTTTGTTTGTTAGAAATTAGAAAAAATGACATGACAACGCGCCCAACATGTCAAGTGAGGATTTCAAAATGAATGGATCCGGAGACACATGAGACACAAACACACACACACACAGTCCTAGTAAATGTGGGTGGTTACAGCGGGTGAATACCCACAATACAAACAATGAACACGGGATACCAGAAATAATGCAAAAGGATGCAATAACGGTTTCTATAGGTTGCACTACTGTTATTCTATGGAATCCCCAGCTCCAAAAGAACTTACATACGTATATGCGATACATACACATGGTCACATTTAATATTGTGTACGAAGGTCGCTATAAATGTTTCTTGCTGAATACGAAAAATGAGTATCGCCTTTATGTATCGCTGTATTAGAGGAATTCTTTTCAAATCACAAGATTTGCATATTTCTTGTACTATTAGAATTGCAGCCTTATACAGGGTGGGTCATTTTATGTTTGAATCGGCCATAAAAAAAGTACATTATTAAATGACAAAGTTGAAACTGGCCAATAAAACCGGAAATTTAAAAAAAATCTGTATTACATTACAGTTGATATTTCAACTAATTTTTACAGAGGTTCTTCCATATAGAGAACAATCACACCAATGAGTCCACTATTCAAGCTGTGGTCTATGTAGCGCCCACTGACTCAACAAAACAAGGCACGATGGTGTCTTTGGGGGATGATCTGGCAGTGCGGAGCCGCTGTGACATTTGTTAGACAATTTAATTTCGATATTGAAGGAAATGTGAGGTAGTGTCATTAAATGATACGGGTAACCTTTTTTACGAGTACTATTAATAATCAGGAGTTGCTCATTTACTATGACCTCAAATTTGAATCTTTAAAAAATGTAGAATTTTGAAATATCTTCAAAATCATCCCAACCAAAATGTATGCCAAGACAATTTAAATTATTATCGACTTTCTGAGTTTCTTTGCAAACTCTAGATGTCACCAGCAAAAGGTCGCTCTCGCCTAACAAATCGTGCACAAACCGTCTCCATTTGGTGGCAACACTTGACGGAGGTCGTCTTTGCTTTATGAGACATTTTCGGCCTTTCCGCAGTAGACCTCGCACACCTCATTCATACACGGGATACATACAGACACAAGGACATACAAGCCATGTATTGGCTTGTCTGCATGTGTGCGTGAAAGGAAGAACGTCTGTATCCGTATGCCTTGATTCGTTGGTGTTCTCCATGTGTGTGTTGGTTGCATCAAAATTTATAATGTCACTTGTGGTATATATGGGCTGTCACAGCATGATGAAAAATAGATGGTGGTCACGACCGCACAACGACACTGAATGACAACATCAATGCTTGTGTCCAGAGCTCTAAAACAAAGGCAAACAAACAAACAACGGACAAAAAAGAAGACGAAGAAGAATTTATAACTTCCAGAATTGCGCCATAGGACAAAAATGGTGGACGCCAGTGGAGAAGAAAAACAAAGGCCATTAAGATAAGTGCATTGTATATAGGCAGGATCGCAAAGGGTGTGGGTGTGGGTGTAGGCGTCCCACAAGCAACTATTGGCCATTGGTCAGAGCCAAAAAATGACTGGTCGTGGTAAAAAACTAACTGATTTCAAATGGCTAGATTCTGTTAATGAATAATTTGATTTGATCATCTCTGATGGAATATTCGAGGCAAGGCTTTCTATATTTGGGCGTATGTATTATTATTTGGAAGGAGAAACCCAAACAAAATGTGGATGCTCTAAACAATTTCTTACATATAATGTGTCTTTTTCCTATTATTAACTATTCCGGAATAAAGAAATTAATGCACATTGGAAGAGCAGGCACAAACTAATGTACAGCCAAGGCAACAGCCCACTCGGGGCCATTTAAGCGTGTATCTGGCGACAGGATACCACACATTGTGTACCTTAGCAATGGATGGCTATGGAATATGTAGAAATTGCATTATTGATACCTAATGAGCCAAGGCGTAATTCAGAAAAAATATAACTTTATAAATAATAAATAACAGGTGTTGGCTTATAAGAGAAATACATAAGAGAACTGAAGCGGTGTGGTATTCAGAGAAGTGTCTGTTTGTGAGAGGTGTCCCCTTAAGACAGGTATCCGCAAGGAGAGACTACACTGTACTTTAATTTCCACACCAGCTACTTTTACTATAAAACGGAAAAGTTTTGTTCAAAATATATCTTTATTTATTTTGTGTGCTGATTAATTCTCGGAAATCCTAACATGAATTTCACAAAATCCAGATCGAGTTCTCTCGGGCAAGGACAATGAAACTAGTATAGACAGCAAATTTTGCCCTGCAAATGCTTTAGAATAGCTGTAGGTATTTAATGTCTTTGTTTTGAGTATATTTTGTTTGTTTTCTGCACCAAGCGTTCCCATGATTCAGGTAGTGTGTTGTCAACTTAATGTTAGGGCCAAGTTGATATCAGTATCACATAACATTGTTCATGCGAATATTAAGAATAACTGCCTGTTTCACGATGGCTTTTTGGAACGTCAAGTCGAACGATAACTTAATCGTTCAATACAAATTCTAGTTTCTGTAAAACGACAATTCAAACGTCAAGTCACATTCGGGTAGTAAGCTTCATTTGCGTCTTCTCTCCACATACGACAATACAATTCTCCACTTCATATCATTGCGATACCAGATATAGAAATGAGAGTGATGAAAGATGCAGTTGAAAAATAAGAACCATATGGTGCTTTTGACAAGTTTGTATAAGGAAGACAGGTCGTCGTGGAAACTGCTTCAAATGTTCCGAGCCATTCCTCGAACCAAGGTTTGCCATATCTTACTTACCTAGTTCTTAACATTCCATGAAGAAACAGATGGGGAATTTCTCGCAAATCCATGAACTGTGTACAATATAATTTGTTACGGGACATACTGTTTAAAGTTGGCTAGAGAAGTTTTATTTTACAAGTTAGAAACGGCCACCGAACCAAACTCAGTGGTTCATGTTAAAAATTACGAAGCAAATGTTTTTCAGAATCCAGCGACGAATATTTTGCTTTCTAATTGCTTTTTTTTAAATTAACAAAAACATTCTATGCATCTTTTTTGTTAATTTTAATTATGAGACAACGATTTGAATTTATGCGTTCTAAAATACTGAAACGCTTTTCATCAGTTTCTTTTATATTCGCTTGCCTTCTTTTGGGAAATTGTTCTAAGGGATCTTTGAGTAATTTGAAAAACACTCCCCATAACCATTCCAGTCAATGCAGTCACATGCTTTTCGTTGCATTTGAAACAGCTGTGCTGTACCACTGAACCACGATTCTGAAACGCGGCACATAACTTCTAGACCCTGTGAAGGCATAAGTAGGAAATCAGCGGAGATTCCATCGTACTAGCAGAATCTGTGTTCTGGCACACAAAAATCTTCAATTGCAATAATGTCTCCCTTACTAAAAATAGTTACTGAATATCGTTACTTTTAATAGATAAGAGATTTTTACTTCCAATAAGTGGTTACTTGGACCAATTGCAGTCATTTTTTTTACATTTTACGTACATTCATACAAATCAAAGTTTCGGCAGTTGGTCTACGTAAGAATTGCCCGTGTATCGATGTATATTTTTCGAGGACATCAGACAGTTGAACGGAGGCATGTGCTTTCTATGGCATTTATTATACTTTCTGTTAAGAAATAATTAGCACTATAAGAACGTCGATAATTGCGAAATGTATGGCATGTTATATCCTTTGCCAGACTAAAATTGTTCTTTGTCACTTCGTAAATCTCTCCATTTGGATCGAAGATATCCCGAACCAAACAGAAAAGACATGGAAGAGAATAAACAACTTCCAAAAACTCAATACTATATCGTGAGAATCAAGGCAGTCGTTGGCAATTATATAGGATCACAGCGCTGGTTTGTTGTTCCTAGTATTTGGTTCGGTTTTTCGTCGCTTTCGAAATGTTTAAGTCAGAGGCCAGTAGCTTTAACTGTCTTCACCTGTATAAGCTATCCTGAGCGAGTTTGTATTTGTTGTTTTCAAATCAAAATTCATATCTAACCCTACAATTATTTATTCGATTTGGTCGAGTTGAGATAATACACAATTAAATTTCTAATAAAATATTTCAATAAAATTGTAATAAATTTCCGTGGAAGTAGGTATGTATGTACAAAGTCTGTCCTCGTACATCTCCAGTCAACTTCATGTGAATTTGTGTATATAAGTCATGAAGTGAAAGTGAAATTCTTTTTAGTTTTTCCTATATACTGAATGCATATGTATAACATAATAAAGACACACCAACATCTGTTATGTACATACTCCTATATATACATATTTATATTCATATGTTTAACAGTTAGTTTTGAATTCCGTCCTTTCTTTGTGCTGATTTTATTTTATTAAATGAAACAACTTTTTTCCATTTTCAAGACCGACAACAGAACTATACTGCACCAGATATGCCAGTGGAAAATAAAGTCAAAGTGGATGAGTGCATCTCTTCTCGATCTGTATCTGGATGTGTGTGTGTGTGTGTGTGGGTATATGTACCAGCCAGACAACAGAAGAAGTAGCTCGAACAGCACCGGCAAACATTGCCATCACCACCGCAGCACCATGGCGGAGACGACGGCGACGACGAACTAGTCAGCCACAAGGATGAAAGAGGTTTTCGAGACTCCTTTTTTGCATTTGTTGTACTTCTTAGTTGGTGTTGTTTTTTTTTCGCCGGCGAATGCAGTAGACAATGAGCAGACACAAGTATAGACAGACGGTCGGACAGACGGAGACTGGTGAAAGTATTGCCGGGTTTGTTGCAACAACTTTGATATTAAAAGTAGCGCACAACACCAACTTAACTTGAAGTCGTATACATATATAAAATAAAAAAATATATATATAAAACTTTTGAGTATATATGTACATTTATATATATAATGTACCATATACAGGATTCTATATACAAACATATATACATGTGTCTGTCTGTACATCCGTAGCTGTAGTTTTACTATTCATGGAACATTAGCAAACAACAACAACAACTACAGCAACAATAACTGCAATAGCTGACTGAGCTGGAGCATGCAACATCCAACATCATCAACGGCAGCAGCACACTTTTTATTATCCTTGCATTAGTTTTGCTGCTGCCACAACTTTTTCCCAAAGTTATTACTATTGTTGTTGTTGTTGTTGTGGTTGTACTCTTACTACAACGTATTCTATGTAAAGTTGTTGCCGTGAATGGCGAATAACTTTAAATATTTGACTTATTCTCGTTTTCGTTACGCTTTTTAATGAACTCGACGATGTTCTGCATTTAAGATCCTCTAGCAGTGCTATTATCCTATTTTGAAATTGGGACACAAACGAGCAGACAAAAAAAAACTACAATTAAATTTTAAACTTTGACAGCCAAAATAAATTCAACTTTTGGGTTATTCTCAAATAGCCGTCTCACTTAAATTACTTTGGCTATAGCCCAGATATACTTATGAGATGACCTCGGGTACTTTGTAGACTTTTGGGAGGAGATTACCAAAACATGTTCAACAAAATGTTCTGTGCATGTGTTTGTCGCAGTTTATTAGTTGCCGCAAATGATCCCAAGATCCAGATATAACTCCCTGTGTGAGGATACCTTTAATGACTTCGGCTCCCTTTACGATTCTTTTTCTAAAATCTTAGAAGATTATACGAACAGTGAAATTTTAGTTGAAGGGGATGTCCATGCCATTGTTGGCCTTTTAATTCGAGCCACAAGTTAGGCAGACCTTAACAATTTCTATCAGCATTTTAATTGGAAATTATATTTCCTAGACAAAAATGTCGATGCTGTAGCTGAAATGGTAGAGAAAATAATTGTTCTTGGCATAAACAATTGTATTCTCTAGAAGACTACTTCGATCAAACCTTAAAGGAATTGTCGGTTTAAGCAGACATGCAATGAAACAGGAAGCGTTCAGAAGTTGAAGATTACATAAAAATGCCGATACTGAGCTGCAACGCAAGCAGGCAACAACAAAAAATGTGCCAGGGTACTTGGGCGCGAAAAACATCTTAACGAACAGCGTCTTCTTGCTAAATTCCTAAAAAGGGTAAGGGACAATTCTTCATCTTAATAAAGCCATCACATCTTATTGATGACGAGATATTCTCTGACCCGGATAATTAAGCCAAACTTCTGGCTGAAATATTTGCAAACAATTCGTCTTGACTGAGAGCAGTCAACCACATCGAAAAAACATCTCCGATATTTGTTCGATTACGTTTAATTAAAAGTGTTCTTACCGAACTCAACGTAGATAAAACTCCGAACCCGGATGGTATTTCTGCACTTGTCCTATGTAAGAGTTCTAGCTCGCCCATTTCATAATCTATTCAACATGTCGCACCGAGCTGGAAAGGGAGAGGCGACTAGCCGGGGACTGCCATCCGTACATTGTTAGATGACCGGCTGAGGTGATACCGCACTATAAAAAAAAAATCTTCAGCCAAATTGTTCGTATGTGGAAACTCTTCCAGCAGGTGTATTTCCGAACAGCTGTGGCATTCCTAAGACCGATGTCAACAAACTCAACTCCCTCTTTCCGCCGTCCAATACCCGTATTTGCTATCCCCAGCACAGGGCAACAGAGATACGTCCATTGACCTTTAGTTTGAGCAATTACATCTGCAGAATATCTAAGATGGACATCTACGCGTAGGATGGGAACATGTTAGGCTGATTAGATTGTGATCAGATGTGAGTTTTGAGTTTTTACCATATCAGGGCACCAGATATCTATTGATCGCCATATACATTCTTTGCATCTGGAAATAATTCTCATATTTAAAATATATTACGATTTATTTCATTTAAGTTAATTAAATTCTTACACCAAATGGTTCTAGTTCCACAATCACTCATTATCCCCATTCCTGTCATTCCACCCCTTCATAATTTATGATAACATTCATGGATTACGACCAACAACTGTTTATATCAGTCTAATATTTACTCGTGTGTCGACTACTTATTTAGCACACATTATAAAATCGATTATGTACTTACATTTTACCACTCGACTTAATGACTCGTGTAATGAATATTTTGATTTAATTTCAGAACAACTGCTGAAGTACATATAGAGTACATATACTTCAATCGAAAAGATAACAGTAAATCGAAACCGTTCCAATAGCAATTCGCGTTAAATAGTCTGATAATTTGAAATCAATAAAAAAAATGTTAAAATATTATAAACATTATAAAAAAAAGTGTGCGTTGGCCGGGAATCGAACCCGGATCAACTGCTTGGAAGGCAACTATGCTGACCATTACACCACCAACGCCCTGTTCGAAATTTGTCAGAATATCTAGAAAAGCTCAGAACATACTATACAAATTATATTCTAGATATATTCTATTCTAGATATATTTTTGGATCTCGAGTCAAAGAAAATGTATATAAATGTGACATGTTTAATTTTGAATGTTAAAAAAGTTTGTCAATCGACGCAATTTAGCATGGACCGAGTAAAATCGTCTTCCAGAGTATTGTAAATAAACTTTTCACTGTTGAATAGTGAGTTGATTGGCTATATCTCGGCGAGTAGAAATTCAGGATATTTTGAATTCACTAGGAGGCCAAGTAAAGAATAGTGGTAAATGTGGTGCAGAGGAAAAATCGGGGTACATGCGATAAATTTAGATTACGAAGTCATAGAAACGATAGCCACCAAATCCAGTTCTTCAATGACCCTCATCCCAAAATAGATGAGCCGAGAGTGTGTGCGTAGTTATTTTTTCTTTTTCTATAATTTTATTTGTCTGAAACTTATGGTGGTCCAATAATTAGAAACGATGAGTTCACATTTACATTTATATGTACAATGTTTCTACAGAATGTCTCTCTCTTTTTTTCATAAATATTCCCACTGAACTTCAATATGGGTCCAGTTAGAAAATTAAGTCAGCAAAGTTCAGCAATAAAACCAAATTTGAAATACAGGGTATTCCAACAAGAGGTGATATTTTCGTATTCAAAGAAAAATGAAATTTTTTGAGATAAATGATCGGATGTTTATTTCATAATAAAGAATACAATGAAAAACAACATCACGACCACGCTTACAGGACCATATCCTTTTCATGAAATTTTCCACAAACCAAATCGCAAAGTGGCTGCCCTCGATAGCCTCACGAATTCTATTTTTGAGGTCTTGAATCGGTGCTGGGCTGTTGACGTAGACCT